>BLSH010177109.1:319033-332735 GCA_018402905.1 Glandirana rugosa | reverse complement strand
AATAACCCATCCAGTAGATTGATTACTTAAGGGAACCACCAGGTTCATACATGACAATCCAGAACCTATGTGTCGTATTCTTAAACTATCCCTTTGATTATACAAATCCTAATAGCGAACGACCACTTCTCTCGTCATGAGAGGTCCGAAAGTTTCTACGAACGTATCAAATTCTCTCTACAAGATATAACCCGAGTCCACTGTGCGTTCGCTCTCATCGCTCCGTGCCTCGCCAGTGTCTATCTCGTGCCGGCCTCCCAACATGTAAATAGCAATGGACGGTTACGGTTTCACAGCAAACATACCCGTTTATTTCACCTAAAATTTTTGCTTTTTGTGCTCCATACAAACGACACTTTGGCATTGGCAGGTAACGATAAATGTACAACCCTCCGGCCGTGCTCTATCTGTGACCGCTCCGTGCCTCGCTACTCTCGCTTGCGTGTCACCTGAGCCCAATATAGAACATCTCTCTTAAACTATGCAAGCATCTTTGAAAGCCTGGAGAGTACTGCTCTCTTCACCAGCAAGCGATAATCCTAAACATATTAGTTTCCCTATCAAATTCTTATGCTGTGTATCCAAGACCTAACAGTACATACTTGGACCACCAAGGGAATTCATTAGTTAGATGACCTACCCAATAAAGAGAAACTGAAAACTTTTCCTACCCTTCGAAAATAATTTCATATACCTACCTCGGAATATTTTAAATATATCAACAAATATCTTTGTTTCTTAAACAGCATTTGAAGGCTCTCATTAATCCTCATGTTAAAGCAAGGCTTTTCTTACTTTAATCTACTTGACATAATCGTTATCTACTTGATATACTAACTAATCTGAATTTTGAATTTTTTTTTAGATATTTTGTTAAGATGGTTACTGATTTGTTCTTTGGTCAAACTGTATTGTATTATTTTCTCTAAACTAATAAAGCATTTTTAAAAATAAAAATTGTTTGGTTAACACCTCTCCAACTTTATTTGGCCCCCAGCCCAATTAGGTGGCAATGACATTAATAAAATATGGCAACAATATTCAATATTTCCCACTTGTAAGTTCATCAAAACATGTTTGTAGTCCTGGGTGCACAATTTTAATCTTACCACCAGAGGTTGGAATTTTGCATTCAAGTTAACCATTTATTCCATTGGCCCCAAAAACAATCAGTCTTTACCAATTAGATTATACCTTAAGGATCATATTAAAATGTGGAAAAGGTAGAAATTTTAATTTGTAATAGTTTTTTTTTCATTCAAAACTCCCCATTTCAATTTATATTTTAGTTTATCCACTAATGCAGGAAAGAGATTAACCTTTAGTCTTGCATAAAATGTAAATTACATTTTTATATGACTTCTGCCATATATTTTTCTTGTGTTGCAGGACCACCTTATCATTCTTCTTTATGACAATGTTGTCTGTATCATGTAATTCCCATAAAACATTTTGGTCACTTGGGGTTAAGCTGTCCTGTGCCAATAAGGCCCAACTTAGGTGATGTAGATCTTTTTATACCACCCCCATAAAGAGAGATAGATGCTTATCCACTGGCAAAGGGGGTTTGTTAGTTGCACTGGGTTTATAACCTGTATAAACGGGAGTTCAAGTGAATCTTCCACTCACTCAAAACCCTCCACCTGAAGATCCTCCAACAATGCCTCTAAACATTTGAGCAAACATTGCAGGGCCTAAAATATCAGGAAAGCTTACTATGTATGTATTGTTTAGGGGAGTCTTTTACAAACCCTGAAAGCTGTAAGTGAAAAATGAAAAAAAATCTAGACATTTTTAGAGAAATGTGGTTATTTTCATTTTTGCGTACATTCAATTTCACCATTTTGCAAAAAGGCACAATTTAAAATGTACACATATTTGTTACTTATTAACTCAATATGGGTTAAGCTTTTACATTTAGCAGGAATTTAACATGAATTTTGTAACATTTGCTGTATTTGTATCTGCTAATAATGATTTTAGTGTATTTTTAGCAAAAATATTGTTTGATAAACATTTGCGCAAATACCATGGGGCCTTAAAATTTGTAGCACCTTCTTTTTATTCTACTGCATGTGCTTTCAGAAAATATATGGTTGGGGGGCGGGGGTCTTTTACAAACTCTAAAAGCTGTAAGTAAATAATGATAACCTCTAGATTTTTAGAGATATTTTTCTGTACTTTCAACTTTCACCATTTCCCAAAAAGGCACAATCTAAAATTTACAAATATTTGTTACTTGTTAACTCAATATAGGTTAAACTTTTATATTTTGAGGGAATTTAGTAGGAAATGTGCTGTGTTTGTTTCTACTAATAATGATTTTAGTGTATTTTAAGCAAAAACATTGTTTTGATAAACATTTCTGCAAATATGGCGGGGCCTTAAAAATCAGTAGCTCCCTCTATTTATTCTACTGGCCCTGTTATTTCAGAAAAACTATGGTTTGGGGGGTCTTTTACAAACTCTGTAAGGGAAAAATGAAAACCTCCAGATTTTTTGAGACATTTGTTTATTTACATTTTTGTTTACGTTCGATTTTCACCATTTCCCAAAAAGGTGCAATTTAAAATATACAAATATTTGTTATTTATTAACTTAATACATATTAAGCTTTTATATTTAATAGCAATTTAGCAGGAATTTGTAAAATTTGCTGTGTTTGTTGCTAATCATGATTTTAGTGTATTTTTAGCAAAAATATTGTTTTGATAAACATTTGCACAAATATTGTGGAGCTTTTAAAATCAGTTGTGCCTTCTTTTTATTCTACAGGTCACGTGCTTTCAGAAAATGTATTGTTTGGGGGTTAAAAGTGTAGCGCAGGGCCTGGCAGTGAAAGGGTAAAAACTTATAGATGCCCTTCCACCCCTGTAAATATAATGGACATTACAATAAAATATATACATGTCTATATTACAAGTACTTTTACAGTATTTTGACATATAAAATAAATGTCAATCTAAGACTTGAAGATCTCACTAACCTTTTGGTCTCGAAGTAATGTATTTGTAGGAATTGCAGCAAAAGATTTGTAACTTGACTTGATCTTGTATGACTAAAAGAAACAAAATGATGTTGGGTTATTCTATTGTTCTACCCTCAGTCATTTGCTTTTATATTGTTTTGAGTGTTACTCCACAAAGTGGTTGTTCGTTATTTTCCTCATTGTTCTTGAAGTCTTGGTTTATAAACATTATGAAATGATAATGTAAAAATGATTTTCACTTACATAATGAATGTTAATTCCAGTTAGTCACTTCAATGTCCTTCTACTGTATTAAAGGCCAGTAAATACCAAATATCACATAGCACCATAGCACATTATGATTTAAATGTGTACTAAACATTTGTTGTTTTTTTACGTAATTGGGTAGACAGGAAGTTTTAACTGTGGTATTCCACTTTGTAATGTGAGATGCAATGTAGTTATGGGGACAACTCCTTGTGTACTGGCCATGTTCCTGAATCATTCAGCCTTTTTTCTTTTTTTTGTAAATGCACACATTTAAATAATAAATAACAAACATGTTTATACTTACCTGCTCTGTGCACTGGAATTGCAGAGGGGCCTCAAACCTTCTCTTCTCGGGTCCCCTGCCAGCGCTTCTGGCTCCACCTCTCTGGTGAGTTCCCCCATAGGAAGCCTCTTCCTATGGAGGCACTCATATGGGTACACTCCCAAGCCTCGCTTTCTGTGTCTATGGATGCAGACAGCTGGGCTCGACCCCACCCCTGCTCCCTTTGTTGTTTGCTTTGATTGACAGCAGAAAGGAGACAATGGCTCCTACTGCTTTAGCATAGCCTGTAAGAACAGAAATTAAGGGGAGGGCCACTGTAGACCAGTACAGCACAGATACTACTACCTAAACATTTTTTACCTTAATGCAAGGTAAAAAGTGTTTAGGCTTTATATCCACTTTAAATTTAAATCCCTCAATCAGCCTGTAGATATACCACCCTTTATATTTTACACATTTTACATGTTATTAAACCATTACACATATACATGTTATTAAACCACTTCCGGACTGCCCGCCATCATTATACGGCGGTAGTTTGCTGTTGAATACCGTTGTAATGGTAGCAGATAAAAGTGGTCTCTGCAGCAGTTTTGCCACAAGATCACTTTTAATCGGGGGTGGGAGAGGTGCCCCCCCTCCCGCCACTTTCCCGTCGTCCCCGCTTTAACAGCAGAGACGATCGGATCTTAACACAGGATAGTTGCCACATTATGGACTAATACACATCTATATCAACACTTTTTTAGCAGTCTGTCCCAGATGCTTCTGGACACATTCATGGTTACACATGAGGATTACCTGCATAGCCTCCCTGGATGTTGCCCTGTTTGGGCTGCCTTGCACTTCATGCTGCCAGAGCTCCCAGAAAGGATGCCCCTAGGGTGCTCCCAGCTCCCTATGCCACACCCTTCATACACAGCTATTTTGTATGTATCCTAGAGACATAGGAATTTCCCCAATTTTATATTTATTTTTAATTAATTTTGTCTTTCCTTATAAAGCCAGATTATACAAAAATTTACACATCTAATTACAGATTTACCACATGCTTGCTCCTGAAGAGTAGATTAATCCACAAGACGCGTTGAGCTTTCACATGTCATTTATTCTATCATGTATATACTGTACCCTATACGGAATCATTTTTTTCAGTATATTAATCATGTGGTCCCAAGATTTTATATGATTTTTTTTTCAATTATGTCAGTTACAACTTTTTGATTTCTAATAGAGAATCCAATATGATGTATACCTTTGAACTGTTATGTGCTATCATGTTTTAATGTATGTGTATATATATGAATTTATACTGAGATATGTTGTAGTATCATTTTTATTTTGATCCAATAAAACCAGCATGCATTAAATTTTGACCTTGCATTTGGAACTGCATGCTTCATTCAAAGTCCCATCACTTTTCCTTTTTTCCTTTAATAGCTTTACATTTTTGATATAAGAAAGTACATTAAAAAATACAGAAAATACTTTTCAATCCTGCCAGAAAGCAGGGTCCTTGTAACTCTGTAAACTCAATGTTATCTTCCTTTCAAACTACCTTCTGTAAACAACATATTCCCTTTCCTCCTATATAATTAAAATTGAGAGAGGAGGATGTGTTTGTAGTCCTAATCAGGGAAACAGCCTGCAGTGAAAATGCTGATTCTGATAGATACAGCGTATACAGTAATACAGTAATCGTTGTCTCCCTAGGACAAGAAGTGTGTTACTAGGTGAAAATGAAAACAGGAAAAAACGAATGCAGCCATAACCTAAAGATGCAATAATATTTAATTTTTATTTTGGATTAAGATACTCTTTAACCACTTCAGCCCCGGAACGATTTCCATCTTTAGGATCAGAGCACTTTTTGCGATTCGGCACTGCATAGTTTTAACTGACATTTGCTCGGTCGTGCAACGTTGTACCCAAACAAAATTGATGTCTTTTTTCCCCACAAATAGAGCTTTCTTTTGGTGGTATTTGATCACCTCTGCGTTTTTTATTTTTTGTGCTATAAACAAAAAAAGAGCGACAATTTTGCAAAAAAAAATATTTCTTACTTTTTGCTAAAGTACAAATACAAAAAAAAAATATGTATTTATCAGTTTTGGCTGATACATATTCTTCCTCATATTTTTGGTAAAGAAAAATCGCAATCGGCGTATATTGATTGGTTTGCGCAAAAGTTGCCATGTTTACGAACGATGAGAATTAATTTATGGGGTTTTTATTTTTTTTTATTCTTTACTAGTAATGGTGGCGATCTGCAATTTTTAGCGGGACTGGGACATTGTGACATGTTGGACAATTTTGACACTTTTTTGGGACCGTTGCCATTTATACAGATTTCAGTGCTATGAAAATGCACTGATTACTTGTAAATGTCACTGGCAGGGAAGGGGTTAACAGTAGGGAGCGCTCTAGAGGTTGACTGTGTTCCCTGGTATGTGTTGCTAACTGTGTGCTGGGCTGAGTGGGGGAGGAGATGATCGCGGCTCCCCATACACAGGAAGCCTACGATCACACTCCTTCTCCCCTGTCAGAACGGAGATCCTTGTTTACATACACGGACCTCAGTTCTGTCACTGCGGGGGATTGATCAGGTGATGGCGGTTTGCGATATCAAGCCAAGTTGCCGCTGTCGAGCCACGGCAGTCGGCAACTGGTTAATTTCATCCTACACATAGTATCTTTTTACTTTCTATGGCAAAATGCAAAATATAGTAAAACAATTTTCTATAAACGATAGAAATTCATTCGTATTTTTGGGTTTCCCCTAAGGTTTTGCAAAACAACCATGCTTTTAAACGTTGTCACATTACTGGTGAATTTGAGAATTGTTTACAGCAAAATAATATTTCAATGTATCTGTATTGGATGTGCATGAGTTTTTTTGTATGATAATCTGTATTTTTTGATAAACAAATAATTTTTCCACTGTTTTTGATATCCAGAGTGTTGAACACTATCATACATAGTTTAAAAAGTTATTTCACAAAGAGATACAGTATCTCACAAAACTGAGTATACTCCTCACATTTTTGTTAATATTTTATTCTATCTTTTCATGTGACAAGGGTCCGGTTCTGCCCCCTGTGTGAGGCAGTCCAGTGGTCTTTTAATGTCACTGTCATCATTTTTTGTCTGATTAGGCAGTGGGTGCAATCCAGGTTTTCATCTGGCTTGTTCCCTCTTGCTATCCTTGTATTGTATCCATTTCTGGCTTTAATTCTGTGATATGTTTTTGTTGTTTTTTTATTTTATACTAATAAATATTTTTCATTTTAATATATTCTCTCTTTCTGAATGAGTTGGTCTTCTCAATTGAAAGTCCCATCTAGGGGGTTTGTTTCTTGTTTTTGAACAGCAGGGATGGGGAAAGTTCAACTCACACCTTAATCATTGTGATTACTATATTGGATTGCCCAAGAAATTCCTCTTTTCTTTTTTCATGTGACAACGCTGAAGAAATTACACTTTGCTACAATGTAAAGCAGTGAGTGTACAGCTTGTATAACAGTGTAAATATGCTGTCCCCTCAAAATAACTCAACACGCAGCCATTAATTCCTAAACCGCTGGCAACTAGTATCTAGTATGTTTATGTTTGAATGTAAGTTAGGGACCTTAGATTGTAAACTCCTTGAGGGTAGGGACCAATGTGAATGTACAATATATATGTGTAATGTGCTGCATACATTGACAGTGCTATATAAATACCTGTAATAATAATGTAGTTGGTTTTGTATGTATTGTCTAATTTGGTTCACTGTTGTTTTCACAGTTTTATTCACTATTGCTTTACTTGTTTTTTTGCTGTATCACATTTTATATTATTAAATTCAACAATTATCATTCTTTTATTGCAAGACATCCTCATAGCCACTTAACTATAACCACCCTGTTAGAGTGGTTACCCATTTAGGGGGTCATTACATCTGGCTGCCTTGTAAACTTGATGTAATAAACAAAGCAAAAGGACAAAGAGAACTGCCTCTCCTTTTGCACACCAGAGTTGTGGAGAGCAGTACCTTTCACCTCAAAGAAGGTGTGCTTTGACCTAACAAACCTACCTTATGCTAAAGAGCAAATTGGTTAATAAAATCAGTGGTCTACACACTAAAGAGCAAAAAAGAAGAATTTGTGGACTAGGTCCAAGAGATCACTTAGCACTAGTAAGCCTTATCCATAATAAATAGTAGTAGTAGTAGTAATTTTAACACAACACAAAGTGTGTTATTATTAATACTACAATTTACCACACAAGATGAAGTCAATATGCATAATATATACCTGTTTATGTTCCTGGTCTAAGCTTTGAGATAATGAATTTATAGATCGTAGTTCACAGGATCTTGACAAATTGGACCTTGGTGATCTCAAAATGTTAACAGGTGATGTGCACCCTGGGTTGTAGTTCCTTGATAACTCTTCAGAACCCTCAAAATGGTGTGTGTAGTTTGAAAGTAATGATGGGGAAAGATCAATTTCTGAATCTGCATGTTCATTAAATAGCTGGTAAGTGTTGCGGTAAGATGGAGGAAACTTGCAGCTTTCTGTAATTTCCATGGGTGAAGTAGATCTTGCAAGGTTCTGCTCTAAATTTTCACTCAAGATTAAAGATGGCCTTAAATTGCTTTTGACTGGCACATACCTTTTTACATATGGCATCACATTTTGTTTTTGGCTAGTAGCATTTGAGAGTGATTGGTGAAAAGGTAATGGAGGTGGAAACAATGTAACTCTTCTTGATTTGCCCAGAACAGAATATTTTTTTAAAGGTGTGTAAGACTGTCTGTTTAATGGTGGTTTTTCATTATGAGATGGAATATTTTCTCTGCTAGAGTTTAATATTGTATTTGACTGGAGAGGCATCTCTAACAATGGTGACACAACTCCTTTTCGAGAAAAAAATGACCCAGAAGATGATTTTAATGGTATGGACTCTGGAGAAAGACTTCTAAGAGACCTTGAATGGAATGAGGATTCACTATGTAAAATATCTGAAGATGAAGGCAGATTTTGTTTTTCATTTTTTTCTTGGACATTTGAAATTTTAAAGTCTTTTGGATAATTAAGAGCAAAACAAGATTGTGATTTTCTTGGTGGACTTGAGGTTCCTGCAGACTTGTAGAAATGTGAGGTTGACTTAATCCCAGAATGATATTGATAAGAATCAGGGGAAATGGTTCTATTATGAGCTGTTTTTTTTAATTTTAGCAGAGATGTTAGAAATGAAAGTCGAGATGTAGCTTCAGGTCTTGGAACTGGATACAAGGAGTCATTCATGCTACATATGGTTGAAGATGATCCAAAAGATTGAGAATTAAGTGGGCTAGGGCTTCGACATAAAGGGTGTTTAATAATCTTTATAGGCAGAGGTGACATTGCATTAGACCTTGTACATTTACCAGGGGCAGTGTTTAAGCTCTGCATTTGTGAAGTCACAGATTGCAGTGGTTGTGCATTTTGGGTTGAAACATTAAAATAATTTGATTCTTTTGATAGCAATGGTTCAGGAAACTTGTTAACATTTTCCGTACTTTCATTTATATTCGTGGGAACAGAAGGAATCATGCACCCTTTATGCTTCGATATTCCTTTTGATGAGTGTGATAGATTAGTAATTTCAAATCTGTTCACATCAGTGGAAGGCAGATACAAATGTTGCTAGAGAAAAAAAAAATCAGAGAAACAATTACAACCTTTGAAATAATTCTAATTACAGTTCTGTGATATTAATTTTTGTGCCATGCATGGCATTTGTAATTGAAAAGGATTTGAAAATTCCTGTAATTATGGCAGATGTTTACAATTTTAAACTTTTTTCTAGTTTACTACTAGATCTCTAGTATGATAATTCAGTAAAAATATAAAATTATGCAGTAGTATTTCTAATACAAATTAAAGATCTTAAATGTGGTTAGGATCAGTTACCACACACAGCATACATTTACATCTTACATATAATGATGGGCAGAACACCCCCCAGTTCAGTTTGCACCAGAACTCCTGGACAGGGAAAAAGTTCAGACCCGAGCCACAAAATCAATTAAAGTCTATGGGACCCAAACATGAAAAATCAAAAGTCCCCATTTTGAAGGCTTATTTGCAAATTATTGGCCAGAAAGAGGTGTGTGGGCCTGGGTACTGCCCTGGGCGACATGTATCAATGCAAACATTTTTTTAAAAAAGATTGTTTTTAATTGAACATTGATTGTAATGATGCTTAAAATGAATAATAAAAATGAAAAATTCCTTTAAATATAGTGCCCGGGGGGTCCCCTTGGTCTGCCGCATATGTACCATGTATAGAACCTGCCGCAGCAAAACTGACATTTGTAAAGAAATAAAAAGACATTTAAGCTGTGTGGCTGCAAGTTATTGCCGGCAATACAGAAAAAAAAAAATGAAAAAAGAAACGGTGTGGGGTCCCCCCAAAAATCTATACCAGACTAGGAAAAGGGGAGAAGCGAGTACCCTCCCTGAACCATACAAGGCCACATGCCCTAAACATGGGGGGGATGCTTTGGGGCAGTGGGGGCTTTGCCCCCTCCACCCCAAAGCACCTTGTCCCCATGTTTATGGGGACAAGGGCCTCTTCTCGACAACCCTAGGAGGGGATTGTGGGGGTCCTTGGGCAGGGGGCTTATCAAAATCTGTAAGCCCACTTTAACAAAGGGGCCCCTATATCCAACCCTCCTTTTTACCCCTACTCATTCACCAAAAAGTATCAAAAATAAATAAAGACAAGAGGCAGTTTTTGACAATTCCTTAAAAAAATTAAAAAGCAATGTCCCTTGATGTAGATCGTCAATCACAATGCCAAGACAGAGGAGCAGGATTTTTTTTGGGGGGTCCGGCAGTGCAGTGGGCATCGTGATTCATGGATCTACATTGGGGGACATTGTTTTTTATTTTTATAGTAAAGGAATTGTCAAAAACTGCGTCCTGTCTGTAATGATGTACCCCATACTCATTCACATGAGGGGCTGGGATCTGGGGGCCCCCTTGATTCTGATAAGCTCCCTGCCTGCAGACCTCCACAACCACAACCCAGGGTTGTAGGGAAGAGACCCTTGTCCCCATCAACATGGGGACATGGTGCTTTGGGGCGGGGAGGTAGAGTCCCCCCACCCCAATTCCCCTTCCATGTTGAGAGCATGTGGCCTGGTATGGTTCAGCAGGGGGGACACTCGCTTGTCACCCCCTTTCCTAGCCTGCAAGGCTGCATGCTCGGACAAGGGTCTGGTATGGATTTCGGTAAGGACCCCAAACCGTTTTTTTTTTATTTTGGCGTGGCGTTTTATTTTTTTTGTATTGATGGTAATAACTTGCAGCCACATTTTTTTTCTTTACAAATGTTAGTTTTGCTGCAGCAGGTCCTATACACGGCACAGATGTGCCACTTTACAGGCAGACTAAGGGGACCCCCCAGACACTATTATTAAAGAAATGTTTCATTTGTATTGTTTCACTTTAAGCATCATTAAAATCACTGCTCCTTTAAAAACAATTTTTTTTTTAGATTTTTTTTGTATTGATGCTATCAATGCAATTTTTTTTAAATGGCATGGGGGTCCCCTCCAATCCATACCAGGTCCTTTGGGTCTGGTATGGATTTTAAGGGGAACCCCATGCCAAAATTATAACACAAAATAGTGTGGGACCCCCCCCAAACAAAATCTATACCAGAATCTTAGATCTGGTATAGATTTTAAAGGGGAATCGCCATGACAAATATTCATTTAAAAATGGCGTGGGGTCCCCCCAAAATACCAGACCCTTATCCGAGCATGCAACCTGGCAGGCTAGGGAAGGGGGGATGAACAAGCACCCCCTTCTGAACCATACCAGGCCACAAGCCCTCAACATGGGAAAAGCTTTGGGACGGGGGGCTCTGCCGGACATCGTGATTGACGATGGATCTACATCGGGGACATTTTTTTAAAACATTTTAATAAAGGAATTTTCGAAAACTGCCTTCTGTCTTTTTTTATATTTGATACTTTTTTGGGTGAACGAGTGGGGATACAATGTACCTCATACTCATTCACATGGGGGGCTGGGATCTGGGGGCCCCTTTGTTGAAGGGGGCTTCCAGATTCCGATAAGCCCCCTGCCTGCAGACCCCCACAACCACCATCCAGGGTTGTCGAGAACATCAAAGATCCCCCCCATGTTGAGGGCAAGTGACCTGGTATGGTTCAGGAGGGGGAGTGCATGCTCTGAAAAGGGTCTGGTATGGATTTTGGGGTCCCCATGCCATTTTTGTTACATTTTGGCATGGGGCTCTCCGTAAAATCTATATCAGACCCAAAGGGCTTGGTATGGATTGGGGGGGACCCCATGCTATTTTTTAAAAATATTCTATTGCCAGCAAATTCAGCAATGTTTTTTTTTTTTTTCATTCAGCTGTCAGCAGGGAAGCCTGCTGACAGCTGATGACTCATCCGTTGAAGAGGACTAGGCGGCTAGCTTCCCCGCCCCACTCATTATCAACCTGTTGACTGTGCTTTTGGTGGACAAACATGCCGCCGAGCACACATAAAATTTGGGTATTCTGGCTGGTGTTCTGGTGAGACTTATGCTCGGCCCAAACCGTTTGTCTATCCCTCCTTACATACAGTATTACCAGATGCAGCTCCCAAACATAGTATTTGTACATATACAGTATGTCTAATTATTGCATTTGGCCAAACAACCTAGGTCAGTATAGCCCAGACCCATATGAAAGAAAAGATCAAGATAGGTATTGGCATCTCTTAAACACAACTCTGGATCATATAAATACACCCAGCAGTGAAAAATAACTTCTAGGGCTCAGCTTCTTGGAGTTAACTGGCCCCAGTGATGATCACTTTCAGTTTGCTGGCACTTAAATTGATGTACCATAATCTGAAGAACTCTGTGCAGGGTCTGAGAGTACTATAATAATAAAGGTAAGCTGCATTATAGTACATTTTTGTTTTTGGGTTTAGATATGTTTCAAAGCACAACCCAGGCAGATAAAAGGTGAAACTTCATGAAAGTATACAGTAAATTCATTAAAAATCATGAAGTGTAGCTCTAAAAGCATCTATATGTAAGTATCTTAATTAGACTTTGCATAAGTCCCTTGCAAATGCAAAAGAGCTCAGACTGGGAGAGTGAGAAGCAGTACAATGTGATAATAAACCAGGCTAAATTGTTACAACACAAGAAATATGTTTACAGGAGGAGAGAGCAGAGTGAAAGAGAGATTAACTCATCAGTGTGCTTCTCTTTTTACTCTCCAATCAAAGGCTTAGGGAAGGGACAGGTCATAGCTAATTGCAACAGAAGAGAACATTCACATCTCCAGACCAAATGTACTTTCTAATGCTGTGTTAATCTCAGGAATGGGTAAACAAAATACAGTTCCTTTGACGGGTAAAAGAGCTCTCACATACATACACAGACAGTGCCTTGAAAAAGTATCCATATCCTTGAAATTTTCCACATTTTATCAATGTTACAACCAAAAACGTAAATGTATTTTATTGGGATTTTATGTGATGGGCCAACACAAAGTGGCACATAATTGTGAAGTGGAAGGAAAATGATAAATGGTTTTCAAAATTTTTTACAAAAATTTTTTACAAATAACTATGTGAAAAGTGTGGCATGCATTTGTATTCAGCCCCCTTTACTCTGATATCCCTAACTAAAATCTAGTGCAACCAATTGCCTTCAGAAGTCACCTAATTAATAAATAGACTCCATCTGTATGTAATTTAATCTCAGTATACATACACACCAGACAGGTCAGGGATAAAGTTGTGGAGAAGTTTTAAGCAGGGTTATGTTATTGCAAGAATTGATGTCCAGACACACTGTCAGGGCAAACAGCGAGCCAGAAAACACATAGAAATAGGGATTTTGTGGGATATATTCCAATAGTAAGCAATGATCAAAAACTTTTGATTAAAATTTCATTATTTTATTACAAACATCATATAAAATTGACATGATCATTCAATAAAAGGAAGGATACATAGTGTGCAAAATACTCTCATCGTGAATACATCATGGGATTCATTCACTTCCACCAACGTTTCGCAGCTTTCCTGCTTCGTCCAGGGTAGGGTTGCCCCTAATTTCCCTACTACACCGTTGGGATGGGACCTGCTTCGTCCTTTCGACGCTTTGCAACCACCT
>BLSH010177109.1:281796-294077 GCA_018402905.1 Glandirana rugosa | reverse complement strand
ACGTGGCGGCGACTGCCTCCGAGTGCGGGGGAGTGGGTGATACGTGGTGGTTTAGACGATCTCAGGTCCGTCATTGGAGAAAAGGAACTAATAAGGGTCGACCTTACTGTGTTCCGAATAATCTACTAGACTTTCCTCGTTAACACCTGTCCACGAAGAAAGACTTTTGTAGGTCCAGCACACTGAAAGGAAGATCGTGAGTTTCATCTCTAACGAGATAATAATCGTGGGACGAACATCAGGGTCAGACGTATACACGTATCCCCTTTACAGAAGACATATGACTTCAGTTACCGGTTCCTTTTGGCTCCCGAAGTACCGGTTATACCTCTTAACCGATACTCCTTGGCCATTGACTTCAGTATACAGAAGACATTTCCCCTATGCACATATGCAGACTGGGACTACAAGCAGGGTGCTAATAATAGAGCAATCTCTACTTTGAGTGCTAGAAGGAAAGTCACACGACCTGGATGTTTTCAGAAAGAAGCACCTGTCCACAATTGCTCCTTTCAGATCATCTAATAAGCCTTGTGTCATTCCAGCTGGGAATAATCAAGGAAAAGAGGTTACTGCCTGGACTCTAGCAGATTTGGTGGTGCATAGTGGGTGAGGGGGCGTGAGCCTCCGTCAGCGGCGGTGCACTCTACCAGAGTGGTTGCAGTCTCATAGGCAGTCCATTTGGGAGCATCTATAGTATCCATCTGTAGAAGTATCATGGTCATCCCAGCATACCTATTCAAACTTTACGGAGTAGACAAAAGTGCCTTGTCATCAGTGGACTTTGTAGGAAGGACTATTCAGTCCACTGTCCCATCCTAATTAGAATATTGGTTTGGCAAGTAGAACCCAACCTGTCAGCTAGTTATTTATCACTAGTATGCTGCCATGTTGCAGAACGCCAAACCATGGCAGCATACGGGCCCACCCTGTGCGTTTCGGTATGTATCTTGTTGCAAAGAATGAGGGGGTGGCCAACTATTCTTTTTTATGCTATTCACTGGTCCCGAGGGAGTGGTCAAGAGGCGGAGCTCTATCACTAGTATGCTGCCATGGTTTGGCGTTCTCATATTCTCATGCTATGACCTCTGTTCTGGATGAAGGTTTATTTATTATATGGAATGTATATAATTATGAATTCTTGAATGATTCATGAGATTATGTTCATAAAGTTATTATGTTTAAATAGATAGGACAATGTTCCCAAGCGGGATTATGCGGTGCAAGAGAATAAATACCTTACAGACATTTTCCATTATAGATTCCAACATACAGGAAGGGTTTTACATTGATGGTGGTTAATCAGACGATTATTGTCCCAACATGTTTCGCCTGGATAGGCTTCCTCAGGGGATCTAATAGTCCGCCACCAATTGTGTGCTTAAATGAATATAAATACAAAATAACAATTATCCAAAAATTCATTAATATAGTACTCGATATTATTTGACATTTTCACACATATCCAGTCATGAGGTCACGCCCCCTCTCTCTCTCCCCCTCACAGCCCCCTTCAGATGGACAGGTACCCAAAGACTTACCAGGATGAACCCAAATCACCTATCTGGAGGTGTAGACGGTCCACAACCGCAGGGAACCCAGCACTGCTACCATTGCAGGAGACGCATATAGTCCAAGTTGAGATAGATAGCACAAAAATAAATACCAGAAAAACTGGAACCAGACCAATTGTTATAAAATACATCCAGCACCGCCAGATTGCGCAAAATTGATATATTATTTAATTTAATGAAGTCTCACACCTAATAAATGTGCAGGATCATGGTACTCACCATCTACAGATGTCTATATATATTTCACGATCTGGCTTTTACTTGAAAAGAAGAAGAACAGCAAATAAACTTACATGCGTCACATGGTAGCATCAATTGCGTGAAAACCACCGCACATTCATTGAAATAGGCCTAGAGTGGATCCCTTGCAATTAAGAGCCATTCTGTTAGTGATAATAAAAAAACGCCAATCGCCACACCTAGGAACAAATGTATGGATAGATATGTAATCGCAGAAAATAATATTGTGAATTGAAGTTTAGTTTAATGGGGTATCAATTATAAGGGTTGGAACAATGGGGTGGAAATAAAATTATATAATATACAACTTTTCAAATAAATTTGGTCTAAGTAACAAAAAAATATATATATAGTGAAGACAAGTTAACAAATTAACTTGTTACTCAAATTCACAGATATAATGAATCGCATTGTTAGAAGACTGTGCTAAGGGTTAATTGCATTTGATTGTGGCTTGCTCTATTTCCAGGATGAGCAGCACTATTCAAACTTCCTGCAGTAAGTGCTGTCTGATCTACAGCATATAGTGTGTATTCCTGAGCGACCTGTATCGATTCCTCTGTTCCTGTGACGCGGATTGCCTGACTTTGCTGATTTCTGCCTGCACCGACCTTTGGACTGCCTACGATCACTCTCTTGCCTAGCCCTCCTGTACCTTGCCTGTCCACCTGTTGACGACCCTGCTTGAACCCGACCATCCATCTGCCTGCTCCTCTTGTACCGCACTGCCAGCTTGTTTCACGACCCGGCCTGTACGACCCTTCTTCAAGTGCACGAGTGCTCCAGCGGACTTCTACCAACAACAGTTGCCTAGTCTGACCCTCGTGCCATCCTGCACTCCCAAGCCACCTGTCTACTCTACCAGGAGTTCCCGAGTCAGGGTAGTAAGAGAGGTTACCTACTGCATAAGTCAGACTCATCCACCAGGTACGTGACAGTATCAGACAGCCATGCCTGAGTCTGCGCAGGGGGCCTATCTTACGAAGGAACTGTGTGAGCAGATGACCAGCCTTGCCCAAGCAGTGAGGGACCTGCACTCTGGCTACCTCCGGCTGGAGGACCAAGTCCGGGAGCTCCCCCAGCACACCTTCATCACAGCACCCATGGAGCCAGAAGTACCTTTGCCGGTTTTCAGGGGACCGTAAGAAATTTCGGGCTTTTCACATTTCCTGTGAACTGCTCTTCTCCCTGCAGCCCAGTATTTTCTCTCAGGAGAGCACCAAGGTGGGATTGGTCATCTCACTCCTCCGGGGTGAACCACAGGCCTGGGCTTACCACCTACTGGAGCGCTCGGCTCTCGAGACCACCAACCTTGCCCTGTTCTTCCAGGCTATGACCAGAGTTTACAAGGACCCGCATCTAGCCGCCTCTGCAGAGGCCGCCCTCCATGCACTCCAGCAAGGCCACCGTCCTGCTGAGGACTATGTGGCGGAGTTCCGGCACTGGAGTGCCGACGCTGCATGGAACGATGCGGCTCTCCGGTTCCAGTTCCGGATAGGACTGTCCGAGTCACTGAAGGATGAATTGGCTCGTGTGGGTGTGCCACCAACTCTGGACGCCCTGATTGATTTGGCCATCCAAATCGATCGCCGACTGTGGGAGCGTTGTGCTGAAAAGTCTGGCACCCCCCGCGTACTCCTCCTACTACGAGCGCCCTCCTGTACCCCGGTTGGGTGGTCCACGGCACCTAACCCTTCCTCTTGAAGAGCGACAGAGACGATTTTCCAATGGATTTTGTCTGTATTGCTGAGGCTTGGGACACTCAGCGCGGACCTGCCCCACCAAGTCAGGCAGGACCCCTCCATGCAACCAAGGAGGGATACTGAGCATTCCCGATCCCAAGACGCATGCAGTCCTTACCTTAATCCTGCAGCTGCCCAGGGGGGATGTCTCCGTCTCAGCCATTATAGACTCTGGAGCCTGCGGCTGTTTCATGGACTTGGGTTTTGCCGCACTACACCAGGTACCCCTCAGGCCCAAGGCACACCCAATGACTCTTCACCTGGCCGATGGGTCACGCATCAAATCTGGGTCAGTGACTAATGAGACCATTCCCCTCTTGACTCGTACCTGTGAGGGTCATTCTGAACTCCTGCTCCTTGACGCCATAGCGTCCCCACTGGCTCCAGTCATCCTTGGATTGCCCTGGCTCCGAGCACACTGCCCTCTCATCGACTGGGTCACTGGCAGCGTACTATTCAGCACGACCTACTGTCAGCACCACTGCTTCCCACCTTCTGCTGGTTCGCTCCTAGCAGCGTCCTGCCCGGACTCTGACCCGGCTCGGAAGTACGCCTAGTGGTCCCTGCTGTATACCACAACTACATCGACGTGTTCAGCAAGAAAGAGGCAGATGTCTTGCCGACACACCGCCCCTACGACTGCCCCATCGAGCTGCTTCCAGGCACAGAAGTACCATTCAGCAGAATTTATCCGCTTTCAGAGAAGGAACTAGCAGCGCTTAAGTCCTATCTGGATGAGAATCTCGCTAAGGGATTCATCCGGCCCTCTACATCCCCTGCCGGGGCCGGGATTTTCTTCGTGGAGAAAAAGGACAAATGCCTGAGACCCTGCATTGATTATAGAGACCTCAACAAAATCACGGTCAAGAACCGATACCCTCTCCCGCTGGTTCCGGAGTTGTTCCAGCGGCTAGGTTCTGCCACAGTTTTCTCCAAAGTGGACCTCCGCGGGGCCTACAACCTCATTCGGATCAGGGAGGGGGACAAATGGAAAACAGCCTTCCGGACCCGGTTTGGCCATTATGAATATTTAGTCATGCCATTCGGACTCTGCAATGCACCAGCCACTTTTCAGCATCTCGTTAATGATATCTTCCGGGCCTTCCTCGATCAGTTTGTGGTGGTGTATTTAGATGACATCCTCATCTTCTCCCCTTCCCTAGAAGAGCACCGAACCCATGTCAAGAGCGTGCTAAGCCGCCTTCGTCAGCACGGCCTCTACGCTAAGGCTGAGAAGTGTGCGTTCGAGTGCTCCAGCATCTCCTTCCTGGGTTTCATCCTGTCAATCTCAGGCATTACAATGGACCCCCAGAAGGTTTCCGCCATTGTGAATTGGCCCGCACCTACTGACAAAAAGGCAGTGCAGCCTTTTGTTGGCTTTGCCAATTTTTACCGGAAGTTCGTCAAGGGGTTCTCGCCGGTAATCACACCCATCACCCAACTGACGAAGCAGACCTTCCGTTTCCACTGGACCCCTGAGGCGCAGACGGCCTTTCAGCAACTCAAGAAGCTCTTCACCTCTGCTCCGATCCTGAGACACCCTGACCCTGCTTCACCCTACATCCTGGAAGTGGATGCCTCAGAGACGGAAGTCGGAGCGATCCTGTCCCAAAGACAAGGACTAAAAGCGGCACTGCATCCAATTGCCTTTTACAATTGGACACCCCCTGAACGCAACTATGATGTGGGGAATAGGCAGCTTCTCTCCATAAAATCTGCTCTCCAAGAATGGTGGTACCTGCTGGAGGGAGCCGTGCACCCAGTCCTAGTTTTTACAGACCATAAAAACTTGGAGTATGCCAGGAGACACTGCCAGGAGACTTAAACCTCGTCAGGCCAGATGGGCCCTTTTCTTCTCCCGCTTCCAGCTTCACATTACTTACAGGCCCGGGTCTAAAAACGTGAAGCCGGATGCCCTGTCACGGATGTTCCTGGAACCAGTGGACACCTCTCCGCCACCCAGCATGTAATTTCCTTTTGATCCAAGAGGACCTTTTATCCCAGATTAGGTGATCCGTAGCCAGGTCCCCTACCGCACCGGATCCCAGGGTGACTCTGCAAGATGGGCTGTGGCGGTTCAGGTCGAAAATTTTTGTCCCTGAAAGGCAGCGTCTGGCAGCTCTGGAACTATGCCATGACCATAAGTTGGCGGGACACTTTGGAGGTCGCAAAACTGCAGACCTACTCCCCAGGTCATTCTGGTGGCCAGCAGCCGATAAGGACTGCAGGGAATACGTGAAGGCCTGCCCCGTCTGTGCTCGTAGCAAGGTTGCCAGAAACAAAGCCTGGGGGCTTCTTAATCCACTCGCCGTCCCTGAACGCCCATGGTCGCAACTCTCCATGGATTTTATAGTGGAATTACCCCCATCTGAGGGATTCTCCACTATCTTCGTAGTAGTCGACCGCCTCACAAAAATGGCACATTTCGTCCCCATGAAAGGCACACCCTCGGCAGTCCAGACGGCAGAGACTTTTATCAAAGAAATTGTTCACCTCCATGGCCTCCCAACCAGCATCGTGTCTGATCGAGGAGTGCAGTTTATGTCCAGGGTCTGGAAGGCTGCCCCTTGGGGGGGGGGGGGGCAATGTTAGAAGACTGTGCTAACATTGATTGCATTTGATTGTGGTTTCCTCTATTTCTGGGATGAGCAGCTCTATTTAAACGTCCTGCTTCCTGCAGCAGGTGCTGTCTGATCTACAGCGCATAGTGTGTATTCCTGAGTGACCTGTATCGATTCCTCTGTTCCTGTGATGCGGATTGCCTGACTTTGCTGATTTCTGCCTGCACCGACCTTTGGACTGCCTACGACCACTCTCTTGCCTAGCCCTCCTGTACCTTGCCTGTCCGCCTGTTGACGACCCTGCTTGAACCCGACCATCCATCTGCCTGCTCCTCTTGTACCGCACTGCCAGCTTGTTTCACAACCCGGCCTGTACGACCCTTCTTCAAGTGCACGAGTGCTCCAGCGGACTTCTACCAACACCAGTGACCCAGTCTGACCCTCGTGCCATCCTGCACTCCCGAGCCACCTGTTTACTCTACCAGGGGTTCCCGAGTCAGAGTAGTAAGGGAGGTTACCTACTGCATAAGTCAGACTCATCCACCAGGTACGTGACACTCATACACCACATGAAAAAGAAACATTGACCTGTACAGCACACCAACTATGCAAAACAGTAAAAGTCAGCGCTGAAAGATTATAAGACCAAATACATATAGAGAAAGTACCAACCAGGCTCCGTGTCCCAGCCCAATGGGCGCAGCGCCAAAGGACAAGGGACAGAGAGTCCGATACACCGATCGGTGATGGGTGGATGACAGACGCGGCAGCACATAGCCCCACCGAGGGAAGGGGGCTTGCCAGTAAATACCGGCGCCCCCTTGCGTCTGTATAATGGCAATGTGTGCTGTTGCAAACCCAGGCAGAAGACCATGTGTACGCCCCAGCTGGGGGAGGGGCATCCAGGCCAAATACCAATGGGCACAAAGCAAAGGGGAGCAATGAAGGGGAAGGAAGGGGGGGAAAAACATTGTTCAGTGACCCCACCAAAGATGGAAATAATAATCAAAACGCATCAGTACAAAAATGCTAAATACACAGAAATTTGGAAACCATCAAAAGAACATATAAGCTTTAATAGCTTTAATACAGAGTCTAAATAGTATAATGACAATCCATAGCATTGTTAATGCACATTCTTAAGGATCATAAAACATTAATTGTAATGTTCTCTGCCACCATTCAATGGCATATGCTCTGCAAATAGATCTTACCTAACCCACCCCCACCCAATGAGCCCCATACCCCATGGGGGAAAAAAAAGGGAGATAGAGTTGAAAAAATGTTGTGGAAGGGAGATATACCAAAACTGGACACTCAAGATAAAAAAGGTTTAAAACTGAGGGATTAATTGAATCCTGGAAACTGGAAACTGAGTAGCCTTTAAGTCATAAATCCAACGCGATTCCAACTGGAGCAGTGCTGTATCAACATGTTGGACGGAATATCTTGTTATGAGTCTCACAGATTGGTCTATTTTTTTGTTGGTTCTTGGAATGATCAGATCTCTTCTATCCCTATTCTTGGCCCTCTTATAGGCTCTCTTTAGGCAAGAGTGAGTATAGCCACGTTGTCATAATCTATTGTAAAGGTCCCTCACCGCTAGTTCAAAGTCCTCTGGTCTACTACAGTTGCGTTTTACATGCAGATAATGGCTATATGGTATGCTTTGGATAAGTGGTTCAGGATGGGCACTATCCGCATGAAGTATGGTGTTTCCCGTCGAGGGTTTTCTATACAATAATGAGAAAATATATCCATCCTTGTCCACAGACAATTTGATATCTAGAAAGTTGATCATTTTCTGACTCAGTTCAAATGTAAATTTAAGGTTGAAGTCATTGACTGAAATTTTCTCAAAAAACGGTAAAAATTCTTGTTTTGTACCTGTCCAGAAAATTAACACGTCGTCAGTATAGCGATACCATGCCGCAATATAGCCGAGAAACAAAGATAAAGACTCTTTAGCAAAGAGTTCTCGTTCCCACCCCCCTAGGTACAGGTTGGCATACGATAGGGCACACCGTGTCCCCATCGCTACCCCCTGCACCTGCAGGTAGTGGAAAGAGCCAAACATGAACATGAAACATACATCGCAGGTATCATTATTTGTGACTGGATGTTATGCACATTAAAAGTTGTCTGCAGTTGGCTTCTGGTTTGAGGACAATGGTGTAGAATGTTCGTAGTGGGTTGCTCAGGTTTGGTACTTTCTCTATATGTATTTGGTCTTATAATCTTTCAGCGCTGGCTTTTACTTTTTTGCATAGTTGGTATGCTGTACAGGTCAACGTTTCTTTTTCATGTGGTGTATGAGATTCATTACATCTGTGAATTTGAGTAACAAGTTAATTTGTTAACTTGTCTTCACTATATATATATATTTTTTGTTACTTAGACCAAATTTATTTGAAAAGTTATATATTATATAATTTTATTTCCACCCCATTGTTCCAACCCTTATAATTGATACCCCATTAAACTAAACTTCAATTCACCATATTATTTTCTGTGATTACATATCTATCCATATATTTGTTTCTAGGTGTGGCGATTGGCATTTTTTATTATCACTAACAGAGTGGCTCTTAATTGCAAGGGATCCACTCTAGGCCTATTTCAATGAATGTGCGGTGGTTTTCACGCCCGCACTAAAATTGATACTACCATGTGACGCATGTAAGTTTATTTGCTGTTTTTCTTCTTTTCAAGTAAAAGCCAGATTGTGAAATATATATAGATATCTGTAGGCGGTGAGTGCCATGACCCTGCACATTTATTAGGTGCGGGACTTCATTAAAATAAATAATATATCAATTTTGAGCAATCTGACGGTGCTGGATGTATTTTATAACAATTGGTCTGGTTCCAGTTTTCTGGTATTTATTTTTATGCTATCTATCTCAGCTTGGACTATATGCGTCTCCTGCAATGGTAGCAGTGCTGGGTTCCCTGTGGTTGTGGACCGTCTATGCCTTCAGATAGGTGATTTGGGTTCATCCTGGTAAGTCTTTGGGTACCTGTCCATCTGAAGGGGGCTGGGAGGGGGAGAGAGAGAGGGGGGGCGTGACCTCATGACTGGATATGTGTTGAAAATGTCAAATAATATGGAGTACTATTTTAATGAATTTTTGGATAATTGTTATTTTGTATTTATATTCATTTAAGCACACAATTGGTGGCGGACTATTAGATCCCCTCAGGAAGCCTATCCAGGCAAAATATGTTGGGACAATAATCATCTGATTAACCACATCAATGTAAAACCCTTCCTGCATGTTGGAATCACCAGCCCGTCAACAGCTGTACTGTGTGGTTTTATATAATTTTCGTCTTCTTTTAAAAAAATATATGTTGTAAACAAATAAATAAAAGATTCAATGTTTTTATGCCATAATGTCTGTAAGGTATTTATTCTCTTGCACCACATAATCCCGCTTGGGAACATTGTCCTATCTATCTAACCAATTTTATGGGATGAGGTGCCTACAAACTTTATACAATTAGTCTGAGTGCCAGGGAACATCACAATGTCAAATCAAAATTTCAATTTGGTGTTTTAATACACATTTGTTCCCTACTTAGGTGCACCCTGGTGACTATCTCAGACAAAAACACACTGGAGAAAAGAAATATAATATACATTGGTGCAGGTGAATAAATCCAAGCTCTCCCATTTAAGGATAGCTTCTTTTCTCTTTGTATATTTTGTTCTCTTCTGAGGATCGTTATTTATAGAGCTGTGCTGTAAATTTGATTTTGTGTGAGCACATCCGGTAACCTCCAGTTAGTATCCTTGGGCCCCTGCCAACATGGCTAATTTTTGTGGGGAGGCTTGGGAGGGTCTTATGACCAAAATTTAGGAAGCCCAAACCAACTCAGATATTTCTGAGGAGGATTTGGACAAAGCATTTATCAGACTGCAACGAATGCTGGAAAAGAAAGTAAGAATCTTTTGGCATAAAAAATCTTTTGAAAAATATATAGAAAACTAAATCATACCATGGGGACTTAGGATTCAAACTTTTCCCAATATACGTAAAATAGATAATTCCCTCAAATCAATGTGGGAACATAACTTGCAAACCTGCTCCTTGGAAATGCTTTCTATTCTATGCAAAAACTATGATCATGAGATTGCTGCTATGGATCAATTGATCATTAAATGGTACGCTGAATTTCAATCTATTTGTGCTAGTACGAAATTTACCAAAAGGGAGGAAAAGGTCAGGGAACATGTTGAAAAATATGCTCTTGAGATTATTAGGAACAAGGAACACAAATCTTCCAGGGATATGCATGCCTATGAGAATGGGTATGCATATACATGGAATTCGTCCAACAGTTCCAGACCTTTTAGGAAATACCTTTTCCTCTACGGCAAATAAAAATAAAACTGATGTGGTGTCTAACCTCTCTTCAACTTCTTCCCTGTCATCTAGTCAATCGATGATATATCACGATCTATCGGAGGATAGATTGCCGAAAAGAAGGAAAGGTGTTTCTGAACAATTATCCACTAACTCACTGCAAAGACACTTGGATACAACGTTGGCACCTTGACCACAAATGGGACGTTCAAAACCCTCACTGGAACGGCCTATGGCCTCAACTTTATCCTCACCCCAGATCACGCTCGGCACTCCTGCGCACGGCCCTACACTTACTCCAAAATCACAGTCCACTGCAGCATTGGCACTCGGTACACATGGCAACACTGTGGCGAAGTTAAGAGATTTACCTATTAATGAAACATCACCGTCATGCTCACCTATGGCAGACACTAGAGTGGCACCTATTTTTTTTACCAAAGAATCAAGAATCCACCACAAATCCCAGTCTGACCAATGCATCTCCAATGACAATTTAACTTGTCCAGAATTGGAGATTATTAATCTTTCACAATATACGTTATCTGAGGCAGAATCCCAGGTGCTGAAGTTGGGATTGACTTTTTGTCCAGACGCAAATACCGATATTTTTCTCCTTGTTAAAGACATCCATTTGTTTGCTAGAAAACTCATATATAAAGTTATGTATAATCAATCTGTTGAAGAAGTTTCACAGCCCTCTGAATACATATCCCAATCGGACCTGGATGAGTCCCAGACCCTTTTGGATTTGATGGAACTATGGGAAGAAGGTCATGTGGATGATGGATCCACCTGGCCTTCAGCCCCACCCGCCATCGTGGTAGCGGGGGTTTCATTCCCCCCCACCCAGCTCTTTCAAACCCAAGTCCACTGCTTTCCCTTTACTCAACACAAACCCAAATATATGGGCATTCGTTCAACAGACTACCAAAGAGATAGAACGAATGAATATCAATGTCCCCAATCAAGTGAACTTAACCAAAATTCAGAGATTAGCAATAAAATCACTACAATCGAACACCAGCATTACTATTAAAATGGCAGATAAAGGAGGGAATATAGTAGTTATGGATACAAATGAGTATGAATCCATGTGTAAAAACATTCTACTAAAGAAGGAATGGTATCGTCCCATCTCTAGAATAGTGATCACAAAATATGAAAATTAATATTATAACCTGATCTTGAAAGCACTCCATAGAGAAACTATCAATAAGGATACATGGTCATTTCTTAATACAAAAGATCCTAAGCTACCCACGTTTTATGCCCTACCAAAAGTGCATAAGTCCCTTACTAAACCATCGGGGCATCCAATTATATCGGGATGTGCTGGTATGACAGAGAATGCCAGTCTCTTAGTGGACAATTATCTAAGACCTCATGTGACAGCCCTATTTTCTTACGTACGTGATACCATCGACCTTTTTTTTTTTTTCAAATATAAGTTTATTAACGCCCTGACTGGGCAAGGACATATGTTACAAATATGGTATACATTACAGCATACAAGACCATACAAGGTATATTGCAAGTATGCCCAAAACATAAACAATGTGATAAATCTGTTAACCATTCCTGATGTATCTGTTAAACATTCCTTGCCACTGTCCATTTCCCTTTACTAGTTAACCTGAGAAGGATAGGTCAAGGCCCAACAGTCCCGTATGGGCCCCTATCTAGAAATTTAGATCTCATAGAGGAAAGAAGAGAAGAGGGGGAAGAGGGAGAAAACAAAGGGGGAATAGGAGAAGGGGGCAGAAAGAGGGGAGGGGGGGGGGGGGGGACGGA
>BLSH010177109.1:259624-276347 GCA_018402905.1 Glandirana rugosa | reverse complement strand
TATATCGGCTCTTTGTTTCTATTTCTGAGCAATCGTTTCTCAAGAGCAGGGGTGGGGGGGTCCATGTCCAACCGTATGTTACCCCGTGTGGTACAGGGGTAGCGATGGGGGACGTGGACCTCCATCACCCTTCTCGGTTCAGTTCTGCTTGAAATCGTTTATGTCATGTTTTTTCAACATAAAAAGTCGACTTCCCGGGGAAAGAGAATTTACGAAAAGATATTGAAGGTTCGGGAACCATACCCGTTATGATAACATCTCTGAAAGTTATAGGTCTCGTTATTCGGTCTGTAAAAGGGCATTCACATAATGTAGTTGGTATGCATTTTCCAGCTACCACCCCCGCACCGGACCTGTATACCGCTGGAGCAGCGATGATATAGAGCAGATTAAGCCGGGCTGGCTGGTGATTAGCCGGGAGCTCAGGGAATGTGCAGCTCTACTCCGCCATGTCCAGGCCACGCCCCCACCATCGACCTTTTACGTATGGTTGATGTAATACACTTACGGGAAAATGTCTGGCTTATTGCTCTGGATATTGAAAGTCTCTACAATAGTATTGCCCATACCAAGGGCTTGGAAGTTATAGAAAAGCATTTAAGAGAAAGGGGCCCTTCAGCTGAAAAATACAACTTTTTTGTACTGTATTTGCTAAAGTTCGTCTTGACTTGGCTCTTCCCACTACCTCCAGGTGCAGGGGGTAGCGATGGGGACATGGTGTGCCCCATTGTATGCCAACCTGTACCTGGGGGGGTGGGGACGAGAACTCTTTGCTAACGAGTCTTTATCTTTGTTTCTCGGCTATATTGCGGCATGGTATCGCTATATTGACGACGTGTTAATTTTCTGGACAGGTACAAAACAAGAAATTTTACGTTTTTTTGAGAAAATTTCAGTCAATGACTTCAACCTTAAATTTACATTTGAACTGAGTCAGAAAATGATCAACTTTCTAGATATCAAATTGTCTGTGGACAAGGATGGATATATTTTCTCATCATTGTATAGAAAACCCTCGGCGGGTAACACGATACTTCATGCGGATAGTGCCCATCCTGAACCACTTATCCAAAGCATACCATATAGCCAGTATCTGCGTGTAAAACGCAACTGTAGTAGACCAGAGGACTTTGAACTAGCGGCGAGGGACCTTTACAATAGATTACGACAATGTGGCTATACTCACTCTTGCCTAAAGAGAGCCTATAAGAGGGCCGAGAATAGGGATAGAAGAGATCTGATCCTTCCAAGAACCAACAAAAAAATAGACCAATCTGTGAGACTCATAACACGATATTCCGTCCAACATGCTAAGATTAAGAATATTATAAAAAAACATTGGCCCCTACTTAAGGCAGATCCTTTAGTAAGTAGATATATAGGTCAATACCCTCAAATCTCATATAGACGAGCTCCTTCACTTCGAGATAAACTATTAAAAAGTCATTTTAATCCCACAATTAAAACCAAGGCCTTAGAGCCTGGTACATTTTCCTGTGGACACTGCGATATGTGTCCATTTATGGCTAATACATCCACTGCCCAGCTGCCAAATGGACTACTCCATCACTCTCAACATAGAGTGACTTGTAACACCATAGGAGTCGTCTATTTGGCTAGCTGTGTATGTGGAGGTTTCTATGTCGGAAAGACAAAAAGAGCTTTCCGAGTTAGAATTGGTGATCATATTAAACCTATATCTAAACGACGAATGCCTACTGTGATAGCAAGACACATTGGCATTTTTCATGATTTTGATCCGAGTTATATAAAATTTGCAGCCCTTGAACACCTACCGGCGCATCCCAGGGGGGGCAGTGTTGATACACCACTGCTCCAGTTGGAATCGCGTTGGATTTATGACTTAAAGGATACTCAGTTTCCAGGATTCAATTAATCCTTCAGTTTTAAACCTTTTTTATCTTGAGTGTCCAGTTTTGGTATATCTCCCTTCCACAACATTTTTTCAACTCTATTTCCCTTTTTTTTTTTTCCCCATGGGGTATGGGGCTCATTGGGTGGGTTAGGTAAGATCTATTTGCAGCGCATATGCCATTGAATGGTGGCAGAGAACATTACAATTAATGTTTTATGATCCTTAGGAATGTGCATTAACAATGCTATGGATTGCCATGATACTATTTAGACTCTGTATTAAAGCTAATCTTATATGTTCTTTTGATGGTTTCCAAATTTCTGTATATTTAGCATTTTTGCACTGATGTGTTTTGATTATTATTTCCATCCTTTGGTGGGGTCACTGAACAATGTTTTTCCCCCCTTCCTTCCCCTTCATTGCTCACCTTTGCTTTGTGCCCATTGATATTTGGCCTGGATGCCCCTCCCCCTGCTGGGGTGTACACATGGTCTTCTGCCTGGGTTGCCACAGCACACATTACCATTGTACGGACGCAAGGGGGCACCGGTATTTACTGGCAAGCCCCCTTTCCTCGGTGGGGCTATGTGCTGCCGCGTCTGTCATCCACCCATCACCGATTGGTGTATCGGACTCTCTGCCCCTTGTCCTTTGGCGCTGCGCCCATTGGGCTGGGACACGGAGCCTGGTTGGGCTTAGCCTGGGGATGCTACTGGTCCCTGCCCTGGTTGCCGCTGGGAGGCTTGGGGATTGGAGTCTCCAGCTGGATGCGGATTGTCGGCGCATGTCCGGGTCACATCCGCACTTGGCCGGTGATGTCAGACGCCGGCTGAGTTGGAGAAGCATAAAGCCGGCGGTTCCAGCTTCTGTTGTCAGCTGGAGACTGGGGGCGTATGAGGACGCTATTCACATCGCAGGTATCATTATTTGTGACTTGATGTTATGCACAATAAGGTCTCATACACACGGGGGTATATAAAATAATAAACAAAACGTCGGGCCCAACGTCAAGGAAAAAAAGTCAACGTTTTTCGGCGTTATGCATTGGCGTTTTTGAGCGCTAGTGAGCGTCGGCGTCAATAGACGTTTTTTTAAAAAAAATCATTCCTCTGCTATTTTGCAACCTAAAAACGTCGGCGTCAAAAAACGCCGGAAAACGCCGGTACAATATTAGGTGGCGTTTGTTGGCGTCTGTTGGCATCTCGTGGCGTTTTGCGGCGCTTTTTGACGTCGATGCAGCCAAGGAACGCGCTGGTCGTGGGTTCTCTGATACGCCGACGCCATCTACAGCTCAAAAATGCCGACGTTTTTTATGTGGCCATTGACTAACATGGGGAGCAGAAAAAAACGTCAGTAGACGCCGGCGTCAAAAAACGCCTGTGTGTATGAGGCCTAAAAGTTGTCTGCAGTTGGCTTCTGGTTTGAGGACAATGGTGTAGAATGGTCGTAGTCAGTTGGTCAGGTTTGGTACTTTCTCTATATGTATTTGGTCTTATAATCTTTCAGCGCTGACTTTTACTGTTTTGCATAGTTGGTGTGCTGTACAGGTCAACGTTTTTTTTTCATGTGGTGTATGAGATTCATTACATCTGTGAATTTGAGTAACAAGTTAATTTGTTAACTTGTCTTCACTATATATATATATTTTTGTTACTTAGACCAAATTTATTTGAAAAGTTATATAATATTATATAATTTTATTTCCACCCCATTGTTCCAACCCTTATAATTGACACCCCATTAAACTAAACTTCAATTCACCATATTATTTTCTGCGATTACATATCTATGCATAAATTTGTTTCTAGGTGTGGCGATTGGCGTTTTTTATTATCACTAACAGAATGGCTCTTAATTGCAAGGGATCCACTCTAGGCCTATTTCAATTAATGTGTGGTGGTTTTCACGCCCCCAGTAAAATTGATGCTACCATGTGACGCATGTAAGTTTATTTGCTGTTCTTCTTCTTTTCAAGTAAAAGCCAGATCGTGAAATATATATAGATATCTGTAGACGGTGAGTGCCATGATCCTGCACATTTATTAGGTGCGGGACTTCATTAAATTAAATAATATATCAATTTTGAGAAATCTGGGGGTGCTGGATGTATTTTATAACAATTGGTCTGGTTCCAGTTTTTCTGGTATTAATTTTTGTGCTATCTATCTCAGCTTGGACTATATGCGTCTCCTGCAATGGTAGCAGTGCTGGGTTCCCTGCGGTTGTGGACCATCTACGCCTCCAGATAGGTGATTTGGGTTCATCCTGGTAAGTCTTTGGGTACCTGTCCATCTGAAGGGGGCTGGGAGGGGGAGAGAGAGAGGGGGCGTGACCTCATGACTGGATATGTGTTGAAAATGTCAAATAATATGGAGTACTATATTAATGAATTTTTGGATAATTGTTATTTTGTATTTATATTCATTTAAGCACACAATTGGTGGCAGACTATTAGATCCCCCGAGAAAGCCTATCCAGGGGAAACATGTTGGGACAATAATCGTCTGATTAACCACCATCAATGTAAAACCCTTCCTGTATGTTGGAATCACCAGCCCGTCAACAGCTGTACTGTGTGGTTTTATATAATTTTCGTCTTCTTTTAAAAAAATATATGTTGTAAACAAATAAATAAAAGATTCAATGTTTTTATGCAATAATGTCTGTAAGGTATTTATTCTCTTGCACCGCATAATCCCGCTTGGGAACATTGTCCTATCTATCTAACCAATTTTATGGGATGAGGTGCCTACAAACTTTATAAAATTAGTTTGAGTGCCAGGGAACAGCACAATGTCAAATCAAAGTTATTATGTGTTTTTGCAAGGAACAATGAGATCATGTGATGACTATATATGGACAATAAATACGTATTTATTTGATCATTGGTCTATTCACTTTCTAACCCTATTCAATATGCCTCATTTAAAGTCCCAATTGGTTGCACTATTATTTTTTTTATTTGCTATTTTTTCCCACAAAACTGGAGTTACCCTTTAAGGTTAATTTATTTACACATACAGTATTTGTAGTAACAAGTAGATGTAAGTAAACTGTAAAGAACATGCCAGAATTTGACCCCGCTCACCCAGATACACAATTGTGTGGATCAAGCTAGTACCCATTTAAAAGGGTTACCTTTAGAGTTGAGCGGACACCTGGATGTTCGGGTTTGGCAGGTTCGGCCGAATTTCGCAAAAAAGTTTGAGTTCGGCCCCGAACTTGACCCCAAACCCCATTGAAGTCAATGGTGACCCGAACTTTTGGGCACTAAAATGGCACTAAAAAAGTCCTGGAAAGGGCTAGAGTGCTGCAAAAGGAAGCAAAATGGGGGTACGAGTAGGACAAGTGCCCTGCAAACAAATGTGGATAGGGAAATAACTTAAAATCACATAAAAAAAATTAAAAATGGAGGAGGAGGTGGATGTGGAGTAGGAGGTTGAGGAGGAGGTGACCGTGGCAGTGTAGGTGGAAGTGGCGGTGGAGGAGGAGGAGGTAGCCAACACTGTTTTTTGTTTGTTTGTTTTTTTTTTCTAATTGGGGTAACCCCCAAAATATTGAGACATGTTTGTTCTGGCCTCACCATTCGTTGAGCAGAATTCGGGCCTACCATATAACGTTGAAGGTTCTGCCGGCTACTCGCACCTGAGGAAGGTGTTTCACTTGTGCGTGCAGCTGGCACAGATCGACCACGTCCTCTCCTTGCAACAGGAGCTTCACCAACACCACCAATTTATTTATTATTCTTTTTTTTTTAAACCAGCAATGTAGACACACTATTTAATTTTGTGCAAGATATGCACAGCAAGGTGCAAATGTACTATGTAGCACTATTTTTTATTTTTTTTTTAAACCAGCAATGTCGATGCACTTTCTAATTTTGTGCAAGAAATGCACAGCAAGGTGCAAATGTACTATGTAGCACTATTTATTATTCTTTTTTTTAAAACCAGCAATGTAGATGCGTGTTTTATTTTTGTGCAAGAAATGCACCGCTGACTGCAAATGTAGTATTTAGAATATATATATTTTTTTAACCACTTGCCGACCGCCGACCACAGTCTGACGGCGACAGAGTGGCTCGTTATCACAAACCACGGCGGCTGCGATAACTAGTGCTGTGAGCGCACGCGCGCCACCGGAGGCATGCTCACATGCTCACTGTGTCCTGGGGGGGCCAGGGGGGTGGTGCGGCGGACTCAATCGCCGCCGGCTACCTGCGATGGCCCCCCCGCAGCTAGAGAAGTGCAAGTAAACACGGATCTCCGTTCTCATAGAGGGGGAAGGGTGATGATCACAGGCTTCCTCTATATAGAAGCCGTGATCATCCCCTTTCCCCAGCCAGGGCAGCCCACACACACTTAGAACACGCCCAGGGAACACAGTTAACCCTTAGAGCGCCCCCTGCAGGTTAACCCCTTCACTGCGAATGGCATTTACACAGTAATCAGTGCATTTTTATAGCACTGATCGCTGTATAAATGCCAATGGTCCCAAAAAAGTGTCAAAATGGTCCGACATGTCCGATGCAATATCGCAGTACCTCTAAAAATCGCAGATCACTGCCATTACTAGTAAAAACTAAAAAAAAACTAAAAACCCCAGAAATGAATTCTCATCATCCATAAACGCGGCAACTTTTGCACAAACCAATCAATAAACGCTTAATGCAATTGTTTAACCAAAAGTATGAGGAAGAATATAAATCGGCCAAAACCGATGGAAAAAATGTTTTTTTTTTTTTTTTTTTGGATTTGTATCTTGGCAAAAAGTAAGAAATTTGGGGTTTTTTGGAAAAATTGTCGCTCTTCTTTTGTTTATAGAGGCAATCAGAAATGAAGCACAGGCCAAATACCACCAAAAGAAAGCTCTATTTGTGGGAAAAAAATGACGCAACTTTCGTTTGGGTACAACGTCGCACGACCGTGCAATTGTCAGTTAAAGCGATGCAGTGACGAATCGTGAAAAGTGCTCTGGTCCTAAAGTGTGAAATCCTTCCGGGGCTGAAGTGGTTAAACCAGCAATGTAGATGCACTTTTTATTTTTGCGCAAGAAATGCACCACTGGCCGCAAATGTAGTATTTTTAATTTTTTTTTTTTTTTAAACCAGCAATGTAGATGCACTTTTTAATTTTGTGCAAGAAATGCCCCGCTGGCCGCAAATGTAATATTTTACACGAAAAAAAAAAAAATTTAATTTGTCTAACTGCAATGTAAAAGCAGTATTTAAATATGCCAAAATGTTGCCAACTGAACTAGCAGAACACGATTAAAGTAGTGTCCTTGACACACAAGCAGTTGCAAGTGCACTGCACTTGCAAAAATGGCTGCAAACGCCCACCTAACAAACAGAAAAATTGCTTAGGTATTATATGAGGCACTTTGCTTAACAAACAAAATGTACTCTAGCAAACCAAAATCTCCTCTAGCACCCACCCACCAATAAATCGCTGTTTTTAACAGATTTTCTAAAGCTAATCTGTCCCTCACAGCAGCAGCAGCAGCAGCATCCTCTCCCTACACTAGTATGAGATGATTTTCTAAAGCTAATCTGTCCCTCACAGCAGCAGCAGCATCCTCTCCCTACATTTGTATGAGATGATGTGACATGCAACACTATGTGACTCCAGCTTATATAGAGGCTGGGTCACATGATGCACTGGCCAATCACAGCCATGTCATTAGTAGGCATGGCTGTGATGGCTTCTAAGGGCAAACGAGTGAAAAGCTTGTTGATTGGCTGCCCTGCAGCTATTCAACAGGCACAAAAAAATACCCGAACCCAGACTTTTTCTCAAATGTCCGGGTTTGGGACACGGACATGCTAAAGTCCGGTACGAACCCGAACTTTAAAGTTCGGGTTCGCTCAACTCTAGTTACCTTTTAATATCAATTTCAGTATTAGTTATTTGCTACAGAATTAATTGATGATAGGATACTTTACCATAGTAGTCCAGCTTCTCTTGCTTGTGTGTAATGCTTATTTGTAGGGATGGGCCACACACCCCCGGTTCGGTTCGCACCAGAACTTGCGAACAAGCTAAAAATTTGTGCGAACACGTGAACGCCGTTAAAATCAATGGGACTCGAACATGAAAAATCAACAGTGCTCATTTTAAAGGCTTATATGCAAGCTATTGCCCTAAAAAGTGTATGGAGACCCGGGTCCTGCCCTAGGGGACATGTATCAATGCAAAATAAAGTTTTTAAATTGGTCGTTTTTTCAGGAGCAGTGATTTTAATAATGCTTGAAGTGAAACAATAAAAATGAAATATTCCTTTAAATATCATGCCTGGGGGGCGTGTCCAAGATGGCGAGCTGAGTGATCCCACCTAGCCTGAGCTCGGCCGACCATCCAGCGTTTCTCCGGATCCCTCTGCGATGCTCACCTGCTAGTGGTGCTGCAGCGGTCTGGATGAGGAGGAGATTACCCGGGCGGCACGCTGGTAGGAAAATCCGCTTTCCAGCCATTATAGAGGAGCCGCAGCACTCGGCCGCACACGTGGAGGCCCGCGTGCGGCGTGCCCAGCACAAGACCTCACAGACAGGCCGCATGGACCCCGACGCGGAACGGTCTCCCTGGCTGGCGGAGGTCATGGCCACCATAGCCACTTGCCAGTCCACTCTGATGGCCAAATTTGAAGATGTCCAAGTGAACGTCAGCATCCTGCGGGAAGACCTGGATAAGATCCTCTCCAGGGTTACCGAAACCAAGCAACGGATCAGCCACACCGAGAACGACCTCCAGGAATGCACGGTGTCCCTCCGCAACCTCCAGACAAAGGTGAAGGCCTTGGAGTATAGGGTGGAGGACGCCGAGAACAGAAACCGGAGGAACAACCTCAGCATCATGGGCTTCGTGGAGTGAGCGGAAGGGAATCACCCAGCCATGTTCGTGGAGGACATGTTACGGACCCTTCTCCCGGAGGCACGCTTCTCCCCACATTATGTGGTGGAGAGGGCCCATCAGATACCCCCCAAGCCGAGTCCCGAATCCCCCCACGTACATTAATATTCAGAATGCTGAATTTCCGGGACCGAGATGAAATTTTGCAGGCCTCAAGGGCAGTAGGGGAGCCGCGCTACCAAAACAGAAAGCTGATGATTTTCCCCAATTACACTATTGAGACACAGAAGATGAGGAAATCCTTTGGTCAAGTCAAGGTCGCACTGAGAGCCCAGAACATTCGCTACAGTGTCCTTTTCCCAGCGCGACTGCGGGTCCAGGATGGGGAATCCACCCTCTTCTTCAACACCCCAAGAGAGGCTTCTAGCTGGCTGGGAACCCTTCTGCCTCCCCGCTGACTGTTGGCCACGTAAGTGCTCTGATTATAATCGTTCCTTGATATAGTTCATTACTCCTTCCTCTGTTGAGGCTTCCACATCCCCTTTACAAGCAGTGTTTGCTCTACGGGGGTGGGAGCCTCACAGGGGGTCCTAGCTGGGATGCACAATACCCTGGTGCTAGCTCATTGCCCAAGGTACTGGGAGACTGGACTAGTGTTGCACCCGTTGGGCCTTCACCAGTTGCCTGTTCTGGCTTTGTAACCTAAATTTGTGCCCCTGACCTGGTCAGGAGATGCTGTAGTCCACAGCCACTAATGCCTAAGTACATCAAGACTTCTCATGCACTCATCCAGAGGGTTAGTGCGGCCCTCTCAATGATGAGATCACTTTATATTTCCCCACCACAAGGGTGACTTTATTCCTGATTTACCAAGTTTCATATTGAACCGATTCCCCGCACTTGTGTGAACCACCTGGCGGAAGCTCTTACAGCGTAGACTTTGACTGCTCTACTTCTCCCCCCAGCGTTGTAGCTCACTCCTTGTTCAGGTTGTCCCCCTTTGCAGCCAGTATGCTGATTAGGAATGGGGTTGAAAGCCCTCCTCGGTTCCAGGGGGACGGGTGGGGTGGGGGGGAATGTTGCCCTGCTAGGGCAGTTGTTGGTTTTTGTTTTTGGTTTTGTTATTTTTGCAGCAGACAATATCTTTCACTTGATGCCTGGGTTTATGTATCACTGCATCTAGCATTGTTAGTCTCTATGATTTGCTCCGTCCGGGTCTGGCCCCATGTATCCGGTGAAGCTCTCAATAACCCTCCGCTAATCCACTTCCACTCTCAATCCAGAGTCTACGCTTAACATTCTGTCTTTGAACACCAGGGGTTTGAACTCTCATGTTAAGAGATCCCTGGTGATCCAGTTCCTGAAGGCATACCACCCCCATATATGGGTTCTTCAGGAGACACATTTGGTGGGCAGCAGAACCCTGGCTCTTAAGAAGCCCTGAGTGGGTCATCACTACCATTCCACATACTCCAATTTTGCAAGGGGAGTTAGTATTCTGGTGTGGAAGATGCTCCCCTTCAAGCTGCTGGATTTGGTGTTGGACCCGGACGGCCGCTATGTTATTATCCATGCTCAGATTTATGCCCTGAGGTGCACTATTGTTGGGTTGTACATTCCGCCTCCAGCCTCCCTGAGGGTCCTTAACAAGGCCACCTCCAGGATTGCCGAATTTGTCTCTGATGACATGATCATTCTGGGGGATTTTAATATGGTCCTTGACCCTGGGGTGGATAGGCTCTTGGTCCGGCTTGCCCGGGCTTGGCGACATGGGCGGAGACTTACGGGTTTACGGATGTCTGGCGTTGGAAATATCCCCACGCCAGGGAATTCACCTGTCACTCTGCCTCTCATCGCACCCTCTCCCATATAGACTTGGTCTTCGCAGCAGAGCCTGTCCTCCCCAGGGTCGTGGACATAAAGATATTACCAAGGGGCGTGTCAGACCATGCTTCGATGTTCCTGACTCTGAACATGTCCATCAGCCCTGGAGACAGGGTCTGGGGGCTCTCCAGATTTTGGATCTCGGATCCGGAGGTCAACAGTAAATTTCAATCTGAGCTGAAGAACTTCTGGGTGACCAATCAGGAGTCTGTATCGGCTCCCACAGCATGGGAGGCCTTTAAGGCACACTCTAGGTGCCAGTACCAGACCATCATTGCTGGGGTTAGACGAGCTGGGAAAAGGGACTTGGTCGTGGCAGAGGGGGCGGTATCTGCCCAGGAGGCTGTGTTCGTCTGCACGCGGCATCCTCAGGACTACAGACTCCTTCAATCTCTGACTAGGGAAGTGATGCGAATCCGTAGCTCTCTTACCCAAAAGAAGCTGCTAGCTCAATCCCAGTGCATATTTGAGCAAGGGGAGAGATCGGGTAGGCTCCTGGCATGGTTGGCCAGGGAGCAGTCGGGTGGCCTCAACATCCCCAACATTAGGGCTCCATCTGGGGAGCTGCTCTGCTCTCCTCCGGAGATCAGTAGCTGCTTTGCTGCCTTTTATCAGACTTTACAGAGTTCCTGAATGGACTATAGGGAACAGGACTTACAGTCATACTTAGACGACATTGACTTACCTGTGCTTACCCCAACCTACCATAATAAATTGGACAGCCCCATTGAGGTGGAGGAAATACTTAGAGCCTTAAAGTCTATGCAGACTGGCAAAACATCGGGACCGGACGGTGGCACATATGCCACTCTGAGGCAACCCCATTCTGCCTCACTTGTACAGTATTCCTGACCCTGTGTTTTGGGCAAGGAAAGGCATAGTTATGTTAAAGCAAATAGTGACAGAAGGGAAGCTCATGCCATTCGACGTTATGAGAAGATAATTTTCCGGTCATACGGGTTCCAGTACTGGCAGTTGAGGCACGCCTTTGGGGCCCAGTTCACAGATCCTCTAGTGCTGGAGTTGGACCCCATTGAGTGTCTACTCATCTCTAGCGCGATGGGGAAACCACTGTCCTCTTTATACCTGTACCTTTCGGTGGCCCATGCGGCCAAGCTCAGCAAGCTCAGGGACAGTTGGAGGATTGATATCCCACATATGGGTGAGGAGGAGTGGGAGGAAAGTGTCTCTACATTCATTCCCTCTTTAATAGCGGCTAGGGACAGATTCATACAGCTTAAATTTCTTCATAGGGCTTACTACACTCCTGCTTGCCCGCATCTACCCCTCTAGGGACCCCCTATGCCCTAGATGTAAGACTGAAGAGGGATCTTTCTGACACATGGTCTGGTCCTACCCTGATCTCCAGGGGTATTGGGAGGAAGTGGCCGCATTTCTGCGCGACCTCAGCGGTGTGCATATACCTAAGGACCCATGGTTCTCCTGCTGAGTCACCTGGGAGAGGTTGAGGGGGACAGATATGTTAAACTGTGTATTACTTTCTCTCTGTTTTACGCTATGGGAGCTTTATGGGAGATCCTGCTCAAGTGGAAGTCTGCAGTACCCCCCGCGAGTGCCTCTTGGAGGGCGTCAGTCAGCTCCATCCTCCCCCTCTATAGGCTAACGTATGAAAGTAGACAATGCCCAGTCAAGTTCGACAAGGTCTGGTCTGGCTGGATAGATGCCTGCGGGTGGGGCTCAGCATGGTGGAAGGGAGCTGGGGGCCCGATGGGCTGGCTCCTCTTCCCTTTGGGGCTGCCCTCTGGGTTGTGGAACTGGACCCCTCCCCCCTCCCCCACCTCTGGGTTGGTTCTCGGGCCACTGGGAGATATAAAACCCTAATATCCCATCCGACCATAGTAGGATCTCTCGCTGGCGGGACTACTTGACCAGCAGTGCTAATATGAATTCATCATTTCCTGTACCCTTCTGTTGCTTGGGCCGACAGTGGGGGTTTCCCCCTGCCGGGAATGCATTTGACCTCACTGGCTTGTACTGAGTAATATGCATGTATGCATAACCTGTGTTCTGTTTTTGATTTCTATTGTACTGCTGCTTTGTTCAATAAAAAAATTCTGTTAAAAATATCATGCCTAGGGGGTCCCCTTGGTCTGCCTGTAAAAGGACACACCTCTGTGATGTTTAGAACAGTGCCAGAGCAAAATGACATTTGTACAGGAAAAATTGTAATTTAAAACCATTTGTGGCTGTAATGTATTGCCGGATTCTGGCAATATACAGGGTGGGCCATTTATATGGATACACCTTAATAAAATGGGAATGGTTGGTGATATTAACTTCCTGTTTGTGGCACATTAGTATATGTGAGGGGGGAAACTTTTCAAGATGGGTAGTGACTATGGTGGCCATTTTGAAGTCGGCCATTTTGAATCCAACTTTTGTTTTTTCAATAGGAAGAGGGTCATGTGACACATCAAACTTATTGGGAATTTCACAAGAAAAACAATGATGTGCTTGGTTTTAACGTAACTTTATTCTTTCATGAGTTATTTACAAGTTTCTGACCACTTATAAAATGTGTTCAATGTGCTGCCCATCGTGTTGGATTGTCAATGCAACCCTCTTCTCCCACTCTTCACGAACTGATAGCAACACCGCAGGAGAAATGCTAGCACAGGCTTCCAGTATCCGTAGTTTCAGGTGCTGCACATCTCGTATCTTCACAGCATAGACAATTGCCTTCAGATGACCCCAAAGATAAAAGTCTAAGGGGGTCAGATCGGGAGACCTTGGGGGCCATTCAACTGGCCCACAATGACCAATCCACTTTCCAGGAAACTGTTCATCTAGGAATGCTCGGACCTGACACCCATAATGTGGTGGTGCACCATCTTGCTGGAACTATGATGTTGGTGATAGGGAATTGCTGGCCATCTGCTTTGGAGGAATGGCGGTACCTCCTGGAAGGAGCAGATCACCCGGTATTGGTTTTTACTGACCATAAAAACCATAAAAAAAACATATGTGGGGGGGGGTGGCCTGGCGACCGAGGAAGAAGGACGCTCGTCTGAGAGGCTCCATCTACCTGGAACCTAATCCTTTCGCATCCTCACGACAGCGGCCTCCCACAGAGGTAAAAACCATACCAGCGCATTACTAAGACCCTCTGCCACAGCCAGATATCAACCTTGGGCAAAAACTCCACTTCTCTTGGAAGCGGACTAGGCCGCAGTTGAAGCCGCGGGCTAAATTTCCGGCCCGACGGACCCGCGATGCGCACGGCACCACCATCCCACGCCTCAGACACAATCATCTCGCTCCCAGGGCCATAGCACATCACCCCAGACCTCCAAGCCTGCACCCCAAGGTAGACTCACCAACTCTCTTCATATATTCTAAGGGGAAAGCCGCCCGGGCATCACAGAAGATGGCCGCCTAAACCCCAAGCACTGTCACTCCTCACCCGCCCAAGCACCTCACCTGGGCCGTCATTGCTCACCACAGCTCACTCAAGATGGGGAAAACTGATTCTGTTCGCTCCAGGTCACCCAGAGCACCCGACACTCAAATGAGCGCAAACGTACCTGCAATGTTCCGCTCCAGATCCCACTCCAGAGAAAAGGCACAGTCGCAGGCCTCAAGCCAGAGCGGCTCCCAAACACAGATGCCAGACTCACAACATAATAACATACAGCCAGCAGCACCAACAGTCCCCCCAGCAGCCCTACCACAACAGACCATCTGCATGGAAGACCTCAAGGGAATAGCAGCTGACATTAAATCAACACTATCTGCAGCCATAGCTGACCTGAGATTTGACATGCAAGCTATAGCAAATCACATGGAGGACATAGAAGACTCGGTAGTCAGACATGAGACGACTATCACGGCACATAGTCGCACACTATCAGCTCAAACACTACAACTGAGAGAGATGCACAGAAGCATTGAGGACCTGGAGAACAGATGCCGTAGGCATAACATTACAATCAGAGGGTTACCGGAAACGATTGATAGTGATCAAATCACTCAAGCAGTCTCTACCATCTTTAATGATTTACTGGGCAGACCCCCAGAAACTGCCGTTGAGTTTGAACGCATTCATCGAGCACTGCGCCCCAGGGGCAGAGAAACCGACCCCCCCAGAGACATAATTGGATGCCTGGTGGACTACCGCCTAAAAGAAGAAATAATGAGACAAGCCAGACTCCGAGGCCGCATTACACACCAAGGCAACGAAATTAAACTATTTCAAGACCTTTCACCCATAACCTTAACTAAACGCAGAACACTGAGACCCCTTCTGGATACTCTCAGAGACCACAACCTACCCTACAGATGGAAGTTCCCATTTTGTCTACAAGCAGGGACGGGTACCAGAATAACGTACCTCAGACACCCAGAAGATACCCCCGAGTTCTGTGACCTACTGGGGATACCAAGAGTGACCATTGAAAATTGGCTGCAAGATCACAACCAACCCCCAAGATACCAGGAAGAACCAATGGAGACAAATAGGAGAGACTCCTCACCTACACGCGGAAGACGCAGACGCATCTCCAATCCCTCTCCTCCACCATCACACAGACGCATACCCAGAGATGGAAACATCTTGGCCTCACCGGCACATAGAAGACCCAGGAGGGATTAATGTCCCCCCGCACTCATCAGCTGCAGCCCATGATTCCTTCACCGAAACCCAACATCCTCTTGTCCAACCAAAAGACAATTCTCTGCACCCTCCGTCCCCACCCTACTATTTCACAGAAGCAGCTCACTCCACTTGTTCAATTATGTTTCCCCGCCTAAGAGACTCTTCATATCTACCGTTCTCCCAAACCTTACCAACACAAGGCCAATTCTCGTGACTCTTGCTGTTACCTCATGTTCCCTCCTAACTTCCTCTTATAATTCCAGTTTGAATCCCCAAGCAGAACAAACTCCGGAGGCCGCCTGGGAACCTCGCAGCAAGTCCGCTCCTGGACATCTGAAGGCCTCACGGTGAACCCAGCAAGCTCTTCATCCATGCAAAGACCCCACGCTGCCCTGCGGTAAGATCAAACCAAAATGCTATCTTGTCTCCACTCCACACACACCCAATCGTAGGGGTAGCCATCACCCATAGTGATAGCAGTGGGTTTCTTATGACTTAACCCTACGGGGCAGACACCTTTGGTACCACAAGGGAAAAAGGACTAGGAAACCGTTGCATATCATGTACGGTACGCCATAGACTATCCACTGGACTGGCGGCGATGCTCTCAGGCAGCTTCTTCCTTCCCTGCGGGTGTCCACTCTAACTAGTCAACCTAGCTCACGATTGGTCCCATTATTTGGCGAACAGTCCTGTAAACCATGGTTATAATGTTTCCTGCCCCCCACTAGGCCACTTGGTTATGTGGGGATCAGATCACCATAACGGACAACAAGCAGGCTCAACGAACTCTCCCATACCTCTCCCACTATGCTTCCCCTTATCCTCAACCCAGCCACCGTGTGAAGACATGGCCCTCACAGTATCACTCCTGGTGAGGGCGGATGGAACATTTCACTTTAAGTACGCCATACTAACATACTTTACCCCCCGACAGGGGCGAAAATGTTTGTTCTCCACATCCCAGCTCCAGGCTGGAGACGTGCTCTCCGGGGGGACGGGGGTGGGGAGGGCGGGATTCCCGTGCCCCCCCCCCGCACCCCCACACTGTTGGGCTGCAACAGTTGTTGCAAGCAGATGTTTATATTCCTTTATACTTAGATCTTCACTGCCAATTGTTGCTCAAGAGTTGACTGTTGTAATTACTGTTTCATTGTATATCGCTAGAGGGGTCCGGCCTCCTCCACTGGCTCCCCATCTGCAGAATGGAAGAAGCACAAGTCGGCACAAAACGGTAAGCTCTACTCTCCCTGATTGGAGACCATGGTCTTCTCTCCGCCTCTCACGTGGACCCCCAGTGGAGAAGGTCAATTACCCCAGTATGTTTTTCATGTTATATATGTTTTACATGTTTCTATGGTTCATGTTGACTCCTCTTATACATGACTAATCGACAATAGGGTCATAAATCACAACTAATCCCTTTACATCAACCCGTCAATGCAGCTACTCACACCAAGCTCTGACCCCATTAACTGGAAGAGGTGACCCCCAGGTGCA
>BLSH010177109.1:230140-243391 GCA_018402905.1 Glandirana rugosa | reverse complement strand
TCCTTGGTCTTTGATTCTTTCCTTTGTTTTATTTCTTCGAGGTTGGGCTGTGTTCGGGTCTCTGGGGGAAAAAAAACAAAAAACTTGGAGGTGACCGTAGAGTTAGTGTACTCGCTCGGATGGCTTTACTACACGACAACGGGAGGAGGCACCGGGACTCTACCTGCCTCCCTGTCGGGGCTGGCAAGATATGGGATTTGCGGGGGGTAATGAATGCTCGACTCGGACTGGGGTTTACTTAAATACTTTCTCGTCTGTCAATGGTGGGCGACACACATTGTATACTACGCATTAATAGGACTCCACTAGTAGTACGGTATGGTAGACGTTACTCGACGTGTAGACTGGATCTTAAGACGGGGCTAGGACTGGTAGAACAGACGTACGCGGGTCGGGGTTGAGGGGGGCTGGGCGCATGCAGACAAGATGGTCAGGATCGGGGCAGAATTCTAGGTCAGATGTGCAGCTCATTGCAGATGGTATGGCATGATGATCACCTCAGGATAATTACGCATCATATGTTACACACAGCGGGTGGTAACTGTCTGCTCTTTCATAAATTCATTTGGGGTCAGGCTCAGCTCGTAAGTAATGGGGGGCGTTTAGGGTATAGAACGGTCGGGGCTGTCCCTCCGTCCATCTCAGGGCCACGGAGGAGGGCAACAGCACATCATTTCGGTAGGCTCGCTCATGTGATTGAGATGCCAGTGGAGGTTCAAAAAACAAAAAAAAGGGGGTCTCTGGGCTTGTGTCGGGTTGGAGCTTCTTTATTTTGTTTCCTTTCTTAGTTTCTGGTTCCTGCCAAGGTCAGGAAGGTCATTCTTTTCACCGTCAGTCAGTAACAGGTGGTGAGTTTGGGAAAGGGGGGGTGGCAGGTTCTCTGTCAGGTGGGCCATTGCTTGGGACAGTTAGGTTAGCTTGTTGCTTGTATTCCTTCTCCTTAGTATTGAACAGGACACAGAGGAGTGCCTTTCTGGAACATCATTGGCCCGGGTCTGTAAGTCAGGAGCGTTTTTCATTCTTCACTCACGCACAAGGTTAGGTGCGGTAGTCGGGGTTGGCATCACATCGGGTTCTTTCTTCACCTGTCATGCCTACAGGTTAAATGGATTGAGTTTGATTGTTTTTAATTGGCTTGTTCGGGGGTAAGTCTGCTCATCCATTGCTCATACGTCATACGTAATATCGTTTCACTACTCTCTCACAGGCGCCTGTAAGGTTCATCAGGTGCTCAAAAAGTCTGAGTGAGCGTTTAAGTGCTTGCAGATGCCCGGGTGACTCAACCTAGTTCTTCATCATTATCATGTATGTCACACGGTTGTCTTCATGGCTTAAGGTCTCAGTCACTTAGCAGATGTAGGCCATTTCATAATCATAGAAGACATTTTTATTTATGTTTTTCTTGATCACGTAGGTCATGACACAGACTAAGGACATTGGAGATGTCTCGTCCTTCTCCGGCGAGGAGCTCCATACATGGGGGTGCCATCACCGAGAGCCTGGACCATTCCGAAGTTGATGGCAGAGTTACAGCATAGAGGAATCTCATATCCAGCATCTGCACACAAAGCAGAACTTTTCAGATTACTATTTCCCAGTGCTCCAGGTTCTGATGCTGAGCAAGTGACGCTGCGTTCAGTTGTGTCATCCTTGTCGCAGATACATGCCACGTTGGATTCTCTGGTGACGTCCAGTCAGGAATTGAGGTCCAGGGTGGAAGCTTTAGAGAACAGACCATGCCCTGCCCCTGAGATTCCGGTACTGCCGGGCATTCCCATCAACGTGGGTACCCCTGTGGTGCCGATTGCACTTCCGGTTGCAGCAGGTAATAGCGTCTGTGCACCTTCAGTCACTCCAGCACATTTTGTCCTGTTAATATTAGGAAAGACATCTTGGAGGGAAAGGATGTCAACTTGGCATCCCTTCTGATTGCAGGCCATGATGTGGTTGATAACAAGTCCTATGCCTGTGGGGATGTTTCGGTGGTGGTGAAGGCCAGGGATCACAGACTCAGCCGCAAGCTGTCCATTACCGAGTTCGTGCTGGACTTCAGTACTTACAGAGACTTAATTTGTTCCATGCAACTGCTAAGGAGGGAGGAGTTGGATCTTTATTTATACGCGGTATTTGAGCTAGGGCACAAATATGGTGGGTCGGCATTCTACGACTATCACCGGTCCTTTTCAGCCAAGGCAGCTGCAGTTTTCGTATAACATCAGGTAGCTACCTATTGGGGCAACATGGACACTGAGTTGTTCTGCAGGCATTTTGCTAAGGGCTCCTGTTTGTGCGACTTGTTAGTCCTCATCGCATACCACATTTTGGTGCCCCAATGCAGAACCTGCAGCAGGACCCAGTGTTACTAGGACAGGACCATTTTTTGTTGGCAATGCTTAGCTATACAATAATTACAACCAAGGTTCATGCAACTACAACCAATGTCGGCTTCTGCACGTATGCTCAAATTGTTTCAGGGCTCACCCCAAGTCTGCTTGTTCCCTGAAACAGTCTAAAGGGTCTTGACTAGGCAGGGTGAATGTGCCGTCACTACAGGCATGTTTGGTTGCACATCCATCCCCCTTAGTCATGGATTTTCTGGTTGATGGCTTCTCTTCAGGTTTTCATACATGTCTTATTGCCCTTCCCCAGTGTACGCTTGAATGCCAGAACTTGCAATCGGCAATCACTATATTAGTAGTTTGTAGTTTGTTGTAGTGGATGCGTTGCTGTAGTCAGAAGTCGACAAGGGGTTCATTATTGGCCTTTTTTCAGTGCCACCATTTGATAGCTGGAGCGTCAGTCCTATTGGTGTTGTAACAGGGAAATTTTCAAATAAACTCCGATTGATTTATGACTTGTCATCTCCTCATTTCTCCAAGGTACCAAGTCTCAATTCGTTGATTCCATCAGAAGAATTTTCGCTTAAGTATACTTCGGTGGATCAGACGATTCAATGCATCATCAAGTTGGGGGAGGGGGCTTGGCTTTCCAAAGCTGACATTTCTGATGCTTTCAAATTACTGCCTATTCAGCAATCCCTATGGCAGTGGTATGGGATCAAGTGGTGGGGTGTGTACTACTTCGCTACCAAGCTCACTTTCAGTTCCAAAAGTAGCCCCTGGCTGTTTGACCCTTTTGCTCAGGCACTCAACTGGATCCTCACGAGCAGAGAGGGTTGTCAGGAGGTCACCCATTATCTGGATGATTTCCTGTTGATCGAAAGTGCCAAACAAAACCTTGCTGATCTGCACAAACTGATCTTAGAGTTCACTGCTCTCAATGTTCCTCTAGCCGAGAGGAAAGTTGAAGGGCCGGCCAAAACGTTGGTATTCCTGGGTATCAAGCTTGACAACCAGTTGATGCAGGCTAGTTTATCTACTGACAAGTTGGAGAGGATTAGGGAACGGATTTATTCGTTCATGGTTTCACAGGTGTGCTCCAGGTTAGAACTACAGTCACTACTGGGAAATTTTGCCATGAGGATCATTCCTCAAGGCAGGTCATTCGTATCCAGGCTACTGGCACTCTTACCCTTGGCCTCGGATGCACATTCCCGTGTTAAGCTAAATGCAGCAGCGTTGGCTGACTTAAGCATGATTTCCTGCAGAATTGGAATGGTGTATCAATGTTCATTCCTGCTGAATCGGAATCATCAACCAGGGTGGTGTCTGATGCAGCGGCATCAAAAGGTTATGTGGCCATTTTCGGGACACATTAGCTGGCAGGCCTGTGGCCTGAGGAGGTCAGGTCAGTACCAGGGTTTGACAGGACATCCATGTTATTTGAAATCTATCCCATAGTCGCGGTATGGGCTCAGGCATGGGGTCACTTGTGGTCAGGAAATACAGTGGTATTTTTCACAGATAATCAGATGGCTGTAGAGATTATCAACAAAGGAAGGTCCAGCTCTTTGGTGGTCATGTCTTTTCTTCACAGACTGATTTGGCTCTCCCTGCACTGGTGGTTCCATATAAACTGCGTCTTCATTCAAGGTGTAGAAAACATTGTGGCTGATTCTTTATCCAGATTTAATTATGCATTGATTTTTCAGCAGGTACCAGAGGCGAGCAATCATGCCACCCCATGCCCGGCATACCCCCTGCTGAGGATGGATTAGTGACATTACAGGCGGGTTACAGGAGGTTGATTGATAGTTTCCTGTCAGCTAACACTAGGAAGGTGTACCACACAGCTTGGGAGGTTTTTCAGTCCTTTGCATCCCAGTATACACAGTCAGAAGGGTACAATGTCCAATACCTCTTGGCATTTGCTACTTTTTGCCATTCTCAGTTTAAGTTGTCGCATGCTACCATTAAGACCTATCTAGCTGGGGTTCAGCATTTCATGTCCTTGCAATATCCAGACAGGCCTTCCTATTCTCAGCACACCCCATTAGGGCAATTTTAAAGGGAATTCAGAAGAGCAGCCCGCCAGCGCCAGTCAGCAGGCTTCCCATTACAGGGCTATTGTTCCGGGGCATGTCAGACATTCTATCAAATGCACCATTTGGGCAGAATACCAGTTTGGTCTTCAAAGCAGCCATTTATCTGGCTTTCTTAAGGCCTAGCGAGTTCTCGCATTCAGGCGCACAGTCACGTCCATTGACTATCAAACAGTTAACAAGACATCAGGATCATTTTCAGCTGCACTTGGAGGTATGTAAAACGCAGCAGTTAGGAGCCGGGACTGTCGTCAGATACTTCAAGACAGGTACCTCCTGGTGTCCGGTTGAGGTCTTGGATGCCCTTGTTATTCAGTTAACTGGGGAATCCGGGGATGTCCCCTTGCTCCCTTTCCCTAGAGCACCTCTCACAATGGTTCAGTTTGTCAAACACTTCCGCATCCTGCTGTCCAGGTTAGGTGTAAATCCGAGACATTATTTAGGCCATTCCTTCAGGATTGGAGCAGCCTCATCGGCATCTCGTCAGGGAGTGCCTGGGCATATTATAAGGAATATAGGCAGGCGGAAGTCTTCTTGTTATACCAGATATATTCTTGAACCTCATGTAGAAATGTATCGGGCCTTTGCCTGGTTGGTGGATTAAATTGTGATGATTATAGCAATAAATATCAATTTTCTTGCATCCTATCTGTGTCATTTTTGCCCTCTTTAGGCATACTGATCTTGTGACCATGGCACTTCACAGGTCACCGTTCATGTGTGCTTACATTGTCCCATCAGCATTACGTTAAGACTCCGAGTACAAATATATACAATATCTCACAAAAGTGAATACACCCCTCACATTTTTTGTAAATATTCTATTATATCTTTTCACTGGACAAGGCTGAAAAAATGACACTTTGCTACAATGTAAAGTAGTAAGTGTGCAGCTTGTATAACAGTGTAAATTTGCTGTCCCCTCAAAATAACTCAACACAAAGCCATTAATGTCTAAACCGCTGGCAACAAAAGTGAGTACACCTCTAAGTGAAAATGTCCAAATTGGGCCCAAAGTGTCAATATTTTGTGTGGCCACCATTATTTTCCAGCACTGCTTTAACCCTCTTGGGCATGGAGTTCACCGGGTCTTCACAGATTGCCACTGGAGTCCTCTTCCAATCCTCCATGGATACATCACGGAGCTGGCGGATGTTAGAGACCTTGCTTTCCTCCACTTTCCTTTTGAGGATGCTCCACAGATGCCCAATAGGATTTAGGTCTGGAGACATGTTTGGCCAGTCCAGCACCTTTACCCTCAGCTTCTTTAGCAAGGCAGTGGTCGTCTTGGAGGTGTGTTTGGGGCTGTTATGTTGGAATACTGCCCTGCGGCCCAGTCTCTGAAGGGAGGGGATCATGCTCTGCTTCAGTATGTCACAGTACATGTTGGCATTCATGGTTCCCTCAATGAACTGTAGCTCCCCAGTGCCGGCAGCACTCATGCAGCCACAGACCATGACACTCCCACCACCATGCTTGACTGTAGGCAAGACACACTTGTCTTTGTACTCCTCACCTGGTTGCTGTCACACACGCTTGACACCATCTGAACCAAATAAGCTTATCTTTGGTCTCATCAGACTACAGGACATGGTTCCAGTAATCCATGTCCTTAGTCTGCTTGTCTTCAGCAAACTGTTTGCGGGCTTTCTTGTGCATCATCTTTAGAAGAGGCTTCCTTCTGGGATGACAGCCATGCAGACCAATTTGATGCAGTGTGCAGCGTATGGTCTGAGTACTGACAGGCTCACCCCCCACCCCTTCAACCTCTGCAGCAATGCTGGCAGCATTCATATGTCTATTTCCCAAAGACAACCTCTAGATATGGCGCTGAGCACGTGCACTCAACTTCTTTGGTTGACCATGGCAAGGCCCGCTCTGAGTGGATCCTGTACTATTAAACCACTGTATGGTCTTGGCCATCGTGCTGCAGCTCAGGGTATTGGCAATCTTCTTATAGCCTAGGCCATCTTTATGTAGAGCAACAATTCTTTTTTTCAGATACTTAGAGAGTTCTTTAGAATGAGGTGGCATGTTTAACTTCCAGTGACCAGCATGACAGAGTGAGAGCGATAACACCGAATTTAACACACCTGCTCCCCATTCACACCTGAGACCTTGTATCACTAACGAGTCATATGACACCAGGGAGGGAAAATGGCTAATTGGGCCCAATTTGGACATTTTCACTTAGGGGTGTACTCACTTTTGTTGCCAGTGGTTTAGACATTAATGGCAGTGTGTTGAGTTATTTTGAGGGGACAGCACATTTACACTGTTATATAAGCTGTACACTCACTACTTTACATTGTAGCAAAGTGTAATTTTTTCAGTGTTGTCACATGAAAAGATATAATAAAGGTGGGCCGTGGTTGAGCGATGGCGGTGTGAGGACGTGTGGAAAAGGAGCTCCATGCCGTCCATAGCAAAGTAAGGGGACCACGAGCACACCAGCTGCCCATTTCATGTACAAACGCCGCCGGCGACGGAGTACATGTAAAAGAACAACCACGGCCGACATCCAAGCATATTTCACTCCCACAACTAGGAGGACACGATCAGCCTCCAGGGACAGCACGGCGCCTCCGTCCACCCAAGGGAAAAGCACCGCTGCAGTGGCTTCCCAGCCTAAGGTAGGACAACCTTTACCCTGTCCTGTGGCCCCGGATCAAGCTATCTCTCCCACAGCTGCCAGTCTAACAGGGGTCCCAGAGCTGCTATGAGAAGGACCGCCTATTAGCCCTGAAAGTGTCAGTGACTGTGACAAGGGTTCTGAGGGGAGCTCCGCCATTACAGCAAACACGTGCTCAGTTCTTTCTCCAGCACAAATGTCTGCCATCCTGCTCTCACTTCCTAACAAACAGTATATGGACAATATTGTTCACAGATTTGAAACTTCTCTGCGGCAGGATTTAACTGAAGTGAAACAAACAGTATCTGTTCTGGAACAGGATGTGGGCACTTTATCTGTTGACAGGGATGCCATGATGTAAAGCATACAATCGCTAGAGACACTACACAGTCACCAAACAAAGGCCCTAAATTGCATACGCATGTAGCAAGACAATTTAGAAAACCGCCATAGGCGGAATAACATTAATTAAAGGAGGATCCCAGAGGTTACGACCCCTGCAGATCTCCGGCAGGTGGGCACCAGAATTTTTAATGATCTTCTCGGCAAACCCGCTTCTTCCCCTCTGGAGATCGACAGGGTGCATCGGGTCAATGCCCCGGGGGGCACTGACCGTGCTCAAACCAGGGATGTGCTATGCCGGGTACACTTTTAGGGTGAAAGAGGAGATCATGAGGCGTGCCTGGAAAAGAGGCCCAGTATAATTTGAGGATGCCACTGTGCAACTACTCCAAGATCTCTCCCGCAGAACTCTTTTTATGCGGCGCCAGATACGTCTCTTATTGGATGCAATCAGAGACTGCAGTGGCACATATGTATGGAACTATCCATTTGGCCTCACTATCCGCCTGCATAATGAGAGCTTTTCTCTGAGTGACCCAAGCCAACTTTTAGAAGCCTTCAGGTTCCTCAAAATCTGGTGGTGCCGGATTGGCTGCCTGCAGATCCCGGTGCCTTTGGGGCCCAATTACCACAGCATAGACGACGGGCACCCTCTAACCGAAATACATCGGTCCCGTCTCAAATGGATCTGTTTGCTACTGAACCCTGATGAGAGCGCTCACCTACCATCATCACCATTTCAGGATATCTGTTGATGGCTCGGTATATCATCTGACAAAATTAAGCATGGATTATGAGCTCTCAGGTCACTTGTTATACATGCCTTCTGAGGCTATGCCCAAACTGCATTGCATCTATATCTGCCCCAACCTACATCTTATGACATGGACCTGGACTTGGTGGAGGTTTTTGTTCCACTAATTTTGATATCAGACTGCCCCCCCCTTTTTTTCTTTATTTTTTTTCTCGTCTCCCCCCCCATACATAATCTTTGAGCATTTGTTTGTTGCTTGAAAGTAACGTGTGTTGGAGCAAGTTTCTTGGACATGGCTTTGACACATATCTGGCTCTATAGGACCCTTTATGGCATTTGTGCTAGGCACCATGGGTATATGGCCATAGCGGGTCTTTTGCAATGAATACCGCAAACAAAAACTGTAAATGTGTCTGGTTAGATGTGCTCACGGCTGTTGATGATAATATGTATATGCATACTTAAGATTGTATTGTCTTCTTTGATGCCATTCCTGTGTCTATAATGCCAACAGACATTTAGGGGGATCCTATCTCTGCTACGTGTGGTCTGTGGGGATTCCGGATCATGTATGCCTTTATATCTGGTAGCGTCAACCATGCTGTGGGGATGATCAGGGCAAGGGGGAGGCCTCCCCTGTTGCAGCCATATCCCCATTGTACGGCCTAGTAGTATTTTTAGTGTGATTGTGGATGTCCCCCCCCCCCCCGGGGTTCCCTCCTTAGCACCTGACCTGAATGTGACTGTGTTGTTATACTACCTAGGTATCATAGGTTAAAGGTAATTTCAGTCCCACATTGAAGACCTTGGGGTACTCAGTTAATACAGCATATATTGAAGGCATGTCATTTCATGCCCCCCCCCCTTTTTTTTGGTAGGTAGGGCATTTATATGGTCTTAAGTGACCCAGAGCAGGTGCTGCTTACTATTTCCCACGGGTATCAGCATTCTTGGTGACCTGTAGCTCAGACCTTAGTTCAGGGTGATGTATGTTTGCATTTTGTTGTGCACGCCTAACTACAAACTGTAGCAGGTAACTACCTGCCTAGCCCTCCTGGCTCATGTTAAAGGTTACACTTTCAGGGCCAAATGTCCTCTTGCTTTTTTGTTACCTAGGTTTTTGCTTTGATCTCTGTATCATGCATGGTCTCCACTCCATCAGGATCGAGATTGTTTGGTTTACCCACACATAGAGTACAGAAGCTCTGTCTGCCTCCGTGGTATCGGAACAGACGGGTTTTCTGTGAGCTGTTTCAGCCAATTGATATAGTGTATATAGTGTGGTGTTGGAACTGCACCTTAATATCTGAAGTACACTCTGTGTTTCCCTAAACCTTTCTGAGGGGAGGGTTCATCCCCTTCCTACTTTGATATACCTGTCTTTCTCTCTCTTTCTCTCCCCTCCTAATCTCTCTTCCCTTCCCTTCTACCATGGGTGGCTCCCGGACTGAGAATGCATTGAAGCTTTGCTTGTTTAATGCCCGAGGCTTGAACGAACCATGTAAGAGATCCCAGATATTATACGAATTCCACAAATCTAAGGTAGGAGTTGCATTTTTTCAAGAAATTCATTTCCGTACGGATCATATCCCTACCCTGCGTAACAAATACTATACCTCATGGTTTCATGGTACTTATGCTCAATCTAAATCTCGGGGGGTATCAATTGCTATTCCCAAATCGGTGCCCTTACCCCCTGTCGAACGTCTGTGTTGCTCCGGGGGGTAGGTACCTTTTTGTGAAACTCACCCTGTATGGGAAATTATACACACTTGCCAATTTCTATGTCCCCAACCAAGATCAAGTCACTCACATACTTCGGTACCTTCATACATTTCTAAAATTCGCTGAAGGCGTAACCTTATTGGGGGGATATTTTAACTGCATCTTGAACCCCACCTTGGATGCCTCTATGGGTCATAGCTCTGTTTTGCATTCGCAAATAAACAAGTGGAAGCATTTTCTAGTGCAACACAACCTGGTGGACGTGTGGTGGCTTTCCCACCCTAATGCCAAGGATTACTTGTATTACTCAGTGGCCCATAAGTCGTACACGCGTTTTGATTTTTTTCTAATAAGCCAATTTGCATTGACCTTCAGTCCTCAGAGTGCTATTGGAAATATATTATGGTCGAACCATGCCCCAGTGTACTTGTCCCTCTCGATTCCTAATCTTCCCGCACAAGAATGGACATGGCGTTTACATGAATCCCTTCTGCAGGACGACCTATGTTCTGTTGAAGTTAAACAAACTATAGCCAACTTTATCTGTGACCATCAGAATGATGATACCGCTATCCTAAATCAATGGGAAGCATTAAAGTGTGTGGTCCGGGGGCGTGTTTATTAAGCATTGTTCTAGGCTTAAAAGGGCCTGTCTATCCCAAATCAATGACCTCCTGACACGTATCACTAATCTGGAAACGATGCATAAAAGGAACCAATCCCCAACTACTCTAACGGCACTTTCTGACGCCAGCCTTTGCTTTTTAGACCTGTTGAACCAAAAACCTATGGCTATTAGGGACAAAATATGCAAGCTATATTACATGGAGGCCAACAAATCTGGTAAGTTATTGGCCAGGGCACTGCATGCGAAGAATAGTATTACCTCCATCCCACAACTGACTTCTCTTAATAATAATAAAAGCCCGGACCCGGACGGTTAAACTGCCAGTTTTTACAAAACATTTCAGGACCTCCTCATCCCATTTATGATCAAAGCATTTAATAGGGTTTCCATGGATTCTCCTTTCCCTCCATGAGCACTTGAAGCACACATTACAGTTTTGCCCAAACCGGGTAAAGATCCCACTTTATGCGGCAGCTACCGTCCTATTTCTTTGACCAACATTGACATTCGAATGTACTCTAAACTCATTGCAAATCGGCTCATACCTTTACTCTCTGACATTATCCACCTTGATCAAGTGGGCTTCACTCCTGGTAGGGAGGCGAGGGATAATACACTTAAAATGATTACCCTAATAGGACACGCCCAGAAATGTCATATACCAGCATGCCGGATATCGGTGGACGCCGAAAAGGCATTCAACAGAGTCCACTGGTCCTTTCTACAACAAATGCTTAAACAAATTGGTATTGGTCCCAACTTATTAGCTAAAATGAGGTCTTTATACTCAGACCCCTCTGCAAGTATTTGTTCTAATGGTCTCCTCTCAGATACTATACGGGTCCGAATTGGTACACGTCAAGGATGCCCTCTTTCCCCGTTGCTGTATATCCTGACCATGGAACATTTAGCGGTTGCCATATGCCAACATCCAGACATCCAGGGTATCTCTGTAGGCCAACACCAGTATAAAATCTCACTGTACGCAGACTACCTATTGATATATATTACTAACCCTCTTATATCTATCCCATCCTTGATTGGTACGTTTGCAGAATTTGGGGAGGTGAGCAATTTTAAGGTGAACTATGACAAGACTGAAGCCCTGAACATTTCATTGCCCCCCTCCGCGGTGACACACCTTCAGCAGAACTTTACATTCAAATGGCAACGGACGGCAATCAGCTACCTGGGCATCAAAATTCCCGCTGTATTACCTACCATGGCGGAACTTAACTTTGTGCCACTCCTTCAACTGGTACATAATTGCCTTGAATCATATGATAAACCACACATCTCATGGTTGGACGCATTAGCTCCATCAAAATGGATATTTTGCCAAAGTTGCTGTACACGTTTCAGGCCATACCCATCCTCCCGTAACCAGTGTTTTTTCCTCTCTTAACAAGGCCCTACATTCTTTCATATGGTGCCGTAAAAGGCCCAGAATTCAACACGCTATCCACTAGTTACCCAAGAGCAGGAGCTCTCCCACATATATTCCTATATGCGCACGCTGCCGCTTTGCTCAGAGTAGTAGACTGGTATCATGGTCAGTCCACAAAGCTTTGGACTAAACTTGATAATGACCTGGTCTCCCCGGAACTCACATCCTTACTCTGGTTGGCACCAAATCATCGGCCCCCAAAAGACAAGTTACTACCCCTAACAGTGGGTACTACCCTGCAGGTATGGGACAATTACACCCATAGGAGCTTACTTTCCTCCAAGCCGAGCCCTTTGACTCTACTATTTGGCTTAGCATCTTTCCCCCCTACAGCGACCAGCACTAAATTTTTACGTTGGTATTGCACGGAGGGCCCTCTTCTATGCCACACTTTAACTGGACAGTCCTTGGTCCCCCTAGCCAAAATACTTTCTTCCTGCCATAGCTCTTCACGGGCGTGGTTGGAATACGATCAACTGAAGCATTACATAGACACCCTCCCCTCTACAATCCCCCTGACACATCCTTGTACTGCTTTTGAATTGCTGCTATCCCAATCTTCTAGACTGAACCACACACTTTCGCATATATATCAATTATTATTGCAGGAAAGGTTTCCAAATTCACCTCCATTTCTTGCAAGATGGGAACAGGAGTTACACTGCTCAGCAGAGGATATTGAGTGGGACAAGATATTGGCTTTGACTCAAAAGTTATCTCCATCATCTTGGGCACAAGGCCGCAATTATCGAATATTATCTAGATGGTACCGTTGCCCTACACTGCTCCATAAAATAGATCCATCTCTTCCAGATGTGTGTTGGCGCTGTTTGCAGGAACCCGGTACCATGACACATATTTGGGGCACATGTCCGAAAATTATCCCGTTTGGGATGCTATCCTATAATTATTTGAGTGTCTGGTAGGAGACAAAATACCCAATGAACCAAGGGTTACAGTGCTGTCCATGGTGCCTGGCTCTTACAGGCAGATCAAAAAGAACTTAGTCAGACACTTTATCACAGCGGCTCGGTCTGTGATAGCTAAACGTTGGCGCCAGGCTGAGGCTCCATCATTAGCTAAATGGACCTGCGAAGTGGACAGGATTGAGCTTATGGAACGCATGATTGCATGGGATATGGAAAAGATTGAATCGCATAAACTGATGTGGACAGTTTTATATTCACATTTTAAATACTCTTCAAATTTTGCCTGCTTCATATCCAATAGCGTGTACATTTTATCTACGATTAGGGATGTCGCCCATGGTGGGGGGGGGGGG
>BLSH010177109.1:209455-227709 GCA_018402905.1 Glandirana rugosa | reverse complement strand
GCCGGATCAGTTGGAGATCCGAGGATGAGGGAAGCACACAGGGACCTTGGGAATAGCAGAAGACAAGTAAACTGGATAGAGGAAAATAGAGGAGATTAGTTCCTCTAAATGCTACCCCGTCATCCCTCCTAACCAGGTGTACAAGGGAGGCACATGGGCCCCCTGAATAGAGATGAGCAGACACCTGGATGTTCGGGTTCGTCTGGTTCAGCCGAACTTCGCAGAAAAGTTTGGGTTCGGTACCGAACTTGACCCGAACTTGACCCCGGACCCCGAACCCCATTGAAGTCAATGGTGACCCGAATTTTTGGGCACAAAAATGGCTGTAAAAAGGTCCTGGACAAACAAATGTGGATAGGGAAATAACTTAAAATCACAAAAAAAAAAAAATGGGAGGAGGAGGTGGATGTGGAGTAGGAGCCTAGAGGTTGACTAGGCCGTGACTGTTGCAGTGTAGGTGGAAGTGGCGGTGGTGGAGGAGGAGGAGGGGGTAGCCAACACTGTTATTTGTTTGTTTGTTTGCTTTTTCTAATTGAGGTAGCCCCCAAAATATTGAGACATATTAAAAAAAAAAGTATACCAATGGCTGTGTGAGGCCGGTCTAAATGTCTATTCTGCACAAGGTACAGACAAGTCTCGTGAGATTCATGTCTGGTTCATTTTAATAAACGTTAGCTTGTCCATGTTGGCTGTGGACAGGAGGCTGTGCTTGTCTGTGATAACGCCCCCTGCCGTGCTAAACACACGTTCAGACAATACACTGCCTGCAGGGCAGGCCAGCACCTGCAAGGGATAAAGGGCAAGCTCAGACCATGTGCCCAATTTGGAGACCCGGAAGTTGAATGGGGCAGACCCATCAGTCAGTACGTGTAGGCGTGTGCACACATACTGTTCCACCATGTTGCTGAAATGCTGCCTCCTGCTAAGACGTTGCCTATCAGCTGGTGGTGCTGTTTGTTGTGACGGGCTGCTGACAAAGCTTTTCCACATTTCGGCCATGCTAATCCTGCTTTCTGAGGTGCTGGCGGTGCCACAGCTGCATTGGCGATCTCTTCCTCCTCCTCCTCCGCCTTGTGCTTCCACAGAGCCACCGGTGTCATTTGGGAATGCCCTCAGCAGCGCGTCTACCAGCGTGCGCTTGTAGTCGCGCATCTTCTGATCACGCTCCAGTGAGGGAATTAAGGATGGCACGTTGTCCTTGTAAAGGGGATCCAGCTGGGTGGCCACCCAGTAATGGGCACAAGTTAAAATGTGGGCAACTCAGCTGTCGTTGAGCAGGCACTGCATGTAGTCGTTCATGTGTGCCAGGCTGCCCAGAGGCAAAGACAAGCTGTCCTCTGTGGGAGGTGTATCATCTGTGTCCTCCGTATCCCTACAGCCACGCTCCAGTGATGCCCACGAGCTGTGTTGGGTGCCACCCTGCTGTGAACACGGTTCCTCCTCCTCATCATCATCATCTTCCTCGTCCTCCTCATCCTCCAGAACTGTGCCCTAGCTTGAAAATGTTTTACCTGGCCTATGCTGCTGCAGGAACCCACCCTTCGAGCCACTTGTGAATGACTGGCCTGATAATCGTGGAAATGACCCCTCTTCCTCCTCCTCTTCCTCCTGTGCCCACATCCTCTTCCATCATCGCCCGAAGTTTTTTTTCAAGGAGACATAGAAGTGGCATAGTAACGCTGAGGACAGCGTCATCAGCACTGGCCATGTTGGTGGAGTACTCGAAACAACGCAATATGGTACACAGGTCTCGCATGGAGGCCCACTCGTTGGTGGTGAAGTGGTGCTGTTCCACAGAGCGACTGACCCATGCGTGCTGCAGCTGAAACTTCACTATTGCCTGCTGCTGCTCGCACCAGCATGTGCAAGGTGGAGTTCCACCTTGTGGGCACGTCGCATAGGAGACGGTGAGCGGGAAGGCCGAAGTTCCGCTGCAGCGCAGACAGGCGAGCAGCAGCAGGGTGAGAATGCCGAAAGCACGCACAGACGGCCCGCACTTTCTGCAGCAGTTCTGACATATCCGAGTAGTTTTTTTAGATATTTCTGCACCACCAAATTCAGCACATGCACCAGGCAAGGGATGTGCGTCAAACCGGCTAAGCCCAGAACTGCTACGAGATTTCACCCATTATCGCACACCACCAGGCCGGGCTTGAGGCTCAGTGGCAACAACCACTCATCGGTCTGTTGTTCATTTCCCGTCCACAGCTGCTGCGCAGTGTGGGGTTTATCCCCCAAACATATCAGTTTTAAAACAGCCTGCTGTCGTTTCCCCCTGGATATGCTGAAGTTGGTATTGAAGGTGTTGCGCTGAGCGGATGAGGAGGTGGTAGAGGAGGGGGAGGATGAAGCCCAGTAGGAGGAGGAGGCAACAGGAGGCAAAGAGAAATGCCCTGCAGTCCTCAGTGGCGGAAGGACATGCGCCAAACGGCTAGCCGCCTCAGGCCCACCCGCCACTACATTTGCCCTGTGTGCAGTTAGCGAGATATAGCGTCCCTGCCCGTGCTTACTAGTCCACGTATCAGTGGTTATGTGGCGTTGCACAGTGCACACTTGATCTCATCCCCGACTTGCTTGTGCAGGGAAGGGATGTCTCGCCTGGAAAAGTAGTGGCGGCTGGGAACCACGTACTGTGGGACAGCCACCGCCATCAGGTTTTTAAAACTGTCCATGCCCACCAGACAGAATGACAGCATTTCAAAGGCCAGGAATTTTGAAATGCTGGCATTCAGGGCCAGGGATCGCGGGTGGGTAGGGGAGTACTACCTCTTTCTCTCCAGTGTTTGGGAGATGGAGAGCTGTAAGCTTCCATGGGACCGTGTGGAAATGCTTGGGGACGGTGGCGGACATGGTGGCGTTGCTGTCACATCGTCTGTTTGCTGGGTGGCAGGTGACACTGGCACTGTAGAGGTGGAGAAAGAGGCCGAGGCAGCAGCAGAAGAGGAAGCAGGAGGAGGCCGAGACCTTTCTTGGATTTTGAAGTACTTATTCCACTGCAGCAAGTGCTTTGAATTTAGATGCCTGGTCATGGAGGTTGTGTTCAGGTTTAGAACATTTGTGCCTCACTTCAGCCTCTCATTGCACAGTGTGCAAACCACTTGTGTCTTGTAGTCAGCACATTGTCTGAAGAACTGCCACACCGGGGAATGTCTTTGAGCTGCCTTTGGTGTGCTAGGTCCCTGGGTGCGGTTGGTAGTAGCAGGCATACTGTCTAGGTGACGCTCGCTCCGCTTTTGCAACCTGCTTCCTCTTTTGCTGTGCTGGTGCCTCTGTGCGACCACCACCTCTTCCTCCAAACTGCACATGTCACTCGCATGACCTTCATTCCATGTGGGGGTCTAGGACCTCATCATCCTCCACATCATCTTCCACCCACCCTTCACCACTGCCCTCGTTGTCAGTTTGCACACTGAGGAAAGCCGCAGTAGTTGGCACCTGTGTTTCGTCATCATCAGAGACGTGCTGCGGTGGTGTTTCCATGACCTTATCCTGCAACAGAAGTGGTTGTGCATCGGTGCACTCAATGTCTTCCACTTCTGGGGCAGGGCTATGTGGATGGCCCACGGAAGCACACTAGCAGAGTCATCAAAAAGCATAAGAGACTGCTGCATGACTTGGGGCTCAGACTGCTTGGCTGATTTACAAGGGGCTGAGGTGAAAGACAGATGGCCATGGGGTTCAGGTGCCAACTCTGAGCTTTCATCAAGGGACCGGGTGGGAGACAATGTGAAGGAACTGGAGGCATTGTCAGCCACCCAATCTACTATCGCCTGTACTAGTTCTTTCTGCACCATTCGTTGAGCGCTATTCGGGCCTACCATATAACGTTGAAGGTTCTGTCGGCTACCTGGGGAAGGAGTTTCACTTGTGCGTGTAGCAGGCACAGATCGACCACGTCCTATCCTTGCAACAGGAGCTTCAGCAACACCACCAACACCAGCAGCACCAGCAGCACCACGACCACGTCCCTTATTTGACGCTCTCCTCATTCATGACACAAATGTACTATGTAGCAATATTTATTAATACTAAAAGAAAATAATAATATTATTATTCTTTTTTTTTAAAAAGAAAATTGTAGATGCACTTTTATTTTTGTGCAAGAAATGCACCGCTCACATCAGCAGCAGGAACCCCTCCACCGCTCACACCAGCAGCATGAACCTCTCCCTACACAAGTATGAGAAGATTTTAGAACGATATTCTGTCTTTCACAGCACTGACAGGAACCTGACCCTACTGCAGTATGAGATGATTTTAGAACAATAATCTCCCCCTCACAGCACCGACAGGAACCTCTCCCTAATGCAGTAGTAGATGGTTTTATAATGATAAACTCTCCCTCAGAGCACTAACAGGAAACTCTCCCTAATGTAGTAGTAGATGGTTTTAGAATGATAAACTTTCCCTCAGAGCGCCAACAGGAGCCTCTCCCTAATGCAGTAGGAGATGGTTTTAGAACGATAAACTCTCCCTCAGAGCACCAACAGGAACCTCTCCCTAATGCAGTAGTAGATGGTTTTATAATGATAAACTCTCCCTCAGAGCACCAACAGGAACCTCTCCCTAATGCAGTAGTAGTTGGTTTTAGAACGATAAACTCCCCCTCAGAGCACCAACAGGAACCTGTCCCTAATGCAGTAGTAGATGGTTTAAGAACAATAAACTCTCCCTCAGAGCACCAACAAGAACCTCTCCCTAATGCAGTAGTAGATGGTTTTAGAACGATAAACTCCCCCTCAGAGCACCAACAGGAACCTCTCCCTAATGCAGTAGTAGATGGTTTTAGAACAATAAACTCTCCCTCAGAGCACCAACAGGAACCTCTCCCTAATGCAGTAGGAGATGGTTTTAGAACGATAAACTCCCTCAGAGCACAAACAAGAACCTGTCCCTAATGCAGTAGTAGATGGTTTTAGAACAATAAAAGTTCCCTCAGAGCACCAACAGGAACCTCTCCCTAATGCAGTAGGAGATGGTTTTAGAATGATAAACTCCCTCAGAGCACCAACAGGAACCTGTCCCTAATGCAGTAGTAGATGGTTTTATAACGATAAACTCTCCCTCAGAGCACTAACAGTAAACTCGTCCTAATGCAGTAGTAGATGGTTTTAGAATGATAAACTCTCCCTCAGAGTGCCAACAGGAGCCTCTCCCTAATGCAGTAGGAGATGGTTTTAGAACGATAAACTCTCCCTCAGAGCACCAACAGGAACCTCTCCCTAATGCAGTAGTAGATGGTTTTAGAACAATAAACTCTCCATCAGAGCACCAACAGGAACCTCTCCCTAATGCAGTAGGAGGTGGTTTTAGAATGATAAATTCTCCCTCAGAGCAACAACAGGAACCTCTCCCTAATGCAGTAGTAGATGGTTTTAGAAGGATAAACTCTCCCTCAGAGCACCAACAGGAACATCTCCCTAATGCAGTAGTAGATGGTATTAGAACGATAAACTCTCCCTCAGAGCACTAACAGGAACCTCTCCCTAATGCAGTAGTAGATGGTTTTAAAACGATAAACTCTCCCTCAGAGCACCAACAGGAACCTCTCCCTAATGCAGTAGTAGATGGTATTAGAACGATAAACTCTCCCTCAGAGCACTAACAGGAACCTCTCCCTAATGCAGTAGTAGATGGTTTTAAAACGATAAACTCTCACTCAGAGCACCAACAGGAATCTCTCCCTAATGCAGTAGTAGATGGTTTTAGAACGATAAACTCCCCCTCAGAGCACCAACAGGAACCTCTCCCTAATGCAGTAGGAGATGGTTTTAGAACGATAAACTCCCTCAGAGCACCAACAGGAACCTGTCCCTAATGCAGTAGTAGATGGTTTTAGAAAAATAAATGCTCCCTCAGAGCACCAACAGGAACCTCTCCCTAATGCAGTAGGAGATGGTTTTAGAATGATAAACTCCCTCAGAGCACCAACAGGAAGCTGTCCCTAATGCAGTAGTAGATGGTTTTATAATGATAAACTCTCCCTCAGAGCACTAACAGTAAACTCTCCCTAAAGCAGTAGGAGATGGTTTTATAACGATAAACTCTCCCTCAGAGCACCAACAGGAACCTATCCCTAATGCAGTAGGAGATGGTTTTAGAACAATAATCTCTCCCTCAGAGCACCAACAGGAACCTGTCCCTAATGCAGTAGTAGATAGTTTTAGAATCATAATCTCTCCCTCAGAGCACCAACTGGAACGTCTGCCTAATGCAGTAGTAGATGGTTTTAAAATGATAATCTCTCCCTCAGAGCACCAACAGGAACGTCTCCCTAATGCAGTAGTAGATGGTTTTAGAATGATAATCTCTCCCTCAGAGCACCAACAGGAACCTGTCCCTAATGCAGTAGTAGATGGTTTTAGAATGATAATCTCTCTCTCAGAGCACCAACATGAACGTCCCCCTAATGCAGTAGTAGATGGTTTTAGAATGATAATCTCTCCCTCAGAGCACCAACAGGAACCTCATCCTAATGCAGTAGTAGATGGTTTTACAATGATAATCTCTCCCTCAGATCACCAACAGGAACCTGTCCCTAATGCAGTAGTAGATAGTTTTAGAATGATAATCTCTCCCTCAGAGCACCAACAGGAACCTTTCCCTAATGCAGTAGTAGATGATTTTAGAATGATAATCTCTCCCTCAGAGCACCAACAGGAACCTGTCCCTAATGCAGTAGTAGATGGTTTTAGAATGATAATCTCTCCCTCAGAGTACCAACAGTTACGTCCCCCTAATGCAGTAGTAGATGGTTTTAAAATGATATTCTCTCCCTCAGAGCACCAACAGGAACGTCTCCCTAATGCACTATAAGATGGTTCTGAACGCTAATGTCTCCCTCACAGCACAGACAGGAACGTCTCCCTAATGTACTATAAGATGGTTCTGAACGCTAATGTCTCCCTCACAGGACCGCAATGAAGGTCTCCCTAATGCAGTCTGAGATGGTTGTGAACGCTAATCTTTCCCTCACAGCACTGGCATGAAGCTCTCCCTACTCTAGTCTGAGACGATCTGACACGTGGCGCTATGTGACTCCAGCCTCATATAGAGGCTTGGTCACCTGATGCACTGGCCAATCACAGCCATGCCATTAGTAGGCATGGCTGTGATGGCTTCTAAGGGCAATTTAGTGAAAAGCTTGTTGATTGGCTGCCCAGCAGCTATAGAAAAGGCATCAAAAATACCCGAATACCGATCCTGAACCCGGACTTTTTTCAAATGTCCAGGTTCGGGTTTCGGGCACGGACACCCTAAAGTCTGGTACGGACCCGAACTTCACAGTCCGGGTTCGCTCAACTTTACTCCTGAACCATGGAGGCCGGTGTCCATTGCAATCCCTGCAACCCCCATTGTTACACCCCTGCACAGTGGCTTTTTTTTTAAAAAAATCACACACACTGGGGAACATAGAATTATCTAACGGGATTGGAGAGACTTTACAAGTGTCTTAACAACCACTTCAATTCAGTTTTTATATAGTAATACCTTTTGTGCTACTGTTACTTCTGGGCCTATAAGAATTTTAGGCAGTTCATCCTTTCCAACCGACACCTGACTGGGAAGATTTCCAATGGCAGGTACAAAGGTAAATGTGAATTTGTTTGTTCCTTTTCCTGTCGATGAAGCCTGGAATAAAATAAACAATAATGATGATAATGATAATAAAAATAATATTAATAATAATGATACTTTGAAGAATCAAGTATGTTTAATTATATAAAAAATTATTTTAACAATAAAATATTGTTAAAATCACATCATCTTAAAAAAATCACTCAGCTGCACTGCTTGTGTAAAACATGCATTATTTAATGCAGCAATATGAAAAAGACATAACCTCCAAACAACTAAAACAGCCTTCACTAAATAGCGGACCGCGGTTCAGATCTGGACCAACTGACAGCCAAGTCCGAACCGTCAGCCTCCCAGTCTGCAGCACTGGATTCCCACTGAGCAGCAGTCATTGGTTACTAGGACCACTGGCATCCTAGCATCAATAATGTCATATGCGTGCTTCACCCCCTGCAGCATGCTTCTTCTCCCAGCTCCCACCTCCTGCCTGCCCAGTTGCAGGGACATATAGATTAGGTACAGTGGGTATGCTGATGGACTTTACTAATGTATAGGGAGACTCTGATGGGGCAACTGATATATAAGGGGAACTCTGATGGGGGAATCTTATGTAAGGGTGCACTCTGATGGGGACATTTGAACTAAGGGGAAGCTTTGATGGGGACACCTGATGTAAGGGAGCACTCTGATGGGGACACTTGATGAAAGGGGGGTTCTGATGGGGACACCTGATGTAAGTTGGGACCCTGATGGAAACACATTATGCAAAGGTAAACTTATGGGGACACATTATGTAAGGTGGCACTCTGATGGGGGAACTTAATGTTTGGGGGTACTTTGATAGTCCCTTTATGCAAGGGGGCACTGATTTTTGGGGTACTCTGATTGGGGGCACCAGATATAATGAGGTACTTTGATAGGGACACCTGTCATAAGGGAGAACTCTAATGGGGGAACTTGATGCTTGGAGCACCCTGATGGGGACATCTGATATATGGTGGCACTCTGGTGGGGGCACCTTATGTAAGGGGGAATGCTGATAGGGACACCTTATGTAAGAGGGCACTTTAATGGGACACCTGATGTAAGGGGGTACACTTATGTGGACACCTTATGTAAGGGGGCGCTCTGATGGGGACTCCTGATGTAAGGGGGTGCTCTGATGGGAGCACCTTATGTAAGGGGACATACTGATGGGGATTCCTGATGTAAGAGGGGACATATGATGTATGGGAACACTCTAATGGGGACACTTTGTGTAAATGGGTACCCTTATGGAGGCAACTGATATAATGGGTTACTCTAATTGGCACACCTTATGTAAGGGGGCACTCTGATGAGGACACTTGATCAATGGGAACAATCTGAAGGGGACATCTGATGTAAAGGATACTCTGATGGGTCAACTGATCTAAGGGGGGTACTCTGTGTGGGGCAATTGGTTTAAGGGGTACGCTAATGGGTACTGATCTAAGGGGGTACTCTGGGGGTACCTGATTTAAAGGGGTACTTTGATTGGGGACATCTTATGTAATGGGGCACTCTGATGGGAAAACATGATGTAAGGGGGTACTCTGATGGGGACACCTGATCTTTAGGGGCACTCTGATGGGGACACCTGATGTGTAGGGGCACTCTGGGGACATGTAAATTAAGGTGGTACTCTGATGGGGATAGAATTTCAAAAACTGTAATTGTAAATTTTTCAAATGAATATCATAATATTATACTTAGGGCCTTTCAAAAAGGGATTGTAGACAAAAACACTTGGGAATTTCTTAACACTAAAGAACCCAAAGTCACAACTTTCTATGCCTTACCCAAGATGCACAAATCAATGGCACAACCCCCTTGCCGCTCAATCATTTCAGGGTGTGCCGGATTGACTGAAAATGCCAGTTTACTGGTTGACAATTACCTGCGTCCCCATGTTACGTCTTTATTCTCTTATTTGAAAGACACCATCGACCTCCTGCGAATGGTGGCATCCCCATAACAAAGGGATTGAAGTAATAAAGAAACATTTGAAAGAGAGGTGACACTTGGCTGAAGAGTACAATCAATTTGTAATAAATCTCTTAATATTCATCTTAACTCGGAATGTATTTATGTTTGATTCATCCCATTACCTCCAGGTGCAGGGGGTTGTGATTGGGACAAGTTGTGCCCCATCGTATGCCAACCTGTACCTGGGAGGGTGGGAGCATGACCTCTTTTCAAGTGAAGTCCTGACTGAGTGTCTAACACATATAGTGGCTTGGTACCGCTATATTGATGATGTGCTAATTTTCTGGACTGGCACAGAGGAGGAATTTTTACTCTTCTATCAAGCCATCTCCATTAATGACTACAACTTAAAATTTACGTTTGAATACAGTCAAAAAAACATTCGTTTTCTGGATATTCAGCTCTCTGTGGATGAGGAGGGCTGCCTTTTTTCCTCCTTCTACAGAAAGCTTTCAGCAGGTAACACAATTCTCCATGCCGACAGTGCCCATCCAGAACCACTAATCCAAAGCATACCATACAGTCAGTATTTGCGCATTAGACGGATTTGCAGTAAACAACAAGATTTTGAGTTGGCTGCAAGAAATCTATACAATAGATTGAAACAATGTGGGTATAGTCACTCTTGTCTTAAGAAAGCCAAACAAAGAGCAATACAAAAGGATAGAAAGCCACTGATTTTTCCCAAAAAAATAGCAAAGGCTACACAGCCAATAAGATTGATAACTAGGTATTCCACCCAACATAGGAAGATTAAAAATATCATAAAAAAGTATTGACCACTATTGACAGCAGATTCTAAAATCAATAAACATATTGGTAAATATCCTCAAATAACTTACAGATGTGCCCCATCACTTAAGGATATGTTGGCAAGAAGCCATTTTAATCCAATCTCAGTGGCAAAGGCTTCAGGTATGTGTCCATACCTTGTGAATAGTCCCACTACCCAGCTTCTGAATGGTCAGGTCCACTGCCCCCACTATAGGGTCACTTGTGACCCAGTGGGGGTAGTCTATCTGACCAGCTGTACATATGGGGAATTTTATGTTGGAAAGACTAAGCGCCCGTTTCATAAAAGAATTAGGGACCATATCAAACCCATTTCTAAACAACAAATGTCTACATCTATAGCCAGACATGTAGGTTTGTACCATGACTATGATCTGAGTACTATTAAATTTGCAGCTCTTGAACATTTACCAGCACATCCCAGAGGTGGCAGTGTTGATATTCCGCTGCTACAGCTGGAATCACACTGGATATATGACCTCAGAGCCACCAAGTATCCAGGATTCAATGAAACCTTGAGCTTCAAACCCTTTTTAGGATAATATGTGTTGACGATTTTGTTCTCCTCCCCCCCAGCCATGTCATTTAGGAAATTATGGGAATGTACAGGAAGTCTATTATTCCTGTGACACCTGGCAGAAATTATTGTATATTTTTTGCATAATACTATGTACTTAGAGATAGCATATGTATGTATATATCCTGTATTGCATTTGGTTGTATCCACTTTAATAGATTAGTTATATGACAAATGATGATGTTTATATGTTTTCCTTGCAATTTCTATGTTGATACTTATGTTCATTGATGATCGAGACAGAGACTCAGCGCTGTCCCCGGATTGGCTGCTTTTGAGCCCCCTGTTTGCCCGGCCTGGGCAGTGGCCGCCCTACCAGGCATCACAGTACATCACTAAGGATACCTTTTCCATTCCTTATTGCCTGGAGGTTGGTTTCCTCCCCCCTACCCCTTGGAACTATGACGTACAGCGCAACTGTACGGACGCAAGGGGCACCACGGGTTTCCTATGAGTGCCCCTTTTCCATGGTGGGACCTTTTGCCCCCTTCTTATTGTCCTTGATCCCTTGGATCACTCTGTCTTCAATAGGCACCATCTCTGGGTCACCCTCTGAACCCTGTTGCCCAGCAAAAGAGTAACAACTGGGTGGTACATCCGCACTGGGATGGCCAGTTCTTCCGGCCCTCCGTAACATGTGTCTATGTCCCCGCCCCTTCCCGTCCGCTGTGTATCATGGGGCTTTGAGTCCCAGCAGGACTCTGAGGGGTGGCACATGCGGCCACCATGTGTCACGTCCACACTGGACCGGTGACATCACACGCCAGCCCAGTGGGAGGTGTATAAAGCCGGCATCTCCAGCCAGTATCAACGCTGGAAACGGGGGGCGTTTGTCCATGCTGACATACTGTATGGTAAATAACAGATTAGTCAACTATTTTGAACATGCTGTTACTCCTACTTTGTACACTATTCTTGTCTGTAGAACTCAGTGGGTTAACCTACCGTAACCCTGTCTTTGCTGGTTGTGTGTAGTCCTGTGGACTCTTGATAGTGTGGTGTATTAGGAACACTTTTGTCCTTTATTAATTTTCATCTAGATGATTATTGAATATTTTTGCTACATACATTCCTTTACACCAAAGGTCACACTGGGAAAAATATGTGTATCTTTTTTATTGTTCTGTTATGGAAATATGTCTTCACTGGATTTCAAATGACCCTGTTGCATTATAATGCAAATTGTTCCTTACGATTTATAATATCTCGCCATAGAAATTTACTTTGATTCAGATCAAAAGTCTAATTTATATCCCATATTTTACTAAACTCGGACTCTGATAATTCTGAGGGCACTCACATTATATTCTAATTATTTACTTTCCCCCGATGTGGTGAAAAACAATACTTTAAGATTTGAAATTTTTCCTCACTTTTCCTTCCTTTCCTTCCCTATCTCCACCGTATGCTGCATCTAGTATTTCAGACCTATACTTGTCCTGTCTTGGCTCCATTCATCAGCGCCCCCAGTCAAATCCATTCTAATTTGTGGTCAAGTACGTTTTTTTGAGCCTTCTCTACACATAACCATATTTTACTTAAATGCCCAATTTATTGATAATAGAGACTAAAATTGTCCTAATTGAGCCTTGCACTTGTGTCTAGTGTGGCAATGTGTATGTAGCGTTACACATAGATTGGTCTAGATATATACTATTACATTACTTCATGTAGAAAAGTCTTTATACTTACCTATGTGCTATTCCATCCCAGCCTGGACTCTATGCACCTCCTGCAGTCGCAGAGTGCCAAGTTCTTACGTGGTTTTGGGTCGGGTGCCTCTCTGGACAATTTTGGATGGGTCACTGCCCTAGTGAGTATGTTGTTGCAAGGGGATTTGGCTCTCACCTGTTGGGGGTAGCTCAATCATCACATATCGACATATATAGATTCTTCTAAAAAATATATATATTTGTATTATTTTGCATTATTATGTTTACTTATCATGCTTATTTTGTATCTTTTGTTGTTTAATTTTGTATGTACGGTGGCTGTTAGTTAAATCCCCTGAGGAAGCCTGTGAAAGGTGAAACATGTCGGGATAAACAGCTGGACAATTTCACCACCTGTATCACCTTTTGGGTAACCCCTCCAATACACTTGGACCACTGTTGTTATGATATACTAATTGTATATGTCCAATTTACTACTCATCCCTCTTTTTTGTATACTATAAAGCTTTGATGTTTTATGCACCTGTTTTGAATTATGACTTTATCCTCTTGCACCGCATAATCCCATTGGGAACTCTACTTGTCCTTGTACTACCTTATGCAAAAGGACACTCTGATGGGGAAATTGATCTAAGGTGATACACTGATGGGGACACATTATGTAAGGTGGCACTCTGATGGGGGAACTTAATGTTTGGGGGCACTCTGATAGTCCCTTTATGCAAGGGGGCACTGATTTGTGTGGTACTCTGATCGGGGCACCAGATGTAATGAGGTACTTTGATAGGGAAACCTGTCATAAGGGAGAACTCTAAAGGGGAACTTGATGCTTGGGGCACTCTGATGGAAACACCTGATATATGGTGGCTCTCTGGTGGTGGCACCTTATGTAAGGGGGCACGCTAATAGGGACACCTTATGTAAGAGGGCACTTTAATGGGACTCCTGATGTAAGGGGGTGCCCTGATGGGGACACCTTATGAAAGGGGGCACTCTGATGGGGACTCCTGATGTAAGGGGGTGCTCTGATTGGAGCACCTTATGTAAGGGGACATACTGATGGGGACTCCTGATGTAAGAGGGGACACTTGATGTATGGGAACACTCTAATGGGGACACTTTAAGTAAGTGGGTACCCTCATGGGGCAACTGATATAAGGGGTTACTCTAATGGGCACACCCTTTGTAAGGGGACACTCTGATGGGGACACTTGATCAATGGGAACACTCTGAAGGGGACATCTGATGTAAAGGATACTCTGATGGGTCAACTGATCTAAGGGGGTACTCTGTGTGGGACAACTGGTTTAAGGGGTACTCTAATGGGTACTGATCTAAAGGGGTACTCTGGGGGTACCTGATTTAAAGGGGTACTTTGATGGGGACATCTTATGTAATGAGTGTAGGAATATGTATAACCTAAGTGTCTCCCTTTTGTATAATTATGTATGCTTTCTATTACACATATATGTATGCTAAGACCCCTTTAAGATGCATGAAGCTAGTTTTGTTTATACTGTAGAGTTTATTTTCCCTTATATTACATGTGGAAAGTGAAACTGTTGTAAGAGACCACCTTTCAAATGTTTGTAACTCCCACTTTTTCTTCTGTATAAAAGATAAACCCAGGAAATGAAGAATAGCTTTTCCCTGAGAGATAACTGTGTGTGTGTTTGTGTACTTTATTATAACTCAGGGAAGGGCTCTGGGGTCCCATGGGATTTAACTGCTCCACCGCAGATTGACGGGGGATCGAGAGGAGTTCAAATCCTTTCAGCTGTGGGCTCATCCCGGATAAAGTACTCATCTTACGGTAAGAAGATTTTTGTCATTCTTGACTGAACATTTCCTTGCCATAGGCGCTGATAAAACTTTATTCCTTTGAGTTGCAATTTTAACCCGAGTCAAGTATTCACTGATCATGTGACAATGCTTTCGGCAAGCATAAGAGGTCTTTAGGGAAGACCACAGATAAATTTATTTTGGGAAGAAATTCGCTGATCAGCTGACAGTGTTTCTGGCAAACACAGAAGGTCTTTAGGGAAGACCACAAATAAATTTCTTTTGGGAAGAAATTAAATACTAGTCTGGGTGGATCAGTTAAAGCCCTACATTGCCTATGCCTTTTCTTTCTGTCGCATAGAGATATAACATAATTTGTTGTGTGGACAAAAGAGGAACTACAAGGTAAGGCGGTTTCTCTCCACTGTTATAATGAGTTGTGGCAACAGTAAAATAGGTATACCATCACCGGAGGTTGGGGAGACATGTAAGGACTTTGTAGTCCGTGTATGTGAAACGGATTACTATCTAATTGACCCATGGGTGGACAATTTAGCAGGATGAACAGAAATAATGAACAGTGTTGATCCCTTTCCCCGGGAGGGTGACAATGACACTTTTCATATGGACATGACCAAAGGTTTTTGTTTGGGTGATAGATAGGCTTTTCCATGGCACCAGGGTGACCCAGAATGGGATAAGAAATATATGAGAAAGGGAGGAGAGAACTGGCTTGATTACGCCCTATATGGTATAAGAGAGATAATAAGAAACAGAAGAAAATGTAAATAAATCATAATAAGATATCTCAGAAATTACATGAGTGTGAGTCAGAAATAGATAGACCCACACACTCTCTCATGCCATTCTCCAAGCCACCCCCGCCCTTATGTCCCGAAGCCTGCCAAACTCTATCCAAGTCTCACAAAAAAAAAAACTATTGGGTTATGGATTGTAGAAGTCTCAGAGCAAGCAACGAGATTTGTTTGAATATCAAAAATGACGAGCTGACCGCTGAGATTGTAAAACTGCAGTAACGTACAAGATGTGTGTATACTTGAGCTCTTTCTGTTGTGATGAGAAATCTCTGTAGTGAATGTGATAATGTTACAGACAGGTAATGATAAATGTGGCGGATTTATAACATAAGTTTCGCTACTTATATTTGAGGGTCTATGTGAGTTTAATATTGGGAGAGATAAGTAATCAAATTAAGGTGAAAGTTCTGTAAAGTGATACTGTATATGAGAAAGGTAGAAACTTTTGCAGAAAGTCATTGTATGTTTAACCGAGAGATCATTTTTTGTAGTAGAGAGGGATTTGACCCCTCCTGTTCTGTGTGTTTCTGTGTAAAAGGATGAGACACACTTCCATCCCTCCCTCCCTCCTTCCATAGAGATATACTGTGTAAGACATCCTGCACGAGGAACTAGGTCTGTGAAATGTAGAGCAACGGGTTACGTTTCGAACAGCTATAAAATACTAGTCATGTGTTGCTCAAAAGTAAGTGATGTAAAAAATAAAAACTTTGTAAGGCAAAGGACATTTTTAAATACGTTTGTAGAAATAAAATCCTAATTGAAATGGTTAGTTTTGCTATGTAAAGCCATGATTATTATAATTATTTAAATGTTTAGTTCTCCATTCCAGCTTATTGGGTGTGGAAAGGGAAAAGGCTCCACCCACTGATAAAAACCTGGTTGTACCCTTTAATAAAAGTAATTTGAACAAGATAGTTGACTAGTAAAGACCAGGCTTAGATCATTTTTACTTAACAGTATATGATAGGACAATAGTGAATGATGCATGTATGTCTATGTATGTATTGTCTGGATTGGTGATTGTAATGAAATGTGATACTTTAGCATACAACACTAATGATTGTTTTATAAGTTTTTTGTTAATACAGAAAGGAACACATTTATTTCTAGAAGTTTTCAAGATTTGTATGGGAAGAGGTTAAAATAGAATAATCAATGGATTTGGTGATTTGTAGAACACTGATATGGGTTCGCCCAGTTTTAGTTAAAGTGTTACACACAGTTTCCAGATGTTTGCAGAACAGTGATATGGGTTTGCCCAGTTTTAGTTAAAGTGTCACACACAGTTTCCAGATGTTTGCAGAACAGTGATATGGGTTCGCCCGGTTTTATTTAAAGTGTTACACACAGTTTCCAGATGTTTGCAGAACAGTAGTTCAGTTTGTCCCAGTTTTAGTTAAAGTGCTACACACAGTTTCCAGATATTTGCAGAACAGTTTGTCCTGGTTTTAGTTAAAGTGTTACACACAGTTTCCAGATGTTTGCAGAACAGTAGTTCAGTTTGTCCCGGTTTTAGTTAATGTGTTACACACAGTTTCCAGATGTTTGCAGAACAGTTTGTCCCGGTTTTAGTTAAAGTGTTACACACAGTTTCCAGATGTTTGCAGAACAGTAGTATGGTTTGTCCCGGTTTTAGTTAAAGTGTTACACATAGTTTCCAGATGTTTGCAGAACAGTAGTATGGGTTCTCCCGGTTTTAGATAAAGTGTTACACACAGTTTCCAGATGTTTGCAGAACAGTGATATGGGTTCTCCCGGCTTATTTATACTTTTTTGACACAGTTTGAAGATGATTTTAGAACAGTGATATGGCTTCTACCGTTAATTAATACTTTTCAGACACAGTTTGAAGATGGTCCACATCCACCTCCATTTTTTATTTTTTTATGAAATTATTTTTTTAAAAATGCTTTTAGTTATTTCCCTGTCCCTTTCTTTGTAGGGCACTTGTCCCACCCTTACCCCCATTTCCTTCCTTTTGCAGACCTCTAGGACTTTCCAGGACTTTTTTACAGCCATTTTTGTGCCTAAAAGTTTGGGTCCCCATTGATTTCAATGGGGTTCAGGGTACGGGACAAAGTTCGGGTTCTGTCCGGACCCGAACCCGGACTTTGTCCCGAAGTTCGGCCGAACCAGCAGAACCCGGACTTCCAGAAGTTCGCTCAACTCTAGTTATAAGTAGAGTTGATCGAACCTCTAGAAGTTCGGGTTCTGCTGGTTCGGCCGAACTTCGGGACAAAGTCCAAGTTCGGGTCTGGACAGAACCCGAACTTTGACCCGGACCCCGAACCCCATTGAAATCAATGGGGACCCGAACTTTTAGGCACTAAAATGGCTGTAAAAAAGTCCTGGAAAGTCCTAGAGGTCTGCAAAAGGAAGGAAAATGGGGGTAAGGGTCGGACAAGTGCCCTACAAAGAAATGGGGACAGGGAAATAACTTAAAAGCATTTTTAAACAAAAATCACATAAAAAAAATCAAAAATGGAGGTGGATGTGGACCATCTTCAAACTGTGCGTGAAAAGTATTAATTAGCGGGTGAAGCCATATCACTGTTCTAAAATCATCTTCAAACGGTGTAAAAAAAGTATAAATTAGCCGGGAGAACCCATATCACTGTTCTACAATCATCTGAAAACTGTATGTGAAACTTAAACAATAGCCGGGAGAAGCCATATCCCTGTTCTAAAATCATCTGAAAACTGTGTGTGAAACTTAAACAATAGCAGGTAGAAGCCATATCCCTGTTCTAAAGTCATCTGAAAACTGTGTGTGAAACTTAAACAATAGCAGGTAGAAGCCATATCCCTGTTCTAAAGTCATCTGAAAACTGTGTGTGAAACTTAAACAATAGCAAGTAGAAGCCATATCCCTGTTCTAAAATCATCTGCAAACTGTGTGTGAAACTTAAACAATAGCAGGTAGAAGCCATATCCCTGTTCTAAAGTCATCTGAAAACTGTGTGTGAAACTTAAACAATAGCAGGTAGAAGCCATATCCCTGTTCTAAAGTCATCTGAAGTCTAC
>BLSH010177109.1:171578-192054 GCA_018402905.1 Glandirana rugosa | reverse complement strand
GGACAACCACGAGACTCCCTCTCTAATAGTAAGATTTTGGTAGATGATGACGTAATCCCTGTCCAAGGACAACCACGAGACTCCCTCTCTAATAGTAAGATTTTGGTAGATGATGACGTAATCCCTCTCCAAGGACAACCACGACACTCCCTCTCTAATAGTAAGATTTTGATAGATGATGACGTATTTAGAATGATAATCTCTCCCTCAGAGCACCAACAGGAACCTCTCCCTAATGCAGTAGTAGATGGTTTTAGAATGACAATCTCTCCCTCAGAGCACTGACAGGGACCTCTCCCTAATGCAGTAGTAGATGGTTTTAGAATGACAATCTCTCCCTCAGAGCACCAACAGGAACCTCTCCCTAATGCAGTAGTAGATAGTTTTAGAATGATAATCTCTCCCTCACAGCACCAACAGGAACCTCTCCCTAATGCAGTAGTAGATGGTTTTAGAATGATAATCTCTCCCTCAGAGCACCAACAGGAACCTGTCCCTAATGCAGTAGTAGATGGTTTTAGAATGATAATCTCTCCCTCAGAGCACCAACAGGAACATCTCCCTAATGCACTATAAGATGGTTCTGAACGCTAATGTCTCCCTCACAGCACAGACAGGAACGTCTCCCTAATGCACTATAAGATGGTTTTGAACGCTAATGTCTTCCTCACAGCACAGACGGGAACGTCTCCCTAATTCACTATAAGATGGTTCTGAATGCTAATGTCTCCCTCACAGGACCGCAATGAAGGTCTCCCTAATGCAGTCTGAGATGGTTGTGAACGCTAATCTTTCCCTCACAGCACCGCCATGAAGCTCTCCCTACTCTAGTCTGAGATGATCTGACACGCGGCGCTACGTGACTCCAGCCTCATATAGAGGCTGGATCACATGATGCACTGGCCAATCACAGCCATGCCATTAGTAGGCATGGCTGTGATGGCTTCTAAGGGCAAACTAGTGAAAAGCTTGTTGATTGGCTGCCCAGCAGCTATAGAAAAGGTGCCAAAAATACCCGAATACCGAACCCGAACCCTGACTTTTTTCAAATGTCCGTGTTCGGGTTTGGGGTACAGACACCCTAAAGTCCGGTACGGACCTGAACTTTACAGTCCGGGTTCGCTCAACTCTATATACAATGACTTTGTATAGTATTATAGTATTGTCAAAGCACAAACATGAGATTCAGACTTCAGCTGGAAGAAAATTTTAGTTACCGCACAGCCTTGTTTTTTAATTTATTCCCCTGCCCTACAACAACTACAATTATTAAATATTTAAAGTAGTTGTAAAGGTTCAAGGCATTTTACCTTCATGTATTCTATGCGTAAAGGTAAAAAACCTTCTGTGTGCAGCAGCCCCCCAATACGTACCTGAGCCCTATCATGATCCAGCTATGTGCACGAGAGCCTCAGTTCTCCAGGGACTTTCCCTCCTCATTGGCTGCAACAGCAGTGGGAGCCATTGACTCCTGCTGCTGTAAATCAAAGCCAGTGAGCCAATGAGAGAGAAGGGGTCGGATGAGCCATGGCTCTGTGTGTGAATGGACACACAGAGCAGAAGCTCGGGAGAGAGGCTACTTGGGTACCCCCAGAGCAAATCGGCAGGAGGGAAGGACCAGGAGCGCTGGCTGGGACCTGAGAAGAGGAGGATAAAGACTGCTCTGTGCAAAACCACCGCACTCCAGTGCCAAATTGCATTATTTAAGTGTGAACGCAAATAACTTGAACACAAACTGGAAATCGAGTTTAGTTTGTGCTACACAGACTACACTCTCAACCCCACTCCTCTAGCAAGAACCAAATTGGACAATGCACAACCAGTGTACAACTTATTTCTGACTGAAAGCACAGAAAAAACATTAAGACGCTCCAAACACAAACACTACATGAAGGCCAACAAGTCTGACACCCTCCTCGCCCGCACCTTACGAAATATAAACAAACCTAATAAAACCCATTCGCCTCAAATTAGCCAAGGATCACCTTTCTAGTAACCCTCTTAAGATCCTCCAAAATTTTAAAACCCATCTTGCCAAACTATACACATCCGACGATAACTTTAACCCCTCAGCAGCGGATAACTTATTTGCTCGGATCCAGCTCCCACAACTAACCAAATCGAAACAAGCCAGTCTTGACGAAAATATCTCGGTGGAAGAAATTGCCCTAACAATCAAAGAGTTAAAGCCCAATAAACGCCCAGATCCCGACAGATACACAGCCCTATATTATCATACCTTCTCTGAACACCTATCCCCACTCCTTTCTGATGCTTTCAACAGCATCTTAAAGGGTCACTCCCTTAGACGTGAATCGCTTACCGCAATGGTATGCATGATTCCCAAGCCCCACACAGACGATACCATATGCACCAACTATCGCCCCATCTCCTTACTAAACCTAGACGTCAAAATTCTCACTAAAATCCTAGCTACTCGCCTGAACAAAATGATTGGGTCCCCGTGGACCCCCCCCCCCCTTTCCCATCTTCCCCTCTTCTTCTCTTCTCTCTCTCATCATACTACTTTAAATAGTTTTTAAGCTATGGACTGTGTAATGCTGCCTCTCTGATATAGTCTGGCAATGGGCACGCTGGAATAGCTGTCTCTACCTCCCACAATCTCACCAAACCTTGCCTAGGAACAGATCATCACCCGTTCCTTCCTCAGACACAGATCTAATTCCACCCAGGGTGTCTGGGGTTATAGCCCTATCCATCATCTAATCACTAGGCCTACAAGATAATCCCAGACAGCCTCCAGCGAGTCGAATTGCTAAATATGCTATTGTCCACACTGACATTTCCGTCCTACTTGTCATCGTTGTGTTCATTGCCTATCTGTTTATCTTGTCTGCTGCTTACTTAAGACTTTTATCCAAAATGTCTTCATAAACATACTGTATGGCATTCTTTTCTACTTAAATATAATAAAAACTTTTGACGAGAAAAAAAATGTATGCAATATACGACAATCATAATACCAGTAGTGACAACAAAAACAAACAAACACAAATATGTATCAAATATGCACGAATCACCACAGCAATACAATGTAAACATACAAAACTAACATAAAGACAATAAATGCTGCCACAACAAAGGAGAAAAGGATTGGAAATCAGTTAAGTCCCAGGATACCATATCCATATAATGCTGCAATAAGGTACCATTGGCATCCACAAAATAACTTCACATATATTGTGGTATGTGACCTCTTTGTCAGAAGTTAATTTGCTAATGTATGAAATGTTTTATAAAGGTTATGTGCAATCATGCACATGCCAAACAGGTGACAGATTGGTGCACTTGAAGGGAATTCAAAACAAGGACTGTGCCTAAGACAGGAAGTAAGCTCAAAATAGGAAGTCAACTGAAAATTTACTTCCACACTGGAACACAAAATGAAGAAGGCAAAACAGTATGTGAGCTCAAACAGGAATTTCCATTACTGGAGCTCATCATGTCAGCCTATGTATGGGTCAGGTCCACCCTCTGACCCCCCATAGGACAACCCCCTACTTGAATAAAAGGAGGACTTCCCCTTCATTCCTTTTTTGTCCTCACTCCAGGGATGACACTCCTACTATCAAGCAAGAAGAATTGAAGATTACCTACCTCTCCTGCCTGGTCCAGCCTCACCAGGTGGAAGGCTCCCAGATTGAGGTAAACCCTCTCCTGTAGGAGCGCCCTGCTGCCCGGGCAGAACACGCAGCCTAAATTGTGTTTTTGGATCCCTGGTCAGCGGGGGCATGGTGTGGTCTCCTCCGGTCTCCCTCTCTCTGGCAGGGCAGTGGCGTGGTTTCGGGACCAGGAGGAGAGCTCCCAGGTGCGTTCGGCGTCATTCCCTGGTCCAAAATGGCGGCGTGGGCATTTCCTGTGTTCTCACTACCACTGGGTGGAGTCCGGCTCCGAGTAAGGGAGTGTACGTTAAGGGGGGACAAAAGTGTTGGGACTTTAAATGAGACGCAAGGGAAGGTTTGCACCCCCATCCCTGTATTGTAGCAAAAAAGGGGGGAGGTTGGGACTTTAAATGAGGTATGGGCAATATGACCAATGATTCCATATGGTAAAAAACATAAATATGTTTATTAACCAAGGTGACAGCAAGACAAAATGCAATGCAATACAATATAATGCATAGAAAATAAAACGGTCCAATATACAAACATAGTGACTATAATAATGGTAGAGCACATGATGTGACAGACAAATTTGGCCAATATTCCCCCCTGTTGCAAAATGAATAGGGTACAAATATAGCAGTAAGGTTAAAAACCATATAAAATGTAAATATAGTATGGATGCATGAGAGTAGGCTCGACGCGTTTCGTGGACCTCCATCCACTCATCAGGAGCAATGCATCGGTGTTCTAAAAAAGTGGGAAAAAATGAGGGTGCCAATTAGATCTGGGTATGATGAAAACTGGATAAAAAATGACTGACCATGTGGACACTCACGTATGGACCGAATAGCACCCTGCGTGATGCTGCAAGCCTGAGGTTGGCCGCACATAGTCCATCCCGGGAGCTGAGGAGAGGACCAAAAATGAGAAAGGCCAGGGCCAAGGCCGCAGACCCCAGATAGCAAGGAGAATGATGTAAAAAATCTTCATGTAGTGATTGATGGGGCTTCTGAAGTAGAAAAGATAAAACAATGGTATAGAACCATGGTGGTTTATACAATTAGAGTAAAAAGAAGCCCCATACCATGTTGGAAAAGTGGTTGGATTGGGTGAACAAGATGGGAAGGGGGAACCAGTGTGAGGGTGTCCAAGTGTGCCCATTCCCAAATAGAAGAGTAAGGGACTGGAAAGAGAGAAAAGTGAAACCATGAAGGTGAATTGTGTCTAATAATAGAGTACTCAAGTGACACAAGTGAGGAGGGTAGGAACCCTGTGCAGATAAAATAGGTTACCTTGGGGGTCACAGTGAAAAACACAGCAGACTCCGGGTTGCTGGTATGAAAAAGATGTAGTGATATGAAATCCAATCACCACTGGGGACGGCAGCCAAGATCCCAGCACCTCAGCATGGACTCCTCCAACGTCACGCTGGTCTGACACACTGTAGGAGAGACCGCCCGGTCAAATACCGGAGTGACTCCCCACGTGTCAGCCGAGCTGGAAAACTCAGCGCGTGTGTGATCCGACGCCCAGGGAGGACATCACACACACTGCGACTGGGGCGTGGCGCTGATGCACAGTGGGAAACCGCCCGCCCAAACTCCAGCATCTAGTAAAATGGAAAGGAGGAGAAAGGGAGGGCGCCCAGCATGCATCGCAGCTCTCGGGATCTGAACAACCTGCAGCTCCCTGGGGCAGGACACACGGAGCAGAGCAGTACTGCGGAGAGAAAAGTTAAAGCACCTGCACCCAATTTGAAAAGCCCCAACCTCCCCCCTTTTTTGCTACAATACAGGAATGGGGGCGCAAACCTTCCCGTGCGTCTCATTTAAAGTCCCAGCGCTTTTGTCCCCCCTTAACTTACATATACCAGGGATGGAGGTGTGTTAAGTGGTTTACAGATCATTATTCCCATGGCTGACCCGACAATGGTCAGATCCATGACTGTATGACAGCTTTTCAATTTAGGTGCAGGTGCTTTATTAACTTTTCTCTCCGCAGTACTGCTCTGCTCCGTGTGTCCTGCGGCCAGGGAGCTGCAGGTTGTTCAGATCCCGGGAGCTGCGATGTGTGCTGGGCGCCCTCCCTTTCTCCTCCTTTCCATTTTACTGGATGCGGAAGTTTGGGCGGGCGGTTTCCCACCGTGCATCGGCGCCACGCCCCAGTCGCAGTGTGTGTGACGTCCTCCCTGGGCGTCGGATCACACACGCGCTGAGTTTTCCAGCTCGGCTGACACGTGGGGAGTCACTCCGATATTTAACTGGGCGGTCTCTCCTACAGCGTATCAGACCAGCGTGACATTGGAGGAGTCCATGCTGAGGTGCTGGGATCTTGGCTGCCGTCCCCAGTGGTGGTTGGATTTCATATCACTACATCTTTTTCATACCAGCAACCCGGAGTCTGCTGTGTTTTTCACTGTGACCCCCAAGGTAACCTATTTTATCTGCACAGGGTTCCTACCCTCCTCACTTGTGTCACTTGAGTACTCTATTATTAGACACCATTCACCTTCATGGTTTCACTTTTCTTTCTTTCCAGTGCCTTACTCTTCTATTTGGGAATGGACACACTTGGACACCCTCACACTGGTTCCCCCTTCCCATCTTGTTCACCCAATCCAACTAGTTTTCCAATATGGTATGGCGCTTCTTTTTACTCTAATTGTATAAACCACCATGGCTCTATACCATTGTTTTATCTTTTCTACTCCAGAAGCCCCATCAATCACTACATGAAGATTTTTTACATTATTCTCCTTGCTATCTGGGGTCTGCGGCCTTGGCCCTGGCCTTTCTCATTTTTGGTCCTCTCCTCAGCTCCCGGGATGGACTATGTGCGGCCAACCTCAGGCTTGCGGCATCACGCGGGGTGCTATTCGGTACATACGTGAGTATCCACACGGCCAGTCATTTTTTATCCAGTTTTCATCATACCCAGATCTAACTGGTCACCCTCATTTTTTCCCCCTTTTTTAGAACACCGATGCATTGCTCCTGATGAGTGGATGGAGGTCCAAGAAACGCGCCGAGCCTACTCTCATGCATTCATACTATATTTACACTTTATATGGTTTTTAACCTTACTGCTATATTTGTACCCTATTCATTTTGCAACAGGGGGGAATATTGGCCAAATTTGTCTGTCACATCATGTGCTCTACCATTATTATAGTCACTATGTTTGTATATTGGACCATTTTATTTTCTATGCATTATATTGTATTGCATTGCATTTTGTCTTGCTGTCACCTTGGTTAATAAACATATTTATGTTTTTTACCATATGGAATCATTGGTCATACCGCCCACACCTCATTTAAAGTCCCAACCTCCCCCCTTTTTTGCTACAATACAGGGATGGGGGCGCAAACCTTCCCTTGCGTCTTATTTAAAGTCCCAACGCTTTTGTCCCCCCTTAACTTACATATACCAGGGATGGAGGTATGTTAAGTAGTTTACAGATCATTATTCCCATGGCTGACCCGACAATGGTCAGATCCATGACTGTATGACAGCTTTTCAATTTAGGTGCAGGTACTTTATTAACTTTTCTCTCCGCAGTACTGCTCTGCTCCATGTGTCCTGCGGCCAGGGAGCTGCAGGTTGTTCAGATCCTGGGAGCTGCGATGCATGCTGGGTGCCCTCCCTTTCTTCTCCTTTCCATTTTACTGGATGCGGGAGTTTGGGCGGGCGGTTTCCCACCGTGCATCGGCGCCACGCCCCAGTCGCAGTGTGTCTGACGTCCTCCCTGGGCGTCGGATCACACACGCGCTGAGTTTTCCAGCTCGGCTGACACATGGGGAGTCACTCCGGTATTTAACCGGGCGGTCTCTCCTACAGTGTGTCAGACCAGCGTGACGTTGGAGGAGTCCATGCTGAGGTGCTGGGATCTTGGCTGCCGTCCCCAGTGGTGGTTGGATTTCATATCACTACAGGCAGTCCCCGAGTTACGAACATCCGAGTTGCGAACGACTCCTACTTACGAACGGGGGCATATTTGCGAACGACTCCTACTTACGAACGGGGGCAGAGTTGCGAACGCTACGAACGGGGGCAGAGTGACGTCACTGCCGGCTTCTTGCTCTCCACGTTGGTCACGGAAACAACCGAGCAGCCATTTTGCAGTACGGGATCTCACGCTGTAGTACTACGTGTATTGCATGCCCCACATACAGGACTGCTTGCTCAGAATCGGAACCCGGAACATCACTGCACAGCCAGAAGCCCCTGGAACCTGTGGAGCTGGTGAGCACTGTACTCTGTACTCACTACCATTGGGAGTAAGCCCTGTAATGTACTGTACAGTACTGTACCTTCTATGATAGCAGGACTGTGTTACTGTACTGTACAGTATATCCCTGTGTCCCAGCATGAGCTCACGTCATCTGCCTACTGTATATGGAGCTCCCATTCAATGAGTGTTTTTATACAGTACCATTTTTAATATTGTATACTGTACTGTACAGAAGTTGGAATGCATACTGTACTGCTTGGCCCTGAATGCAACCATACTTCTCTTTTAGCCCTGTATTTGTACTGGATCCCACGCTGCTGAGAGTCATGGACCACCGCTGCTGCAGGCTGAGGACACACAACAAGCAAGCGTATCCAACTAATGAGCCTTATATCTTTCTGCCACAGTGAGTGTTTTTATACAGTACAGTACTGCACCTGTTTTATTAGAATTGGTAATAAATTGGCTGGCTGCTATACTTTTTTTCTTTTTCTTGTTTACTTCTAGAGTGCACTCCACTCCACATTTTTTGTTTTTAAACTGCAATGATGCCTCCGAAAAACAAATCTGATGCAAGTGCTGGTGATACAGCAAAGAAAAGAAGAACCATCACCATGGAAAATAAAGTGGAAATAATAAAGAGATCAGAGAAAGGTGAAACCCCATCATCCATTGGCAGAGCATTAGGCTACAATCGGTCAACAATTGCAACAATTATCAAAGATAAAATTAGAATAATGGAGCATGTGAAAGGCCATACCCCAATGCATTCTACCATTATTACCAAGCAACGCAGTGGTTTAATTGTCGAGATGGAAAGGCTGCTGACAATTTGGATAGAAGACCAAAATCAGCGTAATATGCCCATCAGTCTTTCTTTAGTTCAAGAAAAGGCTCGAAGCCTTTTCACAGATTTAAAAGCTGCCCATCCAGCAAGCGATGATGATTGCAATGAAGAATTTGTTGCAAGTAGGGGTTGGTTCAATCGCTTTAAAGAAAGAGCTAATTTGCATAACATAAGAGTTCAAGGTGAAGCAGCTAGTGCGGATGCAAGTGCTGCAAATGATTTCCCCAAGATATTGGAAGGTATTATTAATGATGAAGGTTATTTGCCAGAACAAATTTTTAATGTAGACAAAACTGGCTTGTTTTGGAAAAAAAATGCCAGACAGGACCTACATTTCAAAAGAGGAAAAATGTGCACCAGGGCATAAGGCATCAAAGGACCGGCTGACTATATTACTTGGGGGTAATGCATCTGGGGATTTAAAGCTCAAGCCTTTGCTAGTGCATCACTTCTTAAATCCCAGGGCACTACGTAATGTCACTAAGGCATCTCTTCCTGTTATTTGGAGGGCAAATACAAAAGCTTGGGTTACAGTTACAGTCTTTGAAGACTGGTTTAAGAACCATTTTGTTCCTGCTGTTGAACGTTATTGCTTGAGGGAAAACATTCCCTTCAAAATTCTTCTTCTCCTTGACAATGCCCCTGGACATCCAAATACTTTAGCTGACATGCACCCTAATGTAAAGGTGTAATTTCTACCCCCCAACACCACATCATTGATTCAACCAATGGATCAAGAAGTCATAGCCTCCTTTAAGGCCTATTATTTACAGAGGACATTCTCACAAGCTGTCAGGGCTACCCAAAATAATGCAATGACCCTAAGAGAGTTCTGGAAGAATTATAACATTTATGATGCCATTAAAAATATTGCTGATGCTTGGGATGAGGTGAAAGAAACAAATATGAGAGGAGTTTGGAACAAATTGTGTCCCCAATTTACACAAGAATTTCTGGGGTTTACAGATGAAGAAATCGCCAAAACCAGACCAGCAGTGGTTGCCATTGGTAATCAACTGCAGTTGGACATCAGTGAAAATGATATAATCGAGTTACTCGACTCCTATGGCAATGAACTAACCAATGAAGACCTTATCGAACTAGAGCAGCAGATGACAGCATTTAGGGAAGAAAACCAGGACCCAGAAACTCCAAAATTGAAAAAGTTTTGTACAAAACAGTTATCTGATGCTTTTCATCTCATTGAAGCAGGAATGGCAAAGTTAGAGGAGCAAGATCCTGATACAGAGAGGTTTACCAAAGTTTACCGTACAATTTCTGAAGGCCTGCGATGCTACAGGGCTATTTATGATGATATAAAGAAAAACACTGTGCAAACATCCCTTGATGCCTACTTCAAGAAAGTGACTCCAGCAGCTGAGTCAGATTCTGACTCTATAATAGCAGTCCCATCCTCTTCAGCAAGCCCATAATCCTCTACCATCATTGCTTAAGGTTGTACTGTACAGTGTTTGAAAATGTTTAAGTATTTACCTGTACCTGTATCTGCAGCTACATGCACAGTTAAACATAAATAATATGTTAATGCAAACACCTGTCTAAGTTGTATTTATTTATTAGATTTGGCTACTACAGTACTGTATGGTGTGGGGTTAGCCAGTGTGAGGTTTTTAGTGCTGTCTGTATGCTCATTTGATGGATTTAATCTCACTTCCCATCTCTGTGACAACAGGAAGTAAGAGTTACACTTAAAAAAGGTAATGTTCCGACTTACAAACAAATTCGACTTAAGAACAAACCTTCAGTCCCTAACCCGTTCGTAACCCGGGGACCACCTGTACATCTTTTTCATACCAGCAACCCGGAGTCTGCTGTGTTTTTCACTGTGACCCCCAAGGTAACCTATTTTATCTGCACAGGGTTCCTACCCTCCTCACTTGTGTCACTTGAGTACTCTATTATTAGACACAATTCACCTTCATGGTTTCACTTTTCTTTCTTTCCAGTCCCTTACTCTTCTATTTGGGAATGGGCACACTTGGACACCCTCACTCTGCTTCCCCCTTCCCATCTTGTTCACCCAATCCAACCACTTTTCCAATATGGTATGGGGCTTCTTTTTACTCTAATTGTATAAACCACCATGTCTCTATACCGTTGTTTTATCTTTTCTACTCCAGAAGCCCCATCAATCACTACATGAAGATTTTTTACACCATTCTCCTTGCTATCTGGGGTCTGCGGCCTTGGCCCTGGCCTTTCTCATTTTTGGTCCTCTCCTCAGCTCCCGGGATGGACTATGTGCGGCCAACCTCAGGCTTGCGGCATCACGCAGGGTGCTATTCGGTCAATACATGAGTATCCACATGGCCAGTCATTTTTTATCCAGTTTTCATCATACCCAGATCTAACTGGTCACCCTCATTTTTTCCCCCTTTTTTAGAACACCGATGCATTGCTCCTGATGAGTGGATGGAGGTCCACGAAACGCGTCGAGCCTACTCTCATGCATCCATACTATATTTACATTTTATATGGTTTTTAACCTTACTGCTATATTTGTACCCTATTCATTTTGCAACAGGGGGGAATATTGGCCAAATTTGTCTGTCACATCATGTGCTCTACCATTATTATAGTCACGATGTTTGTATATTGGACCGTTTTATTTTCTATGCATTATACTGTATTGCATTGCATTTTGTCTTGCTGTCACCTTGGTTAATAAACATATTTATGTTTTTTACCATACGGAATCATTGGTCATACCGCCCACACCTCATTTAAAGTCCCAACCTCCCCCCTTTTTTGCGAGTAAGGGAGTGGGTTCCGCCCTGTGGGAGGGCATTAGGGCTCAAATAGGATGTTGATGGGCTGGTCCATGGGTGACTCATTTCTATTGTGCAGTCAAACACTGTGAGTGTCTCAGGTCAGCAACAGCAGCAGGAGCTGTGCTGCTTCTCTGCTAAAAGAGAGGGGAGGAGGGGGGGTTCTGTTCCATGCTAACCCTGCTTTATTTATACATAGGAGAGTGTGAACTATGGATTCACCTAGACCTGAGGTCGAGGTACGAAGATCGGATGATTCCAGATAGGAAGAGCTGTGGAGTTATTTAAAAAAAAAGAAGAAGAAAAAAAGAGTGCTGAATTTTATTGTCCTATTGCCTACAGGGGAAAGGAACATAAAGGAGGAAAGTATAAGTCTAAGTCCAGATGGTCTTCTCCGAAGTCTTCTGAGCAAGAAGCTAGATATCGTTCAGGGAGCTCCAGAGGACGATCCCAGTACCCCGCTCATTACCAGTCTAGATCTGCTAGGCGCTCATCGCCAAGGCTGGAAGAAGCGGTGTGTTGGTCATGTGGGCCTCCTGCAATGCCAAAGAAACTTGTCTGTGAAGAATGCTTTAGGGAAGCTACACGGGACAGGATAGCAGAGTCTCATCAAGTACAAGATTACATCCATCAGGCAGTGGCAGAGGGCCTTAAAGAGACATCAGTAAAGCCATCTTCCTCAAGGGGGCCACGTCCCTTGCCTAAGATTCAGGAAAGGTCACCTCAAGAGCATGACCCGGAGGAATCAGGATCTGCAGAAGAAGGAGAACATGGCGAGTCCTATGCTTTTGACTTTTCCCTGGTGCTAGATTTTGTCATGGCGATAAAGCAAGTGATCGCATGGGAGGAAGAACCTTCTCAACCTCTGCAGAAGATGAGGAAATATTTTCCTAATCTGAAGAAGGTGTTACCAAACTTTCCAGTAATGTTTGAAATCCAGGAATTAATAGAGGAGGAATGGATGAAACTGGACAAAAGAACAAGTCTTTAAAATAAGATTTCTAAACTCTATCCATTCCGATCTGAAGACTCAGAAATATGGGATAATGCTCCAAGAGTAGATGCATCCCTGCAAAGATTGGCAACGCATGTGACATTGCCTCTTGAAGATTCTGTAGCTTTTCATGATGTAATGGATAGACGGTTGGATGCGGAATTTGAATGAACATACCTTTCAACGGGGGCAGCCTGTAAGCCTGCGGTGGCCCTGACTTCAGTAGCCCGAGCCATGAGAGCCCGGGGGGGCAGTTAAAAGAACTGGACAGAGGGCAGGAGGCCTTCCTTGCCATCTTAACACACCTTACATCAGCAGCAGACTTTGTAGATGAAGCAGTGGTGAATCTGGTATGGTTGTCGGTCAGAATGATGGCACAATCAGTGGCTGCCAAAAGGGCACTATGGCTGAAGAATTGGATGGGAGATAGTTAATCGAAGCAGGGACTCTGCTCAGTGCCATAGAGTGGGAAGGTCTTATTTGGGAAAACACTGGAAGAAGCCAATCAGCGGGTAACCGGCAGAAAGTCAGGTCTTATCCCGCAAGAAAGAAGAAGGAAGCAGCAGCCTTTTCGCCCCATGGGAAGACAATTTCGAGATGCAAGATCTTATCGGCCAGGGAAGGAGTATATGCAACAGCCCTGGTGGAGTTCCCAGCCAGCTCATAAAGGTCAAAAGCCCAAGTTCACCCAGGGTCAAAAGTCTACAGAAAAATCTTTCTGAAGGTCTGCCCGTCCAGACCCCTCATGTGGGAGCAAGGCTGTTTCGCTTTTATCGGGTCTGGGCGGACCAAATTCAAGATCCCTGGGTTCTGTCAGTGGTGAGGGATGGTTATCGCATAGAGTGGGAACATCTCCATCTGGAAGATCACTTTGTAAGATCCCACACACCCATCACAAGAGAAGAGAAGGTCTCATTCGAGACCTATATTCAGGATCTGTTAAGGACAGAAGCAAATGTTCCGGTACTGGAAGAGCAAAGAGGCGAAGGAGTATTCTCTCCAATCTTTTTAGTAAAGAAGGCCTCAGAGACGTTCAGGCCAGTGTTGGATCTAAGATTTTTGAACACATTCATAAGGCCGGCAAGCTTTTGGATGGAGTCTTTACAGACTATCATATCGGTGATTCAACCCTTGGATTGAATGCTCTCCATAGACTTATCAGAGGCATACCTTCATGTCCCAATCCACGCATCTTTCTATCGATTCCTCAGATTTGCGGTCAGAGATTTTCAGTACCAGTTTGTTGTCTTCCATTCGGCCTCAGCTCGGCCCCCCGGGCATTTTCAAAACTCCTACTGGCAATGGTCGCCCTTCTTCGATTGGAGAACATAAGAATTTTTCATTATCTCGACGATGTTCTCCTCCTGGCAAATTCCAAACAAGCCCTGATGTTACATTGGACAAAGGCACTGAAGATGCTTCAGGCATTTGGGTGGCTGATCAATTTCGGCAAAAGTCAACTAATCCCATCGCAAAGGTTGGAGTATCTAGAGGTCTTTTTCAATACCGTACTAGGGAGAGTGTTCCTTACGAAGGAAAAGATATCCCTCTCAACCTCGACAGTCCGAGCTCTGAAGAGGAGCCCTTCAGTATTGGCAAGACATTGTGTGATGGTCTTGGGCTTGATGAATGTGGCAGTGCCTACAGTGGCATGGGCAAGATGGCATCTCAGGCACCTATAATTTTCATTTCTCCAGCAATGGGACAGAGATTCTTTAGTTCAGCAAATATACCTACCTCAGTTTGTGAAGCAAGCCCTGAAGTGGTGGTTGAGACCAAGCAACCTGAACCAGGGCCTCCCACTTTTTGCCTCGCAGGTGATCACGGTTACTTCACACATAAGTTTGAAAGGTTGGGGAGCACACTGTCAAGATGAGGTTGCACAAGGAATATGGAAAGGAAGAGTTCCTCGTTACTCCAATCGTCTGGAGCTGATGGCAGCACAGAAGGCCTTTCTAGCTTTTGCACCACTGATTTGGGGACATCATGTGCAAATGTTAATGGACAACAGAATGGCGGTGGCATATGTGTCCAATCAGGGAGGTACGAGGAGCCTGCCTCTTTTGCAGATCACAGCTTAGATCTTCCGGTGGGCAGAGAGCAATCTTTCATCCCTAACAGCTTCCTACCTCCCGGGGATAGAGAACACAAGAGCAGATGCCTTAAGCAGGCAGTTCCTGGATCGGAATGAATGGATGCTGAATCGAAAATTCCTCTTACCACTGTTTGCTCTGTGGGGAACACCGGAGGTGGATCTGATGGCATTCCCTTGCAATGCCCAGCTGCCAGTTTTCTTCTCCAGATTCTACCATCCCAGGGTAAGAGGTCAGGATGCGCTGTCTCAGCACTGGGGGTTTCACCTGGCATACATCTTTTCTCCAACTCCCCTGATCCTGAAAAGACTGCTTTACATTTGACAGGAGAGTGTGATGGCTATTGTAATTACCCCATTCTGGCCCAACTGTCCATGGTTCCGTTGCTAATGCAGTTATCAATAGCCCCTCCAGTAGCACTTCCGAAGGCCAGAGATCTTCTTCTCCAAGGAAACATGCTACACCCCAAGGTGGCTCAGCTCAGTTAGACGGCTTGGCTATTTAAAGGCGTAGACTAGCTCAGATGGGCATAACCGAGGGAGTTCAGAAGACATTGTTGGCATCAAAAAAATTATCCTCAAACGCAACATACTGCAGGAAATGGAAGAAGTTCTTTGAGATGGCAGCTTCAAGACAATTCAATCCTGAATCTCCCTCATGGAATGATATCTTGGGATTTTTGCAGTCGGTCCTGGACAAAGGTCTTAGCTACAGCGCGGTCAGGGTTCAACTGTCGGCCATCTCGGCATTGATAGGACTTCATTGGGCTGAAGATCCATTAGTATCTCGTTTTAATGCGAGCAGCCCTGAAACTGAAACCTCCAGTCAGACCTTTTTTCCTTAAGTGGGGCCTACCTCTGGTCTTCCAAGTGTTGATGAAGGAGCCCTTCTGGGCAGATGAACACATATCATTGTTCTTCTTGACCTTGAAAGCAGTCTTCTTAACAGCTATTTCAATGGCCAGGAGGGTCTCAGGCTTCTTCAGCAAGGCCACCATATTGCGAACTGTTTCAGAACAAGATTATTCTTGGTCCAGTACCGTCTTTCCTTCCAAAAGTTGTGCCACCTTTCCATATAAATTGGGAAGTCGTGTTGCCTTCAATTTCGTCAGTGGCAGTCCAAGAAGATTGGTCTAAGGTGGATGTCTGCCAGGTCATCTTGACATATCTGCATAGAACGGAAGACTTCAGAAAGGTAGACAATTTGTTCATCCTACCGGTGGGCCCTAAGAGAGGTCAAATGGCCTCTTGTAGAATCCTTTCCTCATGGATTGTCCAAGCCATAAGACATGCATATACAGCTTCAGGTCTGCACCCTCCGGAAGAAGTTAGAGCACACTCGACGAGAGCAACATCAGCTTCGTAGGCAAGTCATGCCAAAGTTCCTGGGGAAATAGTGTGTAAGGCTGCTAGCTGGAAGTCCCCTAACACTTTCATTGCTCACTACCGCTTGGATGTGATATATGGTCCGTCACGGGCATTGGGCACTTCGGTGCTGGCTTCCGCTCTTTCTATCTAATATAATACAGTTCTTTTTTGCATTAATTCGGGGTGATGTCTGATTATTTTCTCACCCTGTGTTTTTGTTATGCTAGTTATTTCCCATATGTAGGCTGACATGATGAGCTCCAGGAATATGGAAAATTGTTATCATACTTACCGTAATTTTCCTTTCATGTCAGCCTAGGGTTTCCCAGCCTGATGTTCCATTGCGAGGAAGGTTAGGAACGAAGGGGTAAGGGAAAGCCCTCCTTTTATTCAAGTAGGGGGTTGTCCTATGGGGGTCAGAGGGGTGGACATGACCCATACATAGGCCATTGGACTTCTAATGTTTAAAGCTGAGCTCTGGGCAAAATTGTATCATGCAGTGGAAGAAATACAGCAGATTTCAGTCTAAGAAGTCACAAGAAGTGTTTTAAAACCCTGGGTACCAGGCTGGGAGCATGAATATTGGCTATATATCTGCTTTTAATTCTTGTGAGAGAAAGAGCAGACAACATCATTTAATTGGGCATAACAAAGGAATTTTGAATTTTGTATTTTATGGGGCTCATGGAGTTGAGAAAAAGTTCTAAGGCCCCAAAGCTTTATTGAAGAATGCATGTCTTAAAAATCATTGGACTAACACCATTGAAAATAACCAGGGCTATCTTGGCTTGGAGGTGAAAAGGTGAGTACTGTGTTTTTTACAAGAGAGGATAGTAGGGTGAGTTTAGGCCAGCCAAATATTTCACAGAACCTTAAACTTTCAGAATGTCAGAAATAATATGACTCAAAGGTTTTTGGTCTCAAGTGACGTGGCAGCCTAGGCAAGTCTGAAATAGATATCCACATATTTCAAGGAAACCCAAATAGGTATTTCATACCGTGTTTGCAAAAGGGCTAGGGGTACTCTATTAGCTGCCTATTATAATGGGTTAAGCTCATGACCCCCAATCCCACGTTAGGTTTTGGCCTGAACATTGTATATCTATTGACTCTTGGTCTAGATGGGCCCCAGATAAATTTTAGGATGTCTTCATGTAAAATATAAAAGATATTGAATGGAACAGGGACCAGTAACACCCTAAAGAGTTAAGGGGGGTTTCCAGAGATAAGACATGTTTATAGCATTGATCTTTCCTATCCATGAAAGTATTTTTTTTAAGTGTTAATGCGGGATCATTTGTAAAGACCATGATAGTTTGCAGTAAAGGTGACTCTCAAATGCAGACGGGACAAAACCCATAGAAGGGGATAATAATGGTGACGTGACAGACATGAAAGTGTACAAGGAGGACAAACAGTTAGGTAAAGACATGTGAGCAGAAGTAATGAACATCAAGATATCATCAGCAAATAAAAAAGCTTATACGTACAGCATGCTGTCTCAACATCCTTTTTTATTCACATTTGTTGTATTCCGCTCAGGGTTCTAGTGTTAACACGTGCATGCCTGGGAGGGAAGAATCCTGGTGAGAACCATATTTGATGAGAAAATAGAAGGAATAGAATCAATAGTATTTAATCAATGTCTGGGGTTGGCAGTAAATGATCTGAGTCCAAATAAGGAATCCATCCTTGAAACCCCATTTCCGAAGAACAGCTGTAAAATAAGGCCATGAGAGGGAATCAAAAGCTTTCTGCATGTCACAGAAAGCCTTACAAATTCTTGTTGGTGGCTTTGTACTAGTTGGTTAAACAAGATTAAGAAACTCTACAAATGCTGTCTATCAATTGACATTTGGGAATGAATTCATTCTTAATTAAGCGGCCAAGAAAGTTGTTCAAGAGTTTTGCAAGATGAGGATAAAAAGGTCAGAAAACATTTGTAAAACAAAGCAAAGAATCCATTAGGGCCTGTCTACTTGAGCATTTTTAAACTTTTAATAGCCATGCATTCCTCATTTTTTATGAATTCAGTGCATCCCAACACAGATCCAGGAGAGAAACTAAAGTAATATAAACAAGAGAAGATGATATCTTTGCACTTGGGGGCAGCAGAGAGTCAAAGTATAGGTTAGCCAAGTGAAATTGAAACTCATCTAGCAAGGCCTCCTAGCCAGCATGTTATTAGCTTTATTAGCCTTAACATAATATTTTTGCTTAGTCCATTTAACCTGGTGTTTAGAGTATGGTCAGTACAAACTTTTTCAAGACTTGTAAAAGTAATTGGATGGGCATTTTTTAGAGTTCCAGTTTTTGGTTATCTCATCCATGACTTAGGAATGTGATAAGAAATAGTAATTCAAAGTCTAGGGTTCTTGATAGGATTTGGTCAATAAAGACTGAAGTTTAGTAGTCTTGTCTTGGTCAGACCAAGAGATTGAGAGTATGTAAGTACATGCTATCAGTGGAAAAAACTGTAAATCGGTAAACATATGATTGATACTCAAATGAGACTTGTGTGGGTGGGAGATATTTGTGTACTCTTTAGAGCTATTGGCTCCTGTTGTTATGTTGTTAATCACAGCCCGTGAGCCAATGAGGAGAAAGAGGGGGCGGGGCCAAGCCATGGCTCCATGTCTGAATGGACACGCAGAGCAGTGGCTCGGGAAGCTGTGATATATATATGACAGCTTCCAGCACAGTGCTGTATCCCCTGTCCCATTTAGCTGTCAGCTGGAAGATTCCCTGACTGAAAGCTAAATGCAAACAATATGGTTGGATATACAGCTGATACCATTACCATAATATGGGCAATGTTCATATTTTGGAAATAACTAGTCAATGTGAGGGCGGAGACTGATGGGGAACTGAGAAACGAGTTCCTCATCAGGTCCACTCTATTTTTGAGTGACAGACCACAGCAGTGAGTGGGTTCAGAAGCTTCTATTGGACTGAATAGTGACTAAGCATCTGCTGACTGACTGTCATGTGCTGTCAATCAAAAGTGGAGTGGACCTGATGGAAAACTAGTCTCTCAATTCCATTCAGGCTCCACCCACCCAAGTATAAAAATGCTGGGCCATACACCTGTCAGTGTGACAAGCATAGTGGCCAGGGTGGGAGGGAAGGAATGCACTGGGGCTGGAGTGTGCAGTGTGGACACTCCTTCCCCAGTGCAGACATGGACAAATTCATGTACCTGACTGTGAGGGGTGTGTTAATTGGGTGCAAGCACTGACACAATGCGCCCAATGAAATTCTAATAGGTGTCTCCAACACCCTTTAGGGATTCCCCCCCCCCCTTGTCTGTATGTTCATTTTAGATGTTTGCACTATGCTGGTTAGGATGTTCAGTTATGTTTGGTATATAGGAGGTTATGGCACATTTTAATAACAATTATTTTTGAGTATTTTTATTGTCACTATTAATATTATGATTATGGTATATTGCATTTATTTATTTTTTATTTTTATATTTAGTTCTTCCCAGATAGGTACTCTTGCTGAACATGTATTGTTACTACAATTGTACAATCTGTATTTATTTACATGTGCTTGTTAGTTTATGCGCCAAGTTCTTAATGAGCTATGCATTGCTTTTAAGGGTTAGACTGTTAGGTCATTTTTATATTGCTGTCTTTTTCATATTAAATAAATGATATATGTTTTCGCAAGCAGTTTGGCTGATTGGGGATTGCGGTGGTTTTATATCTAGTTTGTCCTTGGCTAACACAAAAGGTGGTCGGGTTATACTGTAGTTTGGGGTAGCAATAACATATTAGTAAAACCATAGTCTAAAAATGCAGTATTTAGTTTAAAATGTCAACTAAAACACAGTGTGATATGTATATTTAATATTTGAATATTAGCAAGTTGTTTTACTCTCCCAACATGATTATTCAATAAACCGTAAATTATAAAATGCTAAGAAGCAAGAGAAGATACTTTTCTAGTAACCTTTAGTTCATTTTAGAATATTTGAGAAAATTATAAATGTTAAAGGGTAAAGAGGACTCACACGTTATAATGTTTACTATGATTATTATTTTTGAAATGACTTGTCAAATGGATCAAGATTTTACACTTTCAAAGGTCAAAAGTTTTATAATAAATAGAATTATCTCTGACCCAGATTACTCATCAATAGAGTTGAGCGAACTTCTAGAAGTCCGGGTTCTGCTGGTTCGGCAGAACTTCGGGACAAAGTCCGGGTTCGGGTCCGGACAGAACCCGAACTTTGTCCCGGACCCCGAACCCCATTGAAATCAATGGAGACCCGGACTGGTCCTGATAAAATGTCGTGAAAAACATGGATTTTCAGGCCCAGAGGTAACTAAAGTTACCCCAAGCCCCAGGCCCTGTTTCAAGCCCAAGACAGGCCTGGGCTTGGGCCTGAAACAGGGCTTCAAGACGGCTTGGTCGTCTTGGGCCTGAAGATCTTCAAGCGAGTTGAGATAACTACTCATTAGACCCAGTCTCTATTAAGATAAATAATATTTTGAAAACTGGAAACTTTCACATTTTAGA
>BLSH010177109.1:153683-168074 GCA_018402905.1 Glandirana rugosa | reverse complement strand
CTACTAGCCATTTGTAAAATTACACACTCAGGAGAAGTGGGAAATTGTAAATAGAAAAAAAAGTTTATAAGTTTTTACTTGATTTCCAATGACTTTTACATAGACGAGAACGAAGAATCGTTGTATATTAATTTCCAAATAGTTTATTAGTACAATTATCTCATTTTGTCGAACGATTATCAGTTTACGGTTTATGTGTATAACGTCAAACAAAATAAAGTTGTAAAATTGTTTAATCGACGTAAATACTGCTATCAATACTTTTCACAAATATCATTCTTAACAAAAATATTTTACATTACCAGAACACCGGACCTGAACCCGGACTTTTTTTGAAAAGTCCGGGTCCGGGTCCGGGTCCCGGACACCCCAAAGTTCGGTACGGACCCGAACTTTACAGTCCGGGTTCACTCAACTCTACTCATCAAGCTTTGTTTTGCAGTAACAATAATAATAATAATAATTTTGAAAAAATGTTTACATTTTATAAAAACAATTCTTACTATAAACACTTTTCATAACTATCGTCATAAATGCAGCTAATTTGTTAAAATGTTGAAATAAAACAAACTGCAATATGTGTATTTGGCATTTGACTATTAGCAAGCTGTTTTACTCTATTAACATGATTATTTGATAAACCTTTAATTATATGTTGCTAAGAAGCAAGAGCAGATACATTTTCAGTAACCTTTAGTTCATTTTTGAATATTTGAAAAAAAAGATAAATGTTAAAGGGTGAAGAGGACTCACACATTAAAATGTTTACCGATCATCATTATTTTTGACATGACTTGTCAAATGGATCTAGCTTTTACACTTTCAAAGCTTCAAAGTTCTATACTAAATAAAATTGTACTTATCTTACACTCAGGTCACTCATATAGCTTTATTTGCACTTTTGTTTATTAAAATAACGTTACATACAACAGACTTCTGATTATGAAGCAAAGCTAAATTGACATGTGTTCCTAGGCTATTTAGCTGGACATGACAATGGAATCATGGTGTGCCCCCCAATATACAAATCTTTTCATGGCTAAAATAAAGAAGGAGTACCTAGAGTATCTACATGCACCATAAGATTCATGGCCTACTATTACTACACTGATGACATTGTGTTTATCTGGACTGCAAGTGAAACACCAGAATGTTTAGGGCATTTAGCTTAAATGAACGTGACAGCTTCTGGCTGTCAATGGCTGCTAAAGAAGAAACAGCTGCTTGCAGGGACCTGTCAAACATGTATTTCATTATTTCTAGGTGCCTTTTTTGTGACTGAGTGGGGGTACTATGTCCCCAAAGCTCATTCACATGGGGAGGGGGCAGTATTTGGAAGCCCACCTACTATTAAAGGGGCTTCCAGATTCTGATAAGCCCTCTGCCCACAGACCCCCAAAACCATTGGCCCAAGGTTGAGAGGGTGAGGCCCTTGTTCTTATCAACATGGAGGCAAGGTGTTTTTCCTGGGTGGATCTTCCAAAGTAAAACTACAAAAACCTATTTCTGGCCTCTGAAGTTTGGTTAGGTGTAACTGTAAAGTTCGGGTTCGTTCCGGATTTTAGGGTGTCCGTGTCCCGAACCTGGACATTTGAGAAAAAGTTTGGGTTCGGGTATTTTTTCGCACCTGTTGAATAGCTGTAAGGCAGCCAATCAACAAGCGTTTCACTCATTTGCCCTTAGAAGCCATCACAGCCATGGCTACTAATGGCATGGCTGTGATTGGCCAGTGCATCATGTGACCCAGCCTCTATATAAGCTGGAGTCACGTAGTGCTGCATGTCACACCATCTCATACTAGTGTAGGGAGAGGATGCTGCTGCTGTGAGGGACAGATTAGCTTTAGAAAATCATCTCATACTAGTGTAGGGAGAGGATGATGCTGCTGTGAGGGACAGATTAGCTTTAGAAAATCTGTTAAAAACAGCGATTTATTGGTGGGTGGGTGCTAGAGGAGATTTTTGTTTGTTAGAGTACATTTTGTTTGCTAAGAAAAGTGCCTTATATAAAGCAATTCTTCTGTTTGTTAGGTGGGCGTTTGCAGCCATTTTTGCAAGTGCAGTGCACTTGCAACTGCTTGTGTGTCAGGGACACTACTTTAATCGTGTTCTGTTAGTTCAGTTGGCAACATTTTGGCATATTTAAATACTGCTTTTACATTGCAGTTAGACAAATGAAACATTTTTTTTTTTTAAAAGTGCGTCTACATTGCTGGTTTAAAAAAAAAATATTCTAAATACTACATTTGCAGCCAGTGGTGCATTTCTTGCACAAAAATAAAAAGTGTGTCTACATTGCTGGTTTAAAAAATATATATATTCTAAATACTACAGTTGCGGCCAGCGGTGCATTTCTTGCACAAAAATAAAAAGTGCGTCTACATTGCTGGTTCAAAAAAAAAATATTCTAAATACTACATTTGCGGCCAGCGGTGCATTTCTTGCACAAAAATAAAAAGTGCGTCTACATTGCTGGTTTAAAAAAAAAAATATTCTAAATACTACATTTGCGGCCAGCGGTGCATTTCTTGCACAAAATTAAAAAGTGCGTCTACATTGCTGGTTTAAAAAAAAAGAATAATAAATAGTGCTACATAGTACATTTGCACATTGCTGTGCATTTCCTCCTCCTCCATTTTTTATTTTTTTTATGTAATTTTAAGCGATTTCCCTATCCACATTTGTTTGTAGGGCACATGTCCTACTCTTACCCCCATTTTGCTTCCTTTTGCAGCCCTCTAGCCCTTTCCAGGACTTTTTTAGAGCAATTTTAGTTCCCAAAAGTTCGGGTCACCATTGACTTCAATGGGGTTCGGGGTCAAGTTCAGGGCCGAACTTGAACTTTTTCGTGAAGTTCAGCCGAACCCGAACATCCAGGTGTCTGCTCAACTCTAGTTAGGTGGCTTAGAAATGCCGATAATGGTGGATTTGTTATGTCTCAGCCTCTCCTTAAAAGGCAGGGTTCCAAGCAAGCACATTGATGGTGTGTGTAGCTGTGATAAGGAGAACGTAGGCAATGCTGCTGATAAAGTGCATAGGAACAGATTTGTTTATGTATTGATCTCTTTAAGTAAGACTTTTCCACAGTCTGGCCACATACAGAGGCCCAACATGCAGGGAGCACCATCAAGTGTTCTAGGGGGCTGAGTAAGGGCTGTCATAGGCCCTTTACCGTGACCTGGCGGTCACGGATATTCTTGGGTGCATGCCCCAAGGGGCGCACGGGAGCATGATTCTGGGAGGACATTATAGTACACACTCCCAGAATTATCCGACCGAGCTGCAGCCGTTTTTCAGCTATAACCCGGTTGGCAATCGATTACAGTGAATTGGCAGTAGTATATCACTCACACTCACACACATCACTCACAGCAACTTGCTTTCCCTAAAGATAAAATAAAAGCTTAGCATAAACAAATTAAACAAAAATAAGTGCGCGTGTCCCCTCTAAATGCAATCACAAAGTGAAAAAAAAAAAAAACATAAACATAAGAATAAGAACAAATCATAAATGCATATGTGCCAAAAAGTCCAAAAATGATATCAAGGTGCTTTAACCACTTCAGCCCTGGAAGAATTTCCCAGGTTAGGACCAGAGCACTTTTTGCGATTCAGCACTGCGTCGCTTTAACTGACAATTACGCGGTCGTGCGATGTTGTACCCAAACTAAATTTGTGTCCTTTTTTTCCCACAAATAGAGCTTTCTTTTGGTGGTATTTGATCGCCTCTGCGTCATTTCTGATCACCGCTATAAACAAAAGAAGAGCGACCATTTTGCAAAAAAACCCAAATTTCTTACTTTTTGCTAAAATACAAATCCAAAAATAAAAAAAACATTTTTTTCACCGGTTTTTGACAATTTATATTCTTCCTCATATTTGTGATAAAAAAAATCGCAATCTGCGTTTATTGATTGGTTTGCGCAAAAGTGGCCGCATTTACGGATGGTGAGAATTCATTTCTGGGGTTTTTATTTTTTTTATTTTTTACTAGTAATGGAGGCGATCTGCGATTTTTAGCGGCACTGCGATATTGCAGCGGACATGTCGGACATTTTTGACACTTTTTTGGGACCAATGACATTTATACAGCAATCAGAAATTTAAATGTCCATTGATTACTGAGTAAATGTGATTGGCAGTGAAGGGGTTAACCTGCAGGGGGAGATCTAGGGGTTAACTATGTTCCCTGAGTGTGTTCTTACTGTGGGGGGACTGGGCTACCATGGGCATGAGAGATATAACTGATCCCCCACTAACAGAGCGGGGAACTGCCGTGTTTACATCGGCGGTGCCCCGTTCTGTGCCTGTGGCCGCTCATCGCGGCTCGCCGGCGGACATCGGGTCTGCCCGAGCCGCGGGCACACTCCTTAGGAGTGCAGCGGGCATGCGCACGCGCCCCCTAGTGGCCGTTCACAGATTGCCGCTTTTTTACAGCGATTCGCGCCCAGTGTCCACACTGCTGCCGTAAATAGACAGTAGGCAATGTGGAACTGGTTAAAGGAGTTGTAAAGGCAGAATGTTTTTTATCATTCTATGCATTGAGATAAAAAAAAACATTCTGTATGTAGCAGCCTCCCCAGCACCCCTAACTATTTACCTGAGCCCCTTCTCTCTCCAGCGATGTCCACGAATGTCTAAGCCATCTGGGACACTGGGACCGAAGCCTCAATTATGTCTTTGGCATCACTTCAATACAGATAGCTAAGCATCCAATGTTACATCTTTTTGGTCACAACGACATTCCGTAATACGCTAATCCCAGTCACAAACCCAAAATTTCAACCTGGACATGGCTATGTTTGCTGACAGCTCGTAAAGCCATCCTAAAATCCTGGACGGTCCCTACTCCACCATCCCTCTCAATAGTGAAAAAAGATCTGAAAATGCTTCTATATATTGAAAATTTGGACATATCATACCACTCTGATCCCCCACTAACAGAGCGGGGTTAACCTGCCCTTGCACTTTTGAAGGCCCTGGAGCACCAGGGCAATGGAAACGCCCAAAAAATTACCCCATTTTGGAAAGCAAACACCCCAATGTATAATCTATGAGGCATAATGAGTCATAATGAGTCTTTTGAACATGTCATTTTTTTCCACAAGTTTTTGGAAAATGTGGAAAGAAAATGAAAAAGCATCTTTTCTTACACAAAGTTGTCAATTTATACAATATTTCTAACACATAGCATGTACATGACAAAATGACACCCCCAATATATATTCTGCTACTCCTCCAGGGTATAAAGATACCACATATGTGAGACTTACTTTTCCACAGCCTGGCCACATACAGAGGCCCAACATGCAGGGAGCACCATCAGGTGTTCTAGGGGGCTGAGTATGGATGTGGCTGTCATCGGCCCTTTACCGTGACCCGGTCACGAATATTCCCGGGGTGCGTTCCCAGGGGGCACGCAGGAACATGATTCTGGGGGATGTTATAGTACACCCTCCCAGAATTATCCAACAACGCTGCAGCCTTTTTTCAGCTATGGCCTGGTCAGCAAGTAAATTGTCAGTAGTATATACAGTACCTATATTATTTTTAGTTTATTTTTTAATAAACTGTTTGCATAATTTATATTTGGCCCAATTATAGATTACATTTCATGTAATGTGGTGCTTTTTGTTTTTGATTTCTCTTTTTAAAGAGGAAGTAAACCCAGATGGGTTTACTTTCCTCTACATGCCCCTGTAATGTAGAAGCATAATGGACTACTATGCATCACATAGTAGCCCATTATGTGCCACTTACCTGCAAACGAAGCCTGCGATGTCCAGTGCTGTCCCCTGTGCTGGCAGCGTCCATCTGTGACTGGTGCTGTGACTGGCCGGAGTCGAGTGACGTCACTCCTGCCGCCAGTCACGGCACGGTCACAGTGGAGGAACGACACGGAGGCCGTTTCTTCACTGCGCATGTGTTGAAATGACGTCGGCACAGTAAATACACTGCATATCTCCTGAACCGTACAGGTTTAGGAGATATGCAGGGCACCTACAGGTAAGCCTTATCATAGGCTTACCTGTAGGTTAAAGTGGTTGTCACAAGTTGACAACCACTTTAAGACAATCTTTGCTGTTTGTCCTTCTTTTGTACTCTGGCCACTATTTAGTGGAAGCATCCAACAATACAGACCAGTCTGCTTTCCTATGGATGCCTATTCCGGGGGAAACGTGTTGAGTGGAGCTGCACTGTGACATCATCATGCACACCGGCTGGTCCTATTGCCGCAATGTGCATAATCTTTAAGTGATGTGTATTACTTCTTTGTTTTCTCTGATGGAATATGTGAGTGGAATGCTTTTTAAATGAATTCATATTTTAAGCTATACTGAACCATGAGACTTCTCCTTTGTTTAATTTGGCATTATCTGTTTATTCAAGTGTGGGCTAGAGACATATCCTCTGTTTTTATCATACTGGAGCTGAATGCACAGACCCTCAGTATTATTAAAAGCATCCTGTGATCTTTTCTCTGGTAAGAGGCTGTGCATGGGGGAGCGGCACCTGAACACTGGAAGTACTTCTATTCATTGGAATGTCACTTAAAGCACCTTGAGTCACTGGCAGACTGTTAATATAATTTGTGGACTTTGTGGAACATATGCATTTATTCTTTACTCTTATTATTGATGTTTATGTTTTTTGGTTTTGTTTTCCTTGGGATTGCATTTAAAGGCGACACGCACCCTTTTTTTTTTGTTTTATTTAATGTTTTATGTCCTGTATTCAGACATTTGTGAGTGCTGCAGTTCCACACACTGAGCGCAAGTTTTAAACTCTTTAGGACCGACTGACTGCATTGTACTGTGAATGTGAGGCTCCTACAAGCGCAGTGATATACCTGTACGTTGCTGGCCCCCTCCAGGTACAGGGCGTGCAGGAAGAAGGAACAAATAGATTTTTAGTAAAAAGCAGCACATAATACACATTAACACTTGTTAGGCACACTCTTAACCCCTTTATTACCCTGGGATGTTAACCCTTCCCAGCCAGTATTATTAGTACAGTGACAGTGTATAGTATTATCACTGATCACTGTATTAGTGTCACTGATGTTGTCGCTGTCAGTTAGTCATTTCCCACCCAGTGTCAGTTAATGTCAGATTGCTCACCACACTATCACGGTTCCACAATCATTACTGCTATATAAAAAAAAAGTTCCAGTATACGGTATAAACAAGTTTGTAAACCCTATAAATTTCACACAAACCAATCAATAAACACTTATTGAGATTTTTTTAACAAAGACATGTAGCAGAATGTGTTTTGGCCTAAGTTTATGAAGAAATTAGATTTTTTTACTTTTACTATTGGATATGTTTTACAGTAGAAAGTAAAAAAGATTGTGTTTTTTTTCAAAATTTGTGGTCTTTTTTCGTTTATATAATAAAAAAAACCCAGTGGTAATCAAATACCACCAAAAGAAAGCTCTATTTGTGTGAAAAAAAATACATACATTTAAATTGGGTACAGCATGGCACTGCTGCGTACTTAACAGTTAAAATTGCGCACTGCTAAATAGCAAAAATGGCCTGGTCATGAAGGGGGTAAAACCTTCCAGGACTCAAGTGGATAATCTTTTTTCTAAAATTAAGCATAGGGGGCATGACGGAAGTTGACGAGAACGGAAGCATCCAGGAGAGCTCAGGGCCGTTTCAGCTAACATCCCCAACCATCCTCCTCCTAAGGGGCCCGAAACCTCTCCAGCTTCCCGGCTGGGACACGGGGCCATCCCGTGCAAGGATCCCAGGGATTATTTTGCCTCGGTAAGGGATTCCGGAGGCCCAGTGCGAATCAGGCCTAGTCCGCGGTAGGAGGCCTACGCCGGAGTCGAAACGGCCACCGGGTGAGCGCTCCTAGCCTCTCTGCTTCTCCCTCCTCCCCAGTCGGGACTGAAGTCGGGTCCGAACCCCGGGGGCCTCCTAGGGGTGAAATAGAGCCCCATCAGAGCCCCTGATCCAACGTGGTCGGCCACCTATGCCATCTTGGCAGCTGCTGCCTCGACTACATCCTCGGTGCATATCATCTCCTCACAGCGGCGGCCCATGCCATCCCTGCACCATCTGGCTGATCTGCCGCCATCCCCTGCACCTGAAATACCGGCTGCATCCAGCTGTATCAGAGGCCCAGAGTTGGAGCCAGGCCACGTCCGGCTGCTGTTATCTGGGACCCCAACACCGGTGAATACGCTGCCACCACGGTCTCAGACTGTTGTCTACCCCTCACTGCCAGGACTCTGCCGCCTCTATCGCCTAACATTATATATTGCAAGCCTGATAACATTCAGGCCTCACACCGCCTGGGCTCACCCTGCCCAGATTTGCAGCCATTGACTGATCCGCCTCCCAGCCTGGTGCACCATCCACCCCAGCATTAACCCATATAGCCTCAAGCCCCCCACGCACCAGAACTTTGTTTACTCTGGCCATTGGCCCCAACATACAGGGGGTCACTGTTGGCTGCATGGAGATGTAAGGGCTGTTTTTTCCCCGACTCCTGGGCACCGCAGCTCCACGGGACTTTACAAGATGGAAAAACCAGCTTCTACCTATCCTTATGGGGAAAGATAAATCCAAGGAGCAAAAAAGCTCTGGTGAGCCTCGCAAAGGGGGGACCTGGGGTAATTCCTCACTTGCTCTTGCTCAGAGGCTGCAGCGCACCGCCAACCCAGCTCCAAAGTTATAATGAAAGTTCCCCATCCCCCAAACATTCAGAAGCAACCATGGACTCTCAGGCAAGTTTCCATACCAGACGCACCTCTCCGGAGAGCCACGACCTCCCTTCAAGGAGGTCTAGAAGTCACTCTACAGCCCAGAGTTCTGGCGAAGATTGAGATATTGAAACTCAAATGAAATTCCTACACAGCTATGTTAGATCCCTCCCCACTAAGTCGGATTTTGAGCACTATGGGAAAAGGATTGAAAAGACGTATAATCAAGAAATTACTGAGCCCAAAAAGGACATTGGGGCTCGTTTTGAGGATATAGAAGCCACTACTGATAACCTTCAGGCCTCTGTACAATCTCATGAGGAAATCCTCAATACACACACCGTGATGATACAACAATTGTCCTATAACCAAGATGATATCGAAAACCGTAACTGCCGCAATAATATCCACATTCACGGCATCCCTAAGTCTGTGGAACCTAAGGATGTAGCCGGATCGGTTACAGCCATCTTTAACCAGCTCTTACAGCAGCCTAAAGAGACCTTGATTGAACTAGACCGAGTACACCAGACCTCAGGCCCTCAAAACACAGAACCTACTTTCATGAGAGACACCCTGTGCAGAGTTCACTTTTTCAAAGCTAAAGATGCTATCATGCGAGCAGCAAGCTCCCAAGACACCATTCTGTTCAACAACCCCCCGGAGATGCTCCTCCCTGATCTCTCCCACCAAGCACTAGCTATGAGAAAAGCCCTGAAACTACTGACCCAAATGTTGCAGTCCCGCCACATAAAGTGCCAATGGCATTTCCCCTTTCACCTTTGTGTCAGCTATGAAGGCAAAGTAGCCATCTTTCGCACTCTAGGTGATCTGCCAGCTTTTCTATGTGCACTGGAACTCCCTCAGATGTCCTTGCCCGTTTGGCCCTTTCAACCAACCACCCCTGGCCTGCCCTTCTTACCCAGATGGCAGACCCAGGGATGCAAGAAACAGCCAAGACCTTCTTTGCATAATGATTCCTATGGCTGAACAGGACTGGATTTTTCAAGTTTCCTTTTGCTCTTTACTGCTTGAAACCGCGATCCCTACCTTTTTGTTTAGGGACAGCGTGATTTTTGCCCTTTGGAAATTTTTGCCCTAAAAGTTTTGGACATTTTGGGATGTTCCTTTTTTGCCTCCACTGGAGACTGATCACTTCCCCTCTACACCAGTCTAGAGAGTTGGAAGCTGGGACGCTTCTTCCCGAGTGTCTCTGGCCCTGTGTGAACTCTTCAACGTTCCCCAATATCTCCAACTGACTAACAACCACCTACCTAACATACTTAGATTTGGGACCACACCACCCCCTCCCAGAAGCACCTTCCCCCTACATACTATATGCTGCCCTGGCATGTATGCTAGTCTGTCCCACTCAATGTTTATTATTGTATCCTCTGCAGTATCTTCAATTTGTTTTTTAATTTAGACATTTGGTATGCCCTCAGTCAATAGGTTAATGAAAATAGTCAGTATGACAGTAGGGATAAGCTTCAGTTTTGAATGAACCATGAGGTTGATCTCAACTCATTCACAGTTGGAGAAAACACAGAGCTATTGCAATCGCTCGCCACCATAGCAACCAATTTTCAATGATGCATTTCCTCAGAACTATGGTCAGGTAGTTTAGAAGGGACAATGATTGTTTTTTATGTGCTATTTTCCTCCCTTTAAAAAAATAAGTATCCTAGCAGTCTTTGTTCAGTGTGTGTTGGAGAATACTTGGAGTAGTTAGGAAAAGCAAATTTAGATGACAATGTTGGTGCTGATTGCAGAACAAATGTCTTTCTATTTTTTATATACAGTCACAGACATATTAACAGTGTGTTGTACAGTGGTATAGCCAATTAGGGAGTGGCTTGAGAGTGTTTACTGTGCCAGTTAGATGCTGATGGTCATTGCAGTATTTTACTGACTGTGGTATTTCAGGGAAGGACCACATGATGGGCACTAGATGGTGCTGTTGATCATAAGAAATAAATATATTAGGAAAACAACAGGGATTAATTGTGACAGCTGAGTGAATGCTTAGGCATTCACACCTCATTTTTTTTCATAAACAAACCACTAACAATATGTTGTACAGTGGTATTAGGGAGGGATTTTAGGAGTATTGCCATGAACAGTTAGATGCTGGTGGTCATTGCTGAAAAAAGTTAATTCATTTCCAGTGGAGTCAATATGTAATGTAATGTTGATTTTATGATTTTAAAATTGCTGGCGGGGGTCCTGTTTAAAATAGGGCCTAGTAAAAGTAATTTATTTAGAGCAGATACAGTAGGTACTATAATCTTTTGGAAACTTTGTTCTGTGAATTTATTACATTCTAATGTTGAGTACTGGAATAAACACGCAGCCAAATCTCTTATCCCCTTGCATTGGGGACAAAGGGGTATTTCCTCTCCCAGTGGCTCCAAAGAGTAGATGACATTTGCCTATTGGAGGAGCTTATGCATATTGCCTGCTTTTCTCCTGGCCCCTAGCACATACTAAGATATGGGCCTGTTGGTTTGAGCTACTCAGATATTTGGGAGCTTTTTTCCCTGTGAAAAAATACTCTATAATGTTAATTTCTAGATTTTAAAATGGCTGTTGTGGGTCATGTTCAAAATGTGGTCTAGAACAAGCTGTTTAATATTGTACATGTAGGCAAAACAATATTTGTTTTTTTTGTTTTTTTAAATATGTTACACTCTAATGCTGATTTCTGTATTTTAAAATGACTAGTGGGGTGTCCAGTTTTGAATGGGACCTGCAACAAGTGATTTAATACTGTGCACATATGCACTACTTTTGTTTTTTGGGAGTAGGGGTCTGCTATTAAATGATGCTCTGTTGTTGATTTATTGGTTTGAAAATAGCCAATGGGATGACCTACTAAAACTGCTTATAAAGTTGAACATAAGCATGCACAATATTTTTTGTTTTGTGTTAAAACATAACAGTAACAGGCAGCTGTTGCTGACAGTCTGTTCAAGAGTTGTCTTTAATGCCCCAGTACCTCACTACGTCCTTTGAAACCCCCCACCCTCACCTTAGGTTTTCTGTGATGAAGGCCATCTCTAACATGACACATGCAGCAGGCAGGCTAGTAGCTAAAACACATTAAGGTCCACTTCCAACCAGTGGTCCAGCATCAACACCCAGTAGTTAATGAATGTGATTAGCAAGACAGTGTTCACCCAATGCCCCAAAATGCACAACTTCACTCTAGGTGAAGACAACCTACACTCAGTAGTCCAGCCAGTGTTTTATTCACATTTATGCCCTCCCTGTCCTCCATCATCGCTTGACAGGAAGGGCCTTAAAATGAATAAATAACCCCTCAATTTAAACTGATAAACAAGAACTAACATGACATAAAAATTCTGTTAGGGGAAGGAAAATGAGTGTGGACCAGCCTTTCTGTCTATTCTATTTTTGTTTCAGAGACTCTGGGTTTTTCACACATTCAATAACAAACATTTTAAAAATATGAACTTTAAAATAGGGAAACACATAAAGGGTTGAAATGTCAACTTACCCTACCTAAAAATGAATCACTTCCTTCCCGTCACATTACTGTACATAAAGGTGGCAGCCACCCCAACCTACTGTATAACTAGCCTTTGCAGTAAAGTGCACATGGAAGGTCAATGCACATCACAAATAAACAAAATATTTCCCATCACACTTACCAGCCAGCCTGAAAATAACCAAATAAACTCTGTCTAACAATTTACATTAAAAGCAGAGGGTTTTGTTTGCACAAATTTGCAAATATATGCGTAAGCTGCAGTGCCCACTGTCCATCATGCTTTTGCTAGTTGTCACATGCATTCCTGTGCCTTTAAGGAGGGGTGGACTCCAGCTAGGCACACCTGCCCTTAATCTATCCATTCTTATATGAGGAGACTGTGAAAATTATAGAGTTAGGACTGCAGTATACAGAGGAGCCTTGACATTGAGCACTGGCACTTACGCATATATTTACAAATGTGTGCAAGCTGCATTTCAGCCAGTTGAACACTCAGTAGCTATAACTATTTGAAGTGATGGCACATACTCTGCTACATGACATTCTGAATAACAGGGTACCAAACTAGGAACAGCTGTACCACTAAATTTATGTCAAGTACCAGGCAAGGCATGTGTGAAAACTTTTCCAGTTCAAGGGCAGCCAAAGATTGGTGTTGTTGTCATACACAACCTTGCCTGGCATAAACTGGCATTGGGTCAGCCACCTCTCAGTTTGCCTGTAACGTAAAAGTCTTCCGAGTCTCTGGCTCAGTGTGGCTTCTTTCCTCAGGCACAGACCATGAACTGGATAAAGGGAAAATACTCCATCAGCTGGAATGGAAGTGGCTGTAATGTTAGCAGCCTTGCCAAGCTGAAATTGAAAACCTGGACATAAGAGAGATTAGTGGATATCATTTTCTTCTGCTCCAGCAGCTTTTTAAGAGACTTCAGCTTTGTTAAGGAATGATACTGAAGATGTCTGGAAGAGGCTAGGGGACTTGCAGTGAGATTCAAGCCTACTCTTGACCATACCCACTTTCCTGGTTGATGTGCCATTAGGTAAGCCTCTCAAACCCCTTACTAGACTTACCTCCTATTATTTAATGCTGCAGATGCAAGAGTAGATGCAAATGGTAAATCTTATGGGGGGGGGGGTAAATTAAGAAATGAGGAGGGAGAGAAGTGTGGGCAGGATCAGGCTTCAGGCCAAAGGATAGGCAGAAGAAGCAGCTTTCTGGGGCTCTTAAATGGAAAGAGTTGAAAAAGAGCAGGATGATGTCTCTAACAACACATACAGCTTAAATCATCTTCCAAGTATATAACTTAAAGGATTGGTGTCTTTCTAATGCAGCCCTTAAAGTTGCAATAAAAAGGAGGACCCTCTCCTCCTAAACGGTACTTTTTGTAAAACTTTTTATGCATTTGTACATGTCCCCCATGGCAGTGCCGAGCTCCCCATGTCCTTTATTTGACAATCCCTTGTCTATTAAATGAAATCAAAATTTCAACATTCAGCCCTCAATGACACCAATCCAGTTTAAAATTCACAATTCCCTGAATTTATGATCAGCTTGACAAATGGGCCGCAAATTGAACTGGGACTGATTCGCTCATCTCTATCTAAGAGAACAAGATAAAAAATGATATAACTATTGATAAACTATTCACAAAACAGTATGTTTTTTAGGTTCTGCAACAAGCTTGTCAGGAATGGATTAATGTTTGTTTTGGCAATCAGAAAATATACATGAGCTTTGATCTGCTTGTCCAAAGCTTGATGTAAGTTGGATAGCAAACCTGCTTTTGGCATCCCCATCAATCCTTCTTAGATCAGGAGTTTCATTGGTTAGAGTAGAATATCTTTGTTACCAATTCTGAGCCAGAGCTCGATCATTCCAAAGGCAAATGTATCTGTTGCAGTCAGAAAAGGCTGCCCTGCCTTTAATTCAGGAGATAAGTATTTTACTTACAGCTTTGCTGTTCCTTGAACAGAGCAAGGATGACCTTAAAAGGCAAACTAAAAATAATAAATGGAAAATATAAAAAAGGCTAATCTGTCCATAATTTATAGTTACATAGTTAGTCAGGTTGAAAAAAGACACAAGTCCATCTAGTTCAACCAAAAAATAAATAAAAATGTATATATAACCAAACAATCCCATATACAATCCTTCACGC
>BLSH010177109.1:72002-93859 GCA_018402905.1 Glandirana rugosa | reverse complement strand
CTCCCCCCTCCCTCCTTACCCCTCCCCTTCCCCCTCCCTTCCCTCTACTTGAAGCATTAAGCAACATCTGTAACCCTACTTACAGTCAATGTATGTAAAACATTTCTGAAGCTGTTATATTACCTTTATCTTTTCAATAAAAATCACAGTTATAAAAAAAAAACAATATATTCCTAGCAAAAAGCCCAAATATGGAGTAAAATTCTATAAGCTATGCGAAAGAGCCACAGGATATCTGTATGCGTTCCACATATATGAAGGAAGAGATTGCCAGCTTCAGCCCACTGAGTGCCCGACGTACATAGGCACATCTGGGGAAATCGTATGGGACTCGGCATACCTACTGCTGCAAAAAGGTTATCACATATAACTGCATAACTTTTATACCAGCCTGCCCCTATTTGGCAACAAGGAGATCCCGATTCTGGTATAAGAATGTTGCAATTTATCTTTTTGATTTGGCCATTTACAATGCATATATCACCTACACCAAATCCACAGAAAGCCCCACCCCTTACTAAAATTCATCCAAGTAGTAGTCACGTCCCTCATTTATCAACAACCCAGAAAACCTTTGCTCTGATGCTGTTATCCGACTTCATAAGCGACACTTCCCGGACAGCTTTCCACCATCTGAAGCAGGTCGAAAATGCCAAAAAAGATGTGCAGCAAAAGGAGGAGTTCAAAGAGATACCAGTCCCTAGCGTCCCTATCAACCCCTCCTATGCATTGGAGAATGCTTCCGATGTTTTATTACATCCCTAAAATATTAGCCCATATTTTTAACCATTTCCCCATTTTCATCATCTGTGCTGACCATTTTCCATGCTTCCTCAAATAACCATGCCACGGACTTCCATGTGAACTGACACTGGCCTGTTTTTGGACTATGCCTCTGCCTACCGCTTGGACTGTTTCCATGTGAACTGACCATGGCCCGTTTTATCAACTATGCTTCTGCCTACCATTTGGACTGATCTTTTCCCCTTGTGCTGTGGTATACAGGGGTCTCACATATGTGAGGGGCTCCAGAATTATTTTTCTGGATGGAGAAAACAATTTCTTTGGTTTTCTTTGGGTTTTGTAAATTCTGGATTAGGGTCTGGAGTCCAGAGGCTTCAAAGAGCTTTGGGTAGGAGAAGCCCCCTGTGCCCAGGTCTTACCTGACCAAGGTCCTCAGCCTGCTGCTGACTTACTGCCATCATGCCTCTGCCTGCTGCATGAACTGACCACACCTCTACCTGCTATCTGTACTATGGAAATATTTAGCTGTAGCAAGAGGCAGTATGTTAATGAAGGGCTGGAGAGTGGTACAATAATGAGTGTCTGCAGGTAACAGTGTACCAGGACCAATATTTTGGCTGTGCTGACCATGTCTCAGCTTGGACCATTCTTTTGGACAAATGCTTTAACTGTGCTAACAATATCCCTGTACTGACTATAGACAATATTCCTGCCTGCTGCCTGGATAATTACATTTGTTGTCGCTGAGCATGTCCAGGCCTGCTGCCTGGACCAATGCTCTCCTCTATGGACAACTACATTACTAAAACCACAGGCAATATTTTTTTTACCCTTTTGTCAATAGAATTTATTTTGGTGAGTAATCTTGGTATGTACATGCTATGTGTTAGAAATATGAAGGGCCTTCAAAAATGATAGGTTGTCAGGAAATGATATGTGTAATGTATGCTCCTTGAATGCCTGATGGAGTTACTTGAATGTTGGGCCTCTGTATGTGGCCAGGCTTTGTAAGTCTCACACGTGTGGTATCACCCTACTCAGGAGGAGTAGCAGAATGTATTTTGGGGTGTAGTTGCAAGTATGCATATGCCATGTGAGAGAAATAACCTGCAATTTTTTTTGCTATGTACATGCTATGTGTTAGAATTGTATTATAAATGGACAACTTTGTGTCAAAAAATGCATTTTCATTTTTTTCCACATTTTCCTAAAAATTGGGGAAAAAATTATGTGTTCAAAAGACTCATTATGCCTTGTAGAATATACATTAGGTGTTTGCTTTCCAAAATGGGGTCATTTTGTGGGCGTTTCCATTGTGCTGGTGCTCCAGGGCCTTCAAAAGTGTTAAAGGTCATCATTACATTAACTATGTAATTTATGCTCATAGAATGCCTAAAGGTACTAATTTAATGTTGGGCCTCTGTATGTGGCCAGGCTATGTAAAAGTTTCAGACATGTGGTATCGCCATACTCAGGAGGAGTACCAGAATGTATTTTGGGATGCAAGTTTTGCTATGTACATGCTATTTGTTAGAAATATTGTATAAATGGACAACTTTGTTTAAAAAATGTTTTTTTCACTTTCTTTCCACATCTTCCATAAACTTGTGGAAAAAATGACACCTTCCAAAGACTCATTATGCCCTTACAAAATGTAATGTTTGCTTTACAAAATGGGGTCATTTTGTGGGCATTTCCATTGTCCTGGTGCTCCAAGTATGATAGGTCCTCATGACATTAGCTGTGTAATTTATGCTCCTAGAACGCCTGAAGGTGCTACTTGAATGTTGGACCTCTTTATGTGGCCAGGCTGTGTAAAGGTCTCACACATGTGATATCGCCATACTCAGGAGGAATAACAGAATGTATTTTGGGGTGCAATTTTTGCTATGTACATGTATGTGTTAGAAATATTGTATAAATGCACAACTTTGTGTAAAAAAAATGTGTTTTCATTTTCTTTCCAAATTTTACAAAAAAAGGTAGAAAAAAATGACATGTTCAAAAGACTCATTATGCCTCAAATAATATATGTTGGGTGTTTGCTTTCCAAAAAGGCATAATTTTGTGCGTGTTTTTTTTTGTTCTGGTGCTCCAGGGCCTTCCAAACTGCGATAGGTTGTCATGACATTAGATGTGTAATTTACTGTATGTCCCAAGAACACTTGACGGTGCTCCCTGCATGTTGGGCCCCTGTATGTGGCCAGGCTGTGTAAAAGTCTCACACATGTGGTATCGCCATACTCAGGAGGAGTAGCAGAATGTGTTTTGGGGTGTAGTGGCAAGTATGCATATGTCATGTGAGAGAAATATCCTGTTAATATGACAATTAAAAAAAATAATAAAGTGTTCAAATTTGCAAAGAGTTCTAGGAAAAAAATACAACGTTAAAAAACTCACCATTCATCTTACTAAATACATTGGAATGTCTTCTTTCCAAAAAGGGTTCATTTGGGGGGAATTTGTACTTTCCTGGCTTGTTAGTGTCTCAAGAAATGAGCGTGATCAGGTGTGATCAGTTTTCAATGATTGGCACCTTAGCTTATAGACTCTATAACTTTCACAAAGACCAAATAATATACACTGATTTGGGTTATTTGTACCAAAGATATGTAGCAGTATACGTTTTGGCCAAAATTTATGAAGAAATATTACTAATTTGCAAAATTTTCTAACAGAAACAAAGAAAATGTGTTTTTTTACAAAATGTTTGGTCTTTTTTTATTTATAGCACAAAAATAGTCTTTACCAAGTAACTCTAGACATGTTAGTTTAATTTCTATAGTCAGGAAGATATTGGAGAGTTTAATAAAAGACCACATAGATGATTTCTTGCTGGAAAAAAAATTATTTAAGCAGCAGACAGCATGAATTCATGAAAAAGGAAGTTGTCAAACAAATCTGAATTCTTTTTAATGTGGGGGTACTGTAAGTAAAACTTAGCCAGAGTGGTGGCTGTGGACATGGTATACTTGGATATTGCAAATGGGTTTCCCCACACACAGCTAATGTGTAAGGTAAAGTCTACAGGCTTGGAAAGATCAGAATGGATAGAAATGGATAGAAAACTGGCTAAAAGACCAAATTCAGAGAGTAGTGGTTAATAATTCTTAATCTGAATGGTCTAAAGTTATCAGTGGTGTACCCCAAGGTTCACTGTGAGGACCCTTACTTTTTAATAACTTTAAAAATGATATAGGGTCTGGGATTAAAAGTACCATTTCAGCCTTTGCAGATGACACCAAGCTATGCAGTGGAATAACGTCCTTACAGGATGTCTCCAACATACAAGCCGACCTCAATGCACTGTTTAATTGGGCAACCATGTAGCAAATGAGGTTTAATGTTGATAAATGTAAAGTTATACACTTGAGGGCTAAAAATATGCATGCATCATACATAATGGGGGAGTACCACTGGGGGAATCCATAGTGAAGAAGGATCTGGGGGTTTTGGTAGATCATAAGCTTAATAATAGCATGCAATGCCAAGCTGCGGTTTCCAAAGTGAGCAAAGTCCTTTCTTGTATTAAGAGAGGTATGGACTCCAGAGAGAGAGAGATATCATTTTGCCCCTGTACAAATCAGTAGTAAGACCTCATCTGGAATATGCAGCTCAGTTCTGGGCACCAGTTCTCAAAAAGGATATCAGGGAACTGGAGAGAAGAGTAACTAAACTGATAAGAAACATGGAGGAGCTCAGCTATGAGGAAAGATTAGAGGAACTGAATTTATTCTGATCAACATGTACAAATACATAAGTGGATCAAATTGTGAACTTGGTGTTGATCACTTTAAGGTCATCACAGAGGACAAGGGGCATTTTTTACATCTAGAGGAAAAAATATTTCATCTCCAAATATGAAAATGTTCCTTCATGGTAAGAGCTGTGAACATGTGGAATAGACTCCCTCCAGAGGTGGCTCTGGACAGCTCAGTAGATTGCTTTAATAAAGGCCTGAATTATTTCCTTAATGTATATAATATAACTGAGTACTAACATTTATAGGTAAAGTTGATCCAGGAAAAATTTGATTGCCTCTCAGGGGATCAGGAAGGAATTTTTACCACCGCTATAGCAAATTGGATCATGCTTTGCTAGGATTTTTCACCTTCCTCTGGATCAACTGTGGGTGTATATGGGATTGTAGGATTATATATATATATTTTTTTTTTGGCTGAACTAGATGGACGTGTGTCTTTTTTCAACCTAAATATGTAACTATATAAATAAAACCCAGTAGTGATTAAATACCACCAAAAACAGCTCTATTTATGTGAAAAAAGGACACAAATTTCATATGGGTAGAGCATTGCATGACTGTGCAATTGTCATTCAAAGTGTGAGAGCACTGAAAGCTGGAAATTGGCCTGGGCAGGAAGGGGTTGAAAGTGCCCAGTAGGCAAGTGTTTAATTATAATCATACAATTTATTCCTCATATAGTTTTCTAAAAGTTTTACATATTCACGTGTTATACATTAACTTTTTTGTTCATTATTAGTACATTGGTGCATTTATTCATTATTTGATATTGTACTGAAGTGGAATAAAAATTAGATACATCCACCCATAGGCTAGAATCTATGGTATGTTTCATACAGATGATGCAGTGTAAAACAATTTTCTTTATAAATGTATTTTTTTTTTTTTTTTGACAGTTTGCTTGACAACTTTAAATGTGTGAGAAATCAACTATATAAATGAAAGTATGAAATTGCAGACCTCTGTATTAAAGCTCGCTTGGAGTTGTTAAAGCAAATGAAATGAGCTGGTTTAATGACATTCATAGAAGGCTGGTAATCAACATTTCTTAGAAACATATTAGTACAAAAGGGTATTTGAAAAGGAACAGTTACTGTTGGCTACTAAAAAGAAAGCTAATAATATTAATTTTCCAACTGTATTTAATATTTAGAATCCGACTTTACAGCACTAAGATAGGGACTTTTTTAAAGCTGGCTTGATGTATATCTTTTCTTTTTCTCATAACTTAGGCATTTCTAAGGAATCGTGTTCCTTATGCAATATGGTTACCCAAAGTTTTTGCAGAGCTGTGTTAATATGTGACATGGTGAGTAATGTCAATGGGCAGTTAACCTTTTCTTGTAATCCAAGTAAAGGACCGCACTCCGACTTTAAAGGGAAAATAGTCATTTATTTGTGAACCAACAAAACAGTACATCCAGGCAGGCAAAAACACAAACCATGTACACAGGTTAACACGTTTCACGGACAGGAAATCCGCTTATTCATAACCCCAGTTGGTTATTACACAATTCCGGTTGTTATACATCTATTCAGAATTTAGAATAATGATTCAGTATTTTGGAACAATGCAATTCACAATCTGCCAAACTGTTCAAGCTTCTAGTCTGAATTGTATTCTGTTAAAGTGGTTATCTACCCTTTAGAGGGATTTTTACCTACAGGTACGGCTATAAAAAGGCTTACCTGTAGGTAAAATTAATATCTCCTAAACCTGTAAGGTTTAGAAGATATTCCCCCTCCAAGCAGCTGCAGCGTCATGGCACATGTGCCGTGTATGTCCCGGAGCATGCACCATGATGTTCCAGCAAAGACCCGACACATAGACGGGCGCGGGCGTGACGTCTCGCGGCTCCAGCCAGTCACAGCGCCGGAGCCGCGTACCCGGAAGCAAGATCCGAGGGAAGATGTCCGCTCCTCAGAGGGGACCGAGCAGCCTGGTCGGATCTTCTTTTCAAGGTGAGTATTTCATAATGAGCTAGTATGCAGTGCATACTAGATCATTATGCTATTGTCCTGCAGGTTTTTTTTTTCACTGGGTAGACAACCGCTTTAACATACTGAATATATTCTTCCATATTCATCTTCATAGCAGTTACTTCTATTTCAATCCATAGTTTATACTGCTAGCTAATAGCAGTATAACAATGATTGGAAATGATAAATAATATTTTAAATCATTGTTTTTTTTTATTATGAAGATGTAGATGACACTTTTAATTCATTTTCTGCTGCTGCATCTGCACCGGGCTGGGTGATGCACATAGCTGTACGAATGTTTAGAGTAGTATGCACCCAGTGATGAATGCCCAAAATGCAATAATTTAAGATTCCTAGCAACCTTTTGTCTGTGTGTCTGGAGACCTAGTTTATAGAGGAACAGCAATGTTTTCAGGGAAACATAGCTGCCTCTTGTTTGCTGCATACTACTGTGGTACAGTTTAGTCCATAAAATTGCCACATTCTTAAGTGCACCAAAGCACCACATCCTCAAACGCCTATTGGCATAGATGCTAATAAATTAGACAGTCCTCTATAATTAAATAATTGTTTTCTTTTAGAAGATTTAGATGACACTTTTAATTAATTTCAAAATTCTAATTTCAAGAAACTATTTTTTGGGATTTTCATAGAATTTTAATGTATTTTATATTTTTTTATTTGTTTGATATATTTCCCTCCCTTTAAGTCTCCATGCACTCCGAGTGCTTTGGGGCAGGGAATTTTTTTTTAAACAATTGACGTGGGGTCCCCCTAAAATCCATACTAGACCTTTATCTGAGCATGCAACCTGGCCAGCCAGGATGGGGGGGCCTCTGCGCCCCCCCACCCCAAAGCACCTTGTCCCCTTGGGCCCTGGACTGTGGTTGTGGGAGTGTGCGGGGGGCTTATCGGAATCTGGAAGCTCCCTTTAATAAGGGGGCTCCCAGATCCCACCCCCCATGTGAATTAGTATAGGGTACGTCGTACCCCTATTAATTCACCAAAAAGTGTCAAAAAAGAAAAAAACACAGGAGACAACTAGGGACAAGTCCTTTATTAAAAAGAAAAAAAAATCAAGTGTCCCCCATTGTAATCCATCGTCAATCACGGCACGCGACGGACACAAAAAAAAAGCCAGAACAGCTCCTCCTCCATGGGAGGGCTGCTGCCGTCTGCGCTCGCTTTGTTTTGACACTTCATTTATAGTGAAGGGCGGGGCCACCCGGTGATGTAATTGAGTGACTCGCCCCTTTAACATTACATGACGTCAAAAGAGGGCGGGTCACCCATATGTCACCGGATGGCGCCGCCCTTCACTATAAATAAAGTGTCAAAATAAAGCGAGTGCAGACGACGATGAAGAAGAGGGTACGCCCTGGAAACGCATTAGCCTGATTACTATGGACATGGTCTTGACCCCTTGCTGATTTGAATATCCCAGCAGTCCTGGAGGTGTTCTGCTCATTTTATGACTTTAATGTGCTTTTTAACCACCTATGTTTGTGAGTGTACACCTTTCATTATTTTACTCCTAATAATATTATTTTTAACGGTATTGCACTAGGTTGGTGCGCCCTTCTCTTGTGTGTTTGTCTCTTAGTGCCTTCGGATGCCCATTATCCTCAGGGGGGCAGCAAGACCTTGTGTGTGGAGGAAGATTCGTATCTATGCATCAAGAGTTCACTTTATAGCATTCATTACATCTCCTTTGGGACAATATTTCTGAGCACAGGAAAATTGCTTTTTGTGCCTATGTGTACACCAACAAGGCTGCCATTTATCCAAATTGTAAATGTCAGGAGAACTCAGCATGCAGCTGTCAGATCCGGGGCTGGAGGATATCATTCAAGAGCCCTGGCCAGCATAATGAGGGAGGGATCTTTGCTCTTAATCAATCATACTATGTTCATGCTGCAACCCCACCACCACATTTTGACTTCAGGCAGTTCCAGAATGAAGCAGAAACCAAAATGATTACGCAGCGCCTCTAACTCCCACGTGAGTTTTTTTCTTTAAGTTTGCTTCAGGGAGTGGGAGAAGCAGCTTCTGCAACAAAATGGACAGCAATAGGTTTGTTCTCTTAGTGCAGGCAACAAGGGGAACAGGACCAGAGGAAAAACTATCTTACAATCAGTGGCAGCTGGTGCTCAATATTGTGGGGGGCAAACAAACCTGCCCCCTCACTTGTGCAACTGCCACCCCCCTCCCCATGGGAGATGGACGGGAAGGCAGTGATTGGATGGTGGGCCATGATTGGAGGTGGTGCGGGCTCCTTAAAGCTGCCCCTGGCCCCCTCACTCGCACTAGCACCCCCCTGCTTGAACGGGTCGGAAGGGAAAGCAGCCATCCATGTCCTTACCTTAGGAGGTGGTGCTGGATCTGGGGTAGATTTTTTGGGAAGAAAAGCTGCATGCTGTGTGTGATTTTCAAAATCCAGCCAACCGTGGTCTAGTAAAAAAGCTGACATAGTAAGCATGGAGTCTGTACAGTATTTCTGCATTTTATCTCACACAAACAAACACATTTTTTGCACAATAAAACCTGAATTGCCACTTTGTTTTAAACTACTAGACCACAGTTGAAGAGAGTGAGTCTGTCCAATATTTATGGCTATTGTCTCTGAAATAATACACTCTAATTTTAATTTTATTTTTTGATGCTAAAAAATGCCTCCTCTCTCCCTCCTTAAAAAAAGATCACAAGCTACAGTATTAAACTGGAACACAGAGAATAGAGATACTGCGCTGCTTTAATCATGAACCTATTAGCAGCCAGCACGACAATAATAACCCATATTGTGCCAAAGAAAATTAAATTAAAAGTGCAGCGCTGTGAATACGATACCTGATGGTATTGACACCTCAGATAATTGACATAAAAAACTGTGATTACAACATGAACATCTAATATGTGACAAAATAAAGCAATGAGAATTTAAGAAATTGACTCGTTACACAATCAAGTGCGGCAAAGTGTCCAAAGCTCAAGTATTATATGTACTAGACTTTCTTCTTCACAGGGATCAATAAAGTGCATACTAAGTGCTAATCAAGTGCATACAAAGTGTCCAAGGTCAACAACTGTTTATGCATTCACTCTTCCTCTTTGAGGTTACATAACACAGTTCATGGCAAGACCAAATAAGATGACTTCCACCCGCATGCAGTGTTATCCACCACCAAAACAAAATGGGTACTCTTACCAGAATCAATCTGGATAAAGGCGTAGCAAACAGCAGCCTCTATGGGACTCTATAGGCATCAAATTGGTGTTCACGGATATGACTCCCAGCTCCTGAGTTGGCACCCTTCAGGAATTATTTGCAGCTCTTGACAAGTAGCGTACTACCCTCACTCAGAGGGGAACATCCATATCAATGCTTCACACCAGAAATCCAAGATGGCTATGTGCATAGAACCTCATATAAAAACAAAAGCGCTACATAGCGTAATACCGTTTGACCAGGTGAATTTATTTTAAAAAATTGCACTTACATGCATAAGGAAAAATACAGCATGGAATTCCAAGTAAAACTCTGTGGGGGCACAATAGACCAGAGCAGACTCTCCTCACCCAATTTTCTTTGGCACAATACAGTATTAAACTGTTTGCCACTGTTTGGAAATTTGTACAAAATCTGGTGCTTTAGCTTTTTTTTTTTTGAAGCATAAATCTTCCTATTGCTGCTAAGTATCGCATACTACTGGCCTGCTACTCAGGTATCAGAGCCAAACCTACCTTTTTTATTCAAATTGAAATGGATCACACTGGGATGCTGCTGTTGTATTTAACCACTTGCCGACTGTGTAATGTAATTACATGGCCACAAGGTGGATCCATTATTCTGGGAGGGTGCACTATAACGTCCTCCCAGAATCGTGATACGGTAAATGGCCGCTCACAGCTGCTGTTTACCACGTGATCGTTCCATCAAATGATGGAGCGATCACATGTAAACAAGCCAGCGGATATCCGGCTTGTCTCTCCCCTCTCCGCACAGATCGGTGCAGTGTGACAGGAGAGGGGGGAGAGAGGAGATGCAGCGGTGCTGTGGGCAGGACCTGAAATGCCCACAGAACCACTATGTGCCAGGCTGGGACCCCTCATCCACCCATCCAGCTTCACCCATGCACCCTCATCCATGCTCACACATCTGTGTCCACCCATCCATCACCCATGCATCTGTGTTCACCCACCCGTCACCCATGCATCCGTGCTCACCCATCCGCGCCCACCCATCCATGCTCACCCAACAATCACCCATGCATCCATGCTCACCCATCTGTCACCCATGCATCCGTGCTCACCCATCCATCACCCATGCATCCATGCTCACCCATCCGTGCCCACCCATCCGTCACCCATGCATCCGTGTTCACCCATCTGTGCTCACTCATCCGTCACCCATACATCTATGCTCACCCATCCGTGCTCACCCATTCGTCACCCATGCATCTGTGCTCACCCATCCGTGCTCACCCATCCATCACCCATGCATCCGTGCTCACTTATCCATCACCCATGCTCACCCATCCGTGCTCACTCATCTGTCACCCATGCATCTGTGCTCACCCATCCGTGCTCACTCATCCGTCACCCATGCATCCTTGCTCACCCATCCGTGCTTACCCATCCATCATCCATGCATCCATGTCCACCCATCCAGCCATGCTCACCCATGCTTCCATGCTCACCAATGCATCCGTGCTCAGCAATCCAATCGCCCTCACCCATGCAACCTCATCCATGCTCATCCGTGTTCACCCATGCAGCCGTGCTCAACCATGCATCCATGCTCACCCATGCATCTGTGCTCCGCCATCCATCTGTGCTCACCCATGCATCCGTGCTCACCCATCCATCCATGCTCACCCATGCATTCCTGCTCACCCATGCATCAATGCTCAGCCATGCATCCATGCTCTGCCATCCATCTGTGCTCACCCATGCATGCTCACCCATGCATCCATGCCCCTGCCATCCATCTGTGCTCACCCATGCATCCGTGTTTACCCATCCAGCCATGCTCACCCATGCTTCCGTGCTCACCAATCCAGTCATGCTCACCCATGCAGCCTCATCCATGCTCACCAATCCAGCCGTGCTCACCCATCCAGCCTCATCTGTGTTCACCCATGCATCCGTGTTCACCCATGCATCTATACTCCGCCATCCATCCATGCTCACCCATCCATCCGTGCTCCACCATCCATCTGTACTCACCCATGCATTCGTGCTCACCCATGCATGCATGCTCACCCATGCATGCGTGCTCACCCATGCATGCGTGCTCACCCATGCATCCATGCTCACCCATGCATCAGTGCTCAGCCATCCATCCGTGCTCAGTCATCCCCATCTACTGCTTATCCACCCCATTCGTGCTCATTTATGCCTCATTCATGTTCATCCATACCACATCAGTTCTCATCTATGACACATCCATGCCACTACAGTACCCATCCGTGCCACTACAGCACCCATCAATGCCACTACAGCTCCCATCAGTGCCACCACAGTGCCTCACAATAATGTAATAGGTAGTCAAATTAGATTTGAAATTTATGCCCCTAGAACGCCTGATGGTGCACCCTGCATGTTGGGCCTCTGTATGTGGCCAGGCTGTGTAAAAGTGTCACACATGTGGTATCGCCATACTTGGGACGAGTAACAGAATATATTTTAGGGTGAAATTTTTGCTAGGTACATGCTGTGTGTTAGTAATATTGTATAAATGGACAACCTTGTGTAAAAAAAATGCATTTTCATTTTCTTTCCACATTTTCCAAAAACTTGTGGAAAAAATGAACCGTTCAAAAGACTCATCATGCCTCATAGAATATATGTTGGGGTGTTTACTTTCCAAAATGGGGTCATTTTAGGAGTTTCCATTGCTCTGGTGCTCCAGGACCTTCAAAAGTGCAAGAGGTAGTCAGGAAATCACCATATTTTTCGCACCATAAGACGCACCTGACCATAAGACGCACCTAGGTTTTAGAGGAAGAAAACAAGAAAAAAAAAATATTCTGAACCAAATGGTGTACTAAAATATTTACCAGTGCAGCCATATACCAGATCCATGAAATACAGCCATATACCAGATCCATGAAATACAGCCATATACCAGATCCATGAAATACAGCCATATACTAGATCCATGAAATACAGCCATATACCAGATCCATGAAATACAGCACAATACAGATCCATGAAATACAGTCATATACCAGATCCATGAAATACAGCACAATACACCAGATCCATTAAATACAGCACATACCTGTGTCCATGAAATGCAGCCTGACAGAGCTGAGAGGGAGATTCATATCTCCCGCCACCACTGCCCTGTGATGATGTCATCACCCTGCGCATAGTGGAGCTCCACTCTGCAGCCAGATCCCATTCAGAAAGAAGCAGCTCCAGCCGTCGCAGTACTTCCTTTGGTCACTGGGGCCGAATGAAGCCCCAGTGGCCAAATTAAGTACTGCGGCTGCTCTGTCTTCTCACTGTGTGAGATCAGAGCAGCTCTCTATTGTGTCCGGGAGCCCACAGTGTAATGCAAGCTCCCGGCGGCGACGGGGGGGGGGGGGGGTTTGCAGCATTCGCACCATAAGACGCAGGGAGACTTTCCCCCACTTTTTGGGGGGAAAAAAGTGCGTCTTATGGTGCGAAAAATACGGTATACGTGTAATTTATGTCCTTAGAACGCCTGATGGTGCTTCCTGCATGTTAGGCCTCTGAATGTGGCCAGGCTGTGTAAAAGCCTCACACATGTGGTATCCCCATACTCAGGAGGAGTAGCAGAATGTGTTTTTGGGTGTAATTTGTGGTATGCATATGCTGGGTGTGAGAAATAATCTGTTAATATGACAATTTTGTGAAAAAAAACTGAAAAAAAAAATCTTCATTTTGCAAAGAATTTTGGGAAAAAAATACAACTGCAAAAAACTCGCCATGCCTCTTACTAAATACGTTGGACTGTCTACTTTCCAAAAAGGGGTCATTTGGGGGTATTTGTACTTTTCTGTCTTGTTAGGGCCTCAAGAAATGAGATAGGCCGTCAGTGCATCAGGTGTGATCAATTTTCAGTGATTGGCACCATAGATTGTAGACTCTATAATTTTCACAAAGACCAAATAATATCCACTAATTTTGGTTATTTTTACCAAAGATATATAGCAGTATAAATTTTGGCCAAAATTTATGAAGAAGAATTGCTAATTTGCAAAATTTTATAAAAGAAACAAAGAAAAATGCATTTTTTACAAAATTTTTGGTATTTTTCCATTTATTGCTCAAAAAATAAACACCCCAATGGTGATTAAATACCTCCAAAAGAAAGCTCTATTTGTGTGAAAAAAGGTCAAAAATTTCATATGGGTACAGTGTAGTATGACTGAACAATTGTCATTCAAAATGTGAGAGCTCTGAAAGCTGAAAATTGGTCTGGTTAGGAAGGGGGTTTAAGTGCCCTGTGGTCAAGTGGTTAAACCAAGCTAAATGCAAAATATAAAATCAAATATAAATGCAAAATATGTGATGCTAGAACGGGGTGTTGCTGATGTCTGTGAGAATCATACTGCCCTGTAAAATCATATACAGCTTAAAAACATCTCAAGAGCATGTAGTAGAGTGGAATGATGCTCTTCTCATGTTGACACCAAAGTTGCACAAAAAAGGAGGACACTCTATCCATTAAATAATATTTTTTACTTTTGTTTTGCACTGGTACATGTCCCCCATAGCTCCACTCTGCAGCCAGATCCCATTCAGAAAGAAGCAGTTCCAGCCGTCGCAGTACTTCCTTTGGCCACTGGGGCCGAATGAAGCCCCAGTGGCCAAATGAAGTACTGCGGCTGCTCTGTCTTCTCACTGTGTGAGATCAGAGCAGCTCTCTATTGTGTCCGGGAGCCCGCAGTGTAATGCAAGCTCCCGGCGGCGACGGGGAGGGGGGGAGGGGGTTTGCAGCATTCGCACCATAAGACGCAGGGAGACTTTCCCCCACTTTTTGGGGGAAAAAAAGTGCGTCTTATGGTGCGAAAAATACGGTATACGTGTAATTTATGTCCTTAGAACGCATGATGGTGCTTCCTGCATGTTAGGCCTCTGAATGTGGCCAGGCTGTGTAAAAGCCTCACACATGTAGTATCCCCATACTCAGGAGGAGTAGCAGAATGTGTTTTTGGGTGTAATTTGTGGTATGCATATGCTGGGTGTGAGAAATAATCTGTTAATATGACAATTTTGTGAAAAAAAACTGAAAAAAAAATCTTTATTTTGCAAAGAATTTTGGGAAAAAAATACAACTGCAAAAAACTCGCCTTGCCTCTTACTAAATACGTTGGACTGTCTACTTTCCAAAAAGGGGTCATTTGGGGGTATTTGTACTTTTCTGTCTTGTTAGGGCCTCAAGAAATGAGATAGGCCGTCAGTGCATCAGGTGTGATCAATTTTCAGTGATTGGCACCATAGATTGTAGACTCTATAATTTTCACAAAGACCAAATAATATCTACTAATTTTGGTTATTTTTACCAAAGATATATAGCAGTATAAATTTTGGCCAAAATTTATGAAGAAGAATTGCTAATTTGCAAAATTTTATAAAAGAAACAAAGAAAAATGCATTTTTTTACAAAATTTTTGGTATTTTTCCATTTATTGCTCAAAAAATAAACACCCCAATGCTGATTAAATACCTCCAAAAGAAAGCTCTATTTGTGTGAAAAAAGGCCAAAAATTTCATATGGGTACAGTGTAGTATGACTGAGTAATTGTCATTCAAAATGTGAGAGCTCTGAAAGCTGAAAATTGGTCTGGTTAGGATGGGGGTTTAAGTGCCCTGTGGTCAAGTGGTTAAACCAAGCTAAATGCAAAATATAAAATCAAATATAAATGCAAAATATGTGATGCTAGAACGGGGTGTTGCTGATGTCTGTGAGAATCATACTGCCCTGTAAAATCATATACAGCTTAAAAACATCTCAAGAGCATGTAGTAGAGTGGAATGATGCTCTTCTCATGTTGACACCAAAGTTGCACAAAAAAGGAGGACACTCTATCCATTAAATAATATTTTTTACTTTTGTTTTGCACTGGTACATGTCCCCCATGGCAACGGCCAGCTCCCCATGCCTTTTGTTTCACAGTCTCTTGCCTATTAGCCTTAAAAAATTGCACTGATTTTAAACTGATTTTCAGTCCCACCTCCAACCATCAATGACTTCAATAGGTTTCAGATTAAAGTTCCCAATTTCCAGAATTTACAATGAGTTTGGCAAATAGCCCATCAATCAAACCCATGCATATTCACCCGTCACTAGGCTGTACTGCCTTTGTATTAGTTCTCTTTTACAGAAACTGCAGTGCAAAGATAACATCTGCTCTCAAAAAAAACATATCAACATGTCTTTGTAATAATATATCAGTTTGTCTTTGTAATACTATATTGTACATTTAATTTTGTAATTACTTTGTACTTGAACAAAGATTGACTTATGTCTGTACTTTATGTTATTTCTCTCTTTTAGAAGCTACAGCACAGGGTCAACTTAAAATGAACTTTGCAAAACAATTGTGTTCATTATCAACTTGCTTTTGTAATATGTTGTACAGACACAAACTATCCTTAAACTATAACTGTATCCAAGAACAAATATGTATATTATGGCAGCTTTTAATCCATAGATGTAGTAGTTGCATTTATTTTTCAAGATTGTTTCCCTTTATTTTGACCGGGTAATCCTGCCAGTAACACACTTTGTGTCCTAGGATGACAATGCTCTTTCACTGGAGGGGACAACAATTTCACCCTAAGGCTGGTGTTAGGAGTTTAAACCAGCTTCCCTTCTCATCAATTCCAAAAGGTAGGGTGAAGTACTCTGTGGTCCACCGAAGAGAACCTGATAAGACTGGCTATGATGTTAGTGAAGTACAACCAGATTGAAATAACCAAAATCAATCTGCGCAATTATCACAATCACGCCAGGTTTGGAAGTGATAACTCTCCACCTCAATGTGTGGTGTGAACACCATTTACATATGCATGTAGGATGTACACAGTATCTCACAAAAGTGAGTACACCCCTCACATTTTTGTAATTATTTTATTTTATCTTTTCATGTGGCAACACTGAAGAAATGACACTTTGCTACAATGTAAAGTAGTGAATGTAAAGCTTGTATAACAGTGTAAATTTGCTGTCCCCTCAAAATAACTCAACACACAGCCATTAATGTCTAAACCGTCGGCAACAAAAGTGAGTACACCCCTAAGTGAACTTCATAGGTTGCCACTGGAGTCCTCTTCTATGCCTCCATGATGACATCACGGAGCTGGTGGATGTTAGAGACCTTGCGCTCCTCCATCTTCCATTTGAGGATGCCTCACAGATGCTCAATAGGGTTTAGGTCTGGAGACATGATTGGCCAGCCAATCACCTTTACCCTCAGCTTCTTTAGCAAGACAGTGGTCGTCTTGGAGGTGTGTTTGGGGTCATTATCATGTTGGAACACTGCCCTGCGACCCAGTCATCGAAAGGAGGGGATCATGCTCTGCTTCAGTATGTCACAGTACATGTTGGCATTCATGGTTCCCTCAATGAACTGTAGCTCCCCAGTGCCTGCAGCTCTCATGCAGCCCCAGACCATGACAATCCCACCACCATGCTTGACTGTAGGCAAGACACACTTGTCTTTGTACTCCTCACCTGGTTGCTGCCACACATGCTTGACACCATCTGAACCAAATAAGGTTATCTTGGTCTCATCAGACCACAGGACATGATTCCAGTAATCCATGACATTAGTCTGCTTGTCTTCAGCAAACTGTTTGAAGGCTTTCTTGTGCATCATCTTTAGAAGAGGTTTCCTTCAGGGACAACAGCCATGCAGACCAATTTGATGCCGTGTGCGGCGTATGATCTGAACACGGACAGGCTGACCCCCCACCCCATTCAACCTCTGCAGCAATGCTGGGAGCACTCATATGTCTATTTCCTAAAGACAACCTCTGGATAGGATGCTGAGCAAGTGCACTCAACTTCTTTGGTTCACCATGGCGAGGCCTGTTCTGAGTGAAACCTGTCCTGTTAACCCTTTGAGGACCAAGGGACGTATTTGTTCCATGTTTTATAATTATTTTATATTGACAACAGTAATCTTATGGTCCTCGAAGGGTTAAACCACTGTATGGTCTTAACCACTGTGCTACAGTTCAGTTTCAGGGTCTTGGCAATCTCCATATAGCCTAGGCCATCTTTATGTAGAGCAACAATTCTATTTTATTCAGATCCTCAGAGAGTTCTTTGCCATGAGGTGCCATGTTGAACTTCCAGTGACCAGTATGAGAAAGATAACACCAAATGTAACACACCTGCTCCCCATTCACACTTGAGACCTTGTAACACTAATGAGTCACATGAGACCAGGGAGGAAAAATGGCTAATTGGGCCCAATTTGGACATTTTCACTTAGGGATGTACTCACTTTTGTTGCCATTAATGGCTGTGTGTTAAGTTATTTTGAGGGGGCAGCAAATTTACACTGTTATACAAGCTGTACACTCACTACTTTACATTGTAGCAAAGTGTCATTTCTTCTGTGTCGTCAGATGAAAAGATATAATAAAATATTTACAAAAATGTGAGGGGTGTACTCACTTTTGTGAGATACTATAGGTGCACATTGGCATGTGAGCACTGAGGGACAGGGACACTCCCTCCTCTGTGTCATCCTGGACCTTCAGCTGGATGGAGGTCTGGCGGCTAGCCAGGCTGAAATAGATAACCACATGAAGATGGGCCGTAAGCTCCTGGCTGCTGGACAACTGGCTGAAGCGCTCTCTCATTATTACTCCACTGTGGATGGAGATCCCAAAAATTACCTAAGGTATTACAAACTGGCCACCATCTACCTGGCGATGGGAAAATTCAAATCCGCTCTTCCAGATCTCAGCAAAGCCATCGAGCTGAAGCCAGACTTCCTGGCCGCCAGACTCCAGAGAGGAAACATCCTTCTAAAGCAAGGGGACACACAGGATGCTGAAGATGATTTTCGGGCTGTGTTGCTCAGCAACCCAACCAATGAAGAAGCAAAGCACCAGCTAGATTGAGTGAGAGAAGTGGAGGAGAGGCGCGAGGAGGCGTGGACAGCCTACGACAGAGAGGATTATGGGGAAGCAATCAGCTTGCTAGAGAAAGTGATTGAGTTTTCCCCTTGGGACCCGAGTGTCCGGGAGCTGAGGTCCGAGTGTTACCTCAGAATCGGAGAGCTAAGCAAGGCCATCCAGGACCTCAAACCAACAACCAAACTTTGGAAGGACAACAGAGCCACCTTCCTGAAACTGAGCCACCTCTACTACACAATGGAAGAGCATGAAGAGAGCCTGAGCCAAGTATGGGAGTGTCTGAAGCTGGATCAGGATGACAAAGATTGCTTCTCTCATTATAAACAAGTCAAGAAGCTCTCCTGACAGCTGGAATCAGCCGAAGAACTAATCTGAGACCACAGGTACGAAGCTGCTATAGAAAAATTTGAAGCGTCCATAAAAACAGAACCCAGTGTGGAAATTTACAGGAAAGAGGCAAAAGAGCGTATCTGTCACTGCTTATCTAAGAGTCAACACACAGAGGCAGCCATTAAGACATCTACAGAAGCCCATCAGAGAGACCCCCAGAATCCACAGGTGCTGAAGGACAGAGCCGAAGCCTATATCCTGAATGAGGAGCATGAGGAAGCGGTGGAGGATTTCCAGCAAACAAAAGAACTGGATGGAGAGAACGAGGAAATAAAGGAAGGTCTGGAAAGGGCTCAGAAGTTGCTCAAACAGTCCCCGAAATGGGATTACTACAAGATCCTGGGCATGAAGAGAAATGCCAACAAGCAGGAAGTGATCAAAGCATACAGGAATTTGGCACAGCAGTGCACCCAGACAACTTTCAGTCAGAGGAGGAAAAAAGAGAAGCTGAGAAGAAATTCATTGATATTGCAGCTGTCAAAGAAGTGTTAACAGAACCAGAGATGCGTCAGAAGGTGGACGCTGGAGAAGACCCTCTGGACCCCAAGAACCAGCAAGGCTCTGGATAGTACCAGCAGTAGCCTTTTGAGTTTAACCCTTTTAGCTCAGGCAATTTCCACTTTAAATTTAACTTTAACTGATCCCCTTGGTCCCTCACCTGGTCCTGGTGGCTGATCAGTAAACAGGAATGCACACCACACTGGCCCACTCTCCAGGTCGCCTTCAGAAGAACTCTTCAATACATTACTTATTTTACTTAAAACTATTTTTTACACTGTCCCTTTACTTTTGTTTCACAACTTTATTGCTATCACAAGGGATGAACAGGTCCTCTTTATGGTGCGATCTGGGGTAGACATGCGCACTGCTGAAAAATGTGTTCTCTTTCGTTTCATTCATTTTTTTTTTTTTTTTCATAAATTTGAAAATTTGTAAATTTGTAAAATTTCTAAAATTTGTAAATTTGAAAATTCGGAATTTGAATATTCGGAAATCAGGAAATTCAGAAATTTGATAATTCAGAAATTCAAAACTCCGAAAATCCGAAAATAAGAAATAAATTCCGAAAATTCGAAAGAACGACAATCCGGAAATTCAAAATAATAACTAACTAACTAACTAATAATAAATAACTATTAAATTATAGGTATTAAAGTTTCCTTTCAAATTTGTCTGTTAATGAACGCAGCGAATATGAATTTATCTGAAGTTATGAATTAGCTGAAATAATGTATGCGGCATCTAAACAAATGGAACGAAACCAATTAATAATAAATAATATTAACAATAAAAAGTTTTTATTATTATTATTATTATTGTTATTTATTATTATTAATTTGTTACGTTCCATTTGTTTAGATATAGCATTCGTTATTTCTGATAATTTGTAGCTTCGGATGGATTCATATTCGCTGTGTTCACTAGCAGCCAAATTTGAAAGGAAATTCCAATACATATAATGTAATAGTAAGTAATAATTAAGTTATTATTAGTTAGTTATTTCAGATTTTCGAATTTCCAAATTTTTGAATTTCTGAAATTTCACATTTTTGAATTTCTGAATCTTCAAATATTCAAATTTTTGAATATTTGGAAAAATTCTGAAATTTGAAAATTTGGAAATTGGGATAATTCTAAATTAATGAATTTGTCGAAATTCATTAAAAAAAGAATTTGAAACAAAACAAATTGCACATGTCTAATCTGGGGTCTACTTGAGCACAAATGTCTCCTCTGGCCTCCAAAGCATCTGATCAAACCAAAATTGGTTTGACCAGATGCTTATATAAGATGGTAATGGCTTGTAAACATCAAACCAATACTGAAAGTGAAGAAATCCTTGTCGCTTCTGGTCTCTGATCTAACAGGGAGGGAGTAACAATGTCCGTTTCTCACTTTCTGTGCAGTAAACGGGATGCCACCAGTTGGAGTGGTCCCAGGCTCCCCGATGGGACAGGAGAGCCAGGGAAAGGCAGCAACATCGGTGGGAGGGGGACCCCCTTCCACAACCTCAAATAACTTCTACATGAAAGAGCATTGGCTGCTGAAAAGTTTGATACTAGGACGATGCCTGCAGCTGTAGCCATCATCCCAGTATCACCACTTAAACTTGAGGATATCATATAATGTCCACCTGGGGAGAATTGGAAAATGAAAAAGAATATAGTTCAACAGAGACAACTGATCAGACAAGACAGAAATAAATTTAAAAGAGCTAATCAAAGACCAGGATGGCTTAATGCCGACATAAAGACACACATAAAAGCAAAAAAGAAGGTCTTCGAAAAATACAAGGCGGAGGGGGTCTCAGTCAGACTTTCATATCTATAAAACACGCAATAAGGAATGCAAAGTTGCAATCAGAGCAGCTAAGATTGAACATGAAAGACACATAGCTGAAGAGAGCAAAAGGAATCCCAAGAAATTCTTTAAGTATATAAATGGTAAGAGAGGGAGGTCAGATCATATTGGCCCCATAAGGAATGACGCGGGTAACCTGGTTACAGAGGATGGAGAAATGGCAAAGGTGTTAAACTCATTTTTCTCCTCGGTATTCACAAAGGAAATGGGGGGCTCAATTATGCAGAACCAAAATGCTGGTCCTCAAGACAAGTCACAGGAAACACCCTCATGGCTGACTGAGGATAAAATCAGGAATAGGCTGGAAAAACTGAACACCAATAAGTCACCGGGCCCAGGTGGCTTGCACCCGAGGGTCCTTAGGGAACTTAGCCAAGTTATTGCCAGACCCTTGTACCTAATCTTTAAGAAGTTAGAATCGACGAGACTAACGTTGAAACGTAAGGAATAACGCACAAAATATCTATACTTTCAGACTGACTCTGGG
>BLSH010177109.1:47836-62181 GCA_018402905.1 Glandirana rugosa | reverse complement strand
TTGAGTTGGGTCACAATAAACACGAGTATTTTAGGTGGTTCAAGACGATAGCTATCATCAGAAACTGCATACACGACTCTAGAGGATAAGGACCTAGTGGGGAACCCCCGAACCAATCCCTGATTCCAGGGGGGGGCAATTGCCCCCCCTTGCCCCTACCTGCGGACACCCATGAACACATTGACATCTATTGTACATGGTCAGAGAGCAGGTGTATTGAAATATAGAGCTTGTCATGCCAACCATGAGAGTGGGAGGCATAAGATTCTGGTGAGTTCTTTTCTATTGGAAAAGGGATCACATGTGCACTCGAGGAGGTTTTCTTTGGAAGATATCCCTACTAGGGAAGATTGGAAACACTGTTGGCTATCGATAGCAGAACTTGGTGGATTTTATGAGCACAAATAACACTGGGTTGAGTTTTATTTTAAAGGACAAGGTTGGACTACTTATATCGATATTTTTTTATATATCACAGAGTTACTATTAGAGTGAATTATTTGCACTTTGAACTTTGGTATACCGCCTCACTTGCCTTGGCTCTTATCTGGTGTGACAGAATCACAAATACAGTGTAAAATAAAACAACACATACAGTATCTCACAAAAGTGAGTACACCCCTCACATTTTTGTAATTATTTTATTATATCTTTTCATGTGACAACACTGAAGAAATGACACTTTGCTGCAATGTAAAGTAGTGAGTGTACAGCTGCAGCTTGTATAACAGTTTACATTTAGTGTCCCCTCAAAATAACTCAGCACACAGCCATTAATTTCTAAACTGCTAGCAACACCAGCTGGTACACCCCTAAGTAGAAATATCCAAATTGGGCCCAAATTGTGAATATTTTGTGTGGCCACCATTATTTTCCAGCACTGCCTTAACCCTCTTGGGCATGGAGTTCACCAGAGCTTCACAGGTTGCCACTGGAGTCCTCTTCCACTCCTCCATGATGACATCATGGAGCTGAAGGATGTTAGAGACCTTGCGCTCCTTCACCTTCCGTTTGAGAATGCCCCACAGATTCTCAATGGGGTTTAGGTCTAGAGACATGCTTGGCCAGTCCATCACCTTTACCCTCAGATTCTTTAGCAAGGCAGTGGTCGTCTTGGAGGTTTGTTTGGGGTTGTTATGTTGGAATACTGCCCTGCGACCAAGTCTCCGAAGAGAGGGGATCATGTTCTGCTTCAATATGCCACAGTACATGTTGGCATTCATGGTTCCCTCAATGAACTGTAGCTCCCCAGTGCAGTGCTGGCAACACTCATGCAGCGCTAGACCATGACACTCCCACCACCATACTTGACTGTAGGCAAGACACACTTGTCTTTGTAGTCCTCAACTGGTTGCCGCCACACACGCTTGACACCATCTGAACCAAATAAGCTTATCTTGGTCTCATCAGAACACAAGACATGGTTCCAGTAATCCATGCCCTTAGTCTGCTTGTCTTCAGCAAATTGTTTGCAGTCTTTCTTGTACATCATCTTTAGAAGAGGCTTCCTTCTGGGACAACAGCCATGCAAGTCAATTTGATGCATTGTGCAGCGTATGGTCTAAGCACTGACAGGCTGACCGCCCACCTCTTCAACCTCTGCAGCAATGCTGGCAGCACTCATATGTCTATCTCCCAAAGACAACCTCTGGATATGACGCTGAGCATGTGCACTCAACTTCTTTGGTCGACCATGGAGAGGACTGTTCTGAGTGGAACCTGTCCTATTAAATCGCTGTATGGTCTTGGCCACTATTCTGCAGCTCAGTTTCAGGGTCTTGGCAATATTCTTATAGCCTATTTCATCTTTATGTAGAGCAACAATTCTTTTTTTTTTCCAGTTCCTCAGAAAGTTCTTTGCCATGAGGTGCCATGTTGAACCTCCAGTGACCAAAATGAGAGAGTGAGAGCGATAACACCAAAAATTAACACACCTGCTCCCCATTCACACCTGAGACCTTGTAACACTAATGAGTCACATGACACCGGGGAGGGAAAATGGCTAATTGGGCCCAATTTTGACATTTTCACTTAGGGGTGTATTCACTTTTGATGCCAGCGTTTTAGACATTAATGGCTGTGTGTTGAGTTATTTTGAGGGGGCAGCAAATTTACACTGTTATACAAGCTGTACACTCACTATTTTACATTGTAGTAAAGTGTCATTTCTTCAGTGTTGTCACATGAAAAGATGTAATAAAATATCTACAAAAATGTGAGGGGTGTACTCACTTTTGTGAGATACTGTATATATTTAGTTTTTACATTGTATTTGGTTGTTTGCACTGAGTTCTGCTTTAAAACATTGTGCTGTACACATGGTTAAATGCCTGTTAAATAAACATATTATATATTGTTTTCACTCTGAGACTCGGGATCACATTTCATATGTGATTATATCTGTGAAAATACTTGATACAATGTGGCACAGCTCAAGGTCTTGTGTTCAACCAATTAGTTCTTCATGCTGCACGAGAAATTGCTTTTTACAAACCTGTGCTGTCTGACATATCATCCATGGTCTGTTTAGGTGTTTTGCTGCCTAACATAAATAAATATGTGCCTTTGTCATCTGCATAATATAAATGACTGAATGCAAATGAACTACCTGCAAAGCAATTTTTGAACTACAACCATTAAAACCTAGGCATTTAAGATCTTTATTTAAAAGCAAGTTTTTTTGGAAATGCAACCATTTTTGGAGAAAGTATTTCTTGAAAGAAAGGCACTACATTTAAGTGGAAGTCAGATATCCCATAGTAGACCTATAGGTGATGTCACCATTCCAGCATTCCATCTGTTGTCAGCACTTTCTCCTCTCCCCTGAATCCATATTCTGGAGAGATCACATGACCAGACTGGATCACTCTGAGAATAGGTAAGTATAAGGATCTTCTTCAGGGCTTTTAAAATAGGTTTAGTTAGAACCTGGAATTCTACTTTAGCCTTTATATCTGGGTTGTCTATGTTCCACCAAATTTACATCTCAACTGCAGTACACAATTTCAGTCTTATTATTGAAAATGTCAAGTGTTCTGACCATGATTTTGCAGAGACCTTATGCCTCATGCGTCCTTGCTCCAAACCCTGTCCCCGTATCAACACATTTGCTTGCATGATCCTTCAGCTAAAGGTACTAAAGTTGATCCAGGGTGAATCCGATTGCCTCTCGGGGAATCAGGAAGGAATTTTTTCCCCCGTTATAGCAAATTGGATCCATGCTTTTCTGGGGTTTTTTTGCCTTCCTCTGGATCAACTGTGGGTGAAGTATTGTATATGGGATTATTTGGTTGTATGTGTATATGTGTATATATATGTATATGTATATATATATATTTTTTTTTTTTTTGGTTGAACTGGATGGACTTGTGTCTTTTTTCAACCTGACTAACTATGTAACTATGTAACTATCACAGCTATTTATGCCTCCATACTCGAAAAGCAAACCCCATGTCCCAATAAATATATTGTCAAATGGGAAAGGACATGAGGGAGGACCTGAGAAAAGAAGACTGGTGCCAAATTTGGGAAACAACACCATTCTGTTCTATTTAAACACCACAGCTGTCAAATCCAACTATAAACTGTTGATGCAATAGTATATGGTGCCCCAAAGATTGGCTAAATTCGCCCCCAAGATATCTGATGAATGTTTCCTTGGCTGCTAAACACCAGGAACCATCTTAAATATCTGGTGGGACTGCATGAAAATCAAGTATTTCTGGACAGGGGTATATCAAATGGCATATACCTTTCTGGGAAAAAGTATACTCAAGCCACTGAAAGTGCTGAATCTAAAACCGCCTGGCTGTACTACTACAAAGTTTTACCTCTTGATGTTTTTGTTTATGGCAGTCAGACAGACATTGGCAAAAGCATGGTAGCTTTCTACTCTATCAATCACCCAGGTGAAACAAAAAATGATGTGGTATATAACCTAAGAAAAAATGTCTGTGGCACTGAACAGCAAGACCAGAAAGGTAGAAAAAACTTGTTCCCCATAGATATAATTCTATCATCCAGCAGGCTTTAACCTGTCTCTGTTACTTTTATAAGGCACTGTTACAGCTGGTCTCCCTATGCATGTGTGGTTTTCGAGCTGGACTTTTTCCTTTTCCCCGTCTTTGGTTTTCTCTTTTTGATCTTTACCCAGGTCCCACGCTAATGGTGCTACCTCCTTTGTCCTGGAGAAATGGCATTGTTAATATGTTCTATTATTTAGTATGCTGAATACCAGCAGCACCGACATTATGCCTTATGAGATCTTCGAAGTAGAAAGAGGAAAAAGCGCCCCCTGGGACTTTAGATGAGGTCTGTATAAGGTCAACACACAGTTAGAGTAATAGAGTAATGCATTTTTATTGGCAGATCATACAAAGGTCATGGTACGATAGGGCATGAACGTACATATAATATCCATTGAAACACAGTATGGTATAGAGTATTACAGTCAAAAACATATAAGAGCATAATAACTAGTAGAATTATGATGGTTACAATAAGCATCTACAATCTCGACGCGTTTTGCGAGCACGGCTCGCTTCCTCAGGAGCAGATGCGAAATGTAGTCCAAAAATGGCTTCAAGGATAACACCCCGTGGAAGCAACAGATGGTGCTTAGGCCGGGAGCTGAGGGGGCGGGGCCAGCTGCCCCCAAACGGGAACCCAGCAGGGGACAGGCTCGGCAGACAACTTGGTGAAAAGGTGTGTCCCATAGCATGTACCACAGTCCAAAAGCAAAGTACCGTCCAGTATGTATGACATGAATGCAGCTGTCTGTAGAGTATGAAGACAGACACCTGCATTCATGTCATACACACTGGACGGTACTTTGCTTTTGGACTGTGGTACATGCTATGGGACACACCTTTTCACCAAGTTGTCTGCCGAGCCTGTCCCCTGCTGGGTTCCCGTTTGGGGGCCGCCAGCCCCGCCCCCTCAGCTCCCAGCCTGGGCACCATCCGTTGCTTCCACGGGGTGTTATCCTTGAAGCAATTTTGGACTACATTTCACGAAACGCGTTGAGATTATAGATGCTTATTGTAACCATCAGCATTCTACTAGTTATTATGCTCTTATATGTTTTTGACTGTAATACTCTATACCATACTGCGTTTCAATGGATATTATATGTACGTTCATGCCCTATCGTACCATGACGTTTGTATGATCTGCCAATAAAAAATGCATTACTCTATTACTCTAACTATGTGTTGACCTTATACAGACCTCATCTAAAGTCTCAGGGGGCACTTTTTCCTCTTTCTACAATGTTGTTTCAGGGATGGAGGTTTGTTATAAGTAGAGAGCAATCATTAGACCAAACCCCTCTTTTTTCTCGATCTTGGAAGTAGATCGCAGAGGGGTTGTTGCCCACAGACATTTGAGTGTACCTTAATTGTAACTAAACTGATATTTTCTACTTGACATTTTGATGTAGGATGTATGGCCTTCGGAGCCATAGAACTATGACCTCTGTGTATTAACCACGGATGCTATACTAAATATCTGTACACCTTGATAGCCTGTCCTAATCTCTTATGTCATGTTGTACTGTAATGCTGTCTTTTTGACATGTTAAAATCAATAAAAAGTCATTGACAAGAGAAATAGGAGCTTGGATGTTCTGTAGTCCCAACACACTTCCTTTAACACCGGCAATGAAATTGTTACTACTCATAGATACAGTACAGTTAGTGAGTATTGTCTAGGGTGACAAGAGGTGTCTTACTGGCAGGACCCCCAGGGGATATAAGCATGAAAAAAACAAAAAAACAAATGCAGCTGGTAAGCTGCAATAATACCATTGTGTACTTCTTCAAAAACGGAATGTATTTTACATGAAAAGTGCTTGAATCTGTCTTGATATTGGCTATTGGCCTTCTGTTATTCACAGAACACAGCAATTTATAATCCAAGCACACTTAGCAGCAGCATCAACAGTTTTTGTTTTTTTGTTTTCCTTCTGGCTGTGGCAGACATATGGCAAAGCAGCACAACCATGTAAACATGAAGAACTAGTGTTGAAGTAGAAAGATCAACAATGGCAGAACATAGAAACATACTGGGGTTGACTTACTAAAACTAGAGAGTGGTGCAAAATCTGGTGCAACTCTACATAGAAACCAATCAGCTTCAATTTTTTTTGTCAAAGCTTAAGTGAACACGCTGAAGTTAGAAGCTGATTGGCTACCATGCAGAGGAGCACCAGATTTTGCGCTCTACAGTTTTAGTAAATCAAGCATGCTGTGCTTTGTTTTGTTTTTGTTTTTGTTTTTGTTTTTTTTTAGAGGTTACAGCAAGAACATAAGATATTAGAGAAATAGAAGTTTTTAAAGGAATTATTTACTTAGTTAAATGAAAAAGGTGATCATCATCCAATCATGTGCAGGCAAAAATCTGTTTGTCTTTTTTTTTTATTTGGGTAATCAAATTGAACATAGTTTCACTGTATTTACTAAGGTAAACAAATGTTCAGTTAGCAAAGTGAATGTTTTCAAATTCTTTGTCAAAGCAATCCCTATGTATTCATCAAAAAATAATTTACTAACGTAGCAGAGTAGCATAAATATAAATATACACAAGAGAAATCTATACCACAAAAATGTCACTCTCTGCATCATTGCACTTTGAGTCCAGGCTGCTGTCTTCTGATTTGAACAACACTAGGCATCATTCAGTCTGACGATTAAAAGGGTTGTAAACCCTCACAGTTTTTCACCTTAATGCATTCTATGCATTAAGGTGATAAACCTTTTCTGTTGCAGCTCCCCCCCAGAGCCCTCCTTTTACTTACGTGAACCTGATCGTTCCCGCGCCAGGGACAAGCCCAGCAGCTCCAGCCGCGGGCTCCGGTCCTCATTGGATAGATTGATAGAAGTGGAGCCATTGGCTCCTGCTGCTGTCAATCAAGTCCAGTGACACGGAAGCCAAGGGGCGGGGCCGAGTCCTGCTGTCTGTGTCAATGGACGCAGCAGCAGGACACGGGAGCACGCCTGCACGGGTGTCCCCAGGGAAAGCGCTTCCCTGATGGGGCATCCAGGAAAAGGAGGAGCCAGGAGCGCCGCTGGGGGAACCCAGAAGAGGAGGAACGGGGCCACTCTGTACAAAGCCATTTCACAGAGCAGGTAAGTATGACATGTTTAAATAAAACAAACCTTTAGTATCTCTTTAAGGACATCTAGTGGCATAATAAAATTATTGAGGGGGGCAGCTCTGCAGAGGGACCATATTTTTGTTTTTTTGATACTGCATATGATGTCATTTAACCACTTCAGCTCCGTAAGGTTTTACCCCCTTCCTGACCAGGCAATTTTTTGCGTTACGGCAATGTGTTGCTTTAACTGACCAATTACGTGGTTGTGCGATGTTTTACCCAAATAAATTGATACCCTTTTTCCCACAAACAGAGCTTTCTTTTGGTGGTATTTGGTCACCTCTTTGGTTTTTATTTTTTGCGCTATAAACAAAAAAAGACCGACAATTTTGAAAAAAAAATCAATATTTGTTACTTTCTGCTATAAAACATTTCCAATAAAAAATTTTAAAAAAATCGAATTTCTTCATCAAATTAGGCCAATAAGTATTCTGCTACATATTTTTGGTAAAAAATCCCAATAAGTGTATATTGATTGGTTTGCGCAAAAGGTATAGCATCCACAAACTATAGGATAGATTTAGGGACTCTATTTTTTAAATATTTTTTACTAGTAATGGCGGCGATCTGCGATTTTTAGTGGGACTGCAACATTGCAGCAGACAAATCTGACACTAAGTGACACTTTTTGGGGACCAGTGGCACCAATACAGTGATCAGTGCTAAAAAAATGCACTGTCACTGTATAAATGACACTGGCAGGGAAGGGGTTAACATCAGAAGGGGTTAACACCAAGCTCCTATGGAATGCTTTCTAACTGTGGGGGGAGTGGATGCACTGGAAGAAAAGAGATCTGTGTTTTAGCTTAGCTAAGACACAAGATCCCTTTTTTACTCTCTTGTTTACATTGGCAGACTGCCGTTCTGCCTTTCCTGCGAATGATTGGTGGGTCCTGGCGGCCATCGTGGCTGTCGGACCTGCTGATTGGCTCCCGTTGTGTCCAATCGCAACGGTAGCAGTGCGCCCCCTAGATCGCATTCACAAAATCACATACAGGTACGTGATTTTGTGCAGCTGGGCCGCCCTGCCTCAGTATATATGTGGCGGGCGGTCTGGAAGCGGTTAAAGCATATGTTAGCATCAAAACAAAAAAAATTATATATTGCAGCTTACCAGGCATACATTTCATTTGCATGGGTATCTATGCTCACTCCTTTACTGCATCTGTGGAGTGCCATGGTTGTTACCCAGGCTAAATTACCAAAATGTTTGCCTTTGTTTATCTCCATTTTATGGAAATGTGAAAACTAGTAGGTTTAGAAGATAACCTTGTTTGAGCTTTTAGTATGGCTCAAAGGAAGTGACAAGGACACTGCATGTTTCTAAGAACAACAGGTTTTTTTTTTTACTCTCTGAGAGTGTTCTTAGCCTGAAAAATGAGAATAAGTGCAGCCACCATATCATAGGACTGGTAACCTGCAACGTAAATATAAATAAATCTTTTTTGTACTCTCCTAATAAATAGGCACAAACAGTTTAAAGCTGATCTCCATCTGCCATTTAACTTTAAATAGCTTGTTTGGAGCAAGATGGTCCAAATTAATTATTTATTTCATTAATAGTTGCAGTGGCTGTGTGTGCTGTATAAGCTGTATGTTGCCTAAGCTACATACAATATACAGTGCTGTGTTCCAGCAGTGGGGCCAGAAATTACGATCTCACTCCAAGAACAAATTCAGGTTCAGCTGAGTGATGCTCAGCCTTTTACAAGGAGCTTGGTAGACTATGAATAAATACAAATCTATCTCTGATTGGCTGAGGCAGAATTTGTAACATCATCGGTCCGCTTTTTTGCTTCAGGCAATCAAAGAATGCCGCTGAGTCCAACTCAATTTTGTTCCAGAGTGGGATGAGAGGATCTCGCTCCACTGACTGAACAAAGCGCTGTATATGGTAGGTAGCTGATGCAATAGGACGTTGAAACAAGGCTAAGCAATTCAAAAAAGCACTTAAACATATTGACTGGAGTACAGAAAATGGCAGTAGGTGCTTTGGACTGATGGGTCAAAATTGTAAGTATTTAGCTATAGCATGACTGTCTGCAGGCAACAATGAAAAAAGGTGGAGGTTCCTTGCAAGTTTGGGACTGCATTTCTGCAAATGAATTTGGAGATTTGGTAAGGATCAATAGTGTCCTCAATGCTGAAAAATACAGATAGATACTTATCCATCATGACATCAGGAAGGCGTGCAATTGGCCCAAGTCTATTGACAGCAGGACAATGACCCCAAACATACAGTTAATGCCATTAAGAACTATCTTTAGTCTAAAGAAGAACAAGGTGTCCCAGTAGTGATGGTTTGGCCCCCACAGAGGCCTGATCTCAATATCTATGATTCTGTCTGGGATTGAATGAAGAGACAGAAGGTTTTGAGGCAGCCTACATCTACAGAAGATTTGTGGTTAGTTTTCCAAGATGTTTGGAACAACCTACCAGTCAAGTTCCTTCAAAAACTGTGTGCAAGTGTACTTAGAATTGATTGAAGAATTGATGCGGTTTTGAAGGGAAAGGGTGATCACACCAAATATTGATTTGATTTGGATTTATTTTCTGTTCAACTTCCCAAATATTGGGGAAGGTATTCTTACACTGAGCAACAACTACACAAAAGAATAGAAATGGTGACGCATAGACAACACCAAAGTCATAACCCTAAACAAAAAACAATATTCATTAATATACAAAATGTAGTTACATAATCAAGACATTGCACAAAAAGGGACTTTTTCACATAGGCTTGATTACTTGATTTTTTATGGAGTGAAGTCATTGGCATTATCTATGTTTCACCATTTCTGTCCTTCTGGTACAGCTATAACTAGAATAGGGGACAGGAATCACAAAACTGGATATATGGAAGCCCCAGTGTCAAGAAAATATATATTTGGCAACAGTATTATGTCATAGGTACATGAAAATGCAGTATATCAGCCAACAAAGGGTACACGCATGCACTGAAGAAGAGAATGTACAACTCCAGAATGAAAATGAAGCAACAAGAGTTGGTAGTGAACAGAAGGTATCGATCAGTAGCTAAGTAAATGTAACATGCCAGTACTTTCCAGCTAATATGATTGACTGTTGATACAACTCAACAATACACTTTAATGAAAGACTGTGGCTATCAACATTCAAACCTGTTAACCTCCCTGGCGTTATTATTATGTCAGATTTTTGCATCTCAAAGCGGTACATTGTTTCGTATAGAAAATTAACGTTTTATATTGTATAATATATATATATAATATAATATAATATAATACATAACTATAAATAATTATCAAAACTAATAATATAATAATAATAAAATGTATTCAATAATGTAATCAAGTCAAAAACACTGAAATTTGCTCAGTTGCAGAATTATCGCTGTCGTCACTTTCAGTGTCTGATTATAAATTTCCCCACAAAGCAGTATCACTCAATTCTGCAAATGATTCTTATTTACTATCAGTGTTTTCTAGCTGATCAAATACCACTTTTGATGTAAAGGGACGCTTTGTGGTTGCCATGGACATTCTCATTTTTCCAGGTAGAAAGAATGGCATATACAATATAAAAGTGCATGCAGGGCACTGGACAAAGCAATGCAGAAATTAGATAGTATTGATATAATGCATTTGCATTATTTTATTCTCTGCAGTTCAGGGTGCATTACACAGGGGAGGCATTTACTACTTGCAGGGATTCAGAGATTTATAAATTGATGGATTTTAGCATATTGGCACAATGTGCCAAATAAATTGATGGATTTTAGCATATCAGCACAATGTATTTCCAAATATATATATATACAGAGAGAGAGAGAGAGAGAGCGAGAGAGAGAGAGAGCGAGAGGGAGAGAGAGAGAGAATATACATACTGTATATTTGCACACAGGAAAAGTAGAACTAGGGTCTGGTTGCACTCACATTACAAAAAGTTGGGCTTATTTATTTTTTGAAAACAAAAGAATATTTATATAAACATAAGGATGTTTATATTTAGTGCCAGTTCACACAGGGTCAACTTGTCAGGCGACCTAGTCGCCTGACAAGTCGCGCTGCATGTAGTACAATGGAATGGCTCTAATAGGAGCAACTCAAGTCACTCTGACTTAGAAAAAGGTTCCTGTACTACTTTGGGGCAACTTCGGAGTGGCTTGCACTGACTTCTATACAGAAGTCGTTTTGCAAGCCGCTGCTATATGAGGCGGCTTCAAAGTTGGACGAGAATCAGGAGACTTTGAAGCCACCCCTGTGTGAACCAGCACTAATAAGTGCAATGCAGTTGTAAGTAGAGGTTTACATAGTTACATAGTTGGAGAGGTTAAAAAAGACACCAGTCTATCCAGTTCAACCTGTGTGGATTTACAATTTCCCATATCCCTGTATATTGCAATCACTAAGATGCCCATTTAAAAGTTTTTTGAAGTTATCTACACTCCCCGTTGACACCACTAACTGTGGAAGGGAGTTTAAGGATAAACCGCTTTTCGTCCAACTGAATTGAGTGGCCGCATGTCCTCTTAAGTGACCTGAGACTGAATAGTTTTCTCCCCATGCTATAATCACCATTGAGATAAACTATATTACCAAATGTATTGGGATGCCTGGCTTTAAACGCACATGAACTTTAATGGCATCCTAGTCTTAGTCCACAGGGTTCAATATTGAGTTGGCCCACCCTTTGCAGCTATAACAGCTTCAACTCTTCTGGGGAGTGTGTCTATGGGGGTGTTTGATCATTCTTTCAAAAGCGCATTTGTGAGGTCAGGCACTGATATTGGAAGAGAAGGCCTGGTTCGCAGTCTCCGCTCTAATTCTTCCCAAAGGTGTTCTATCGGGTTGAGGTCAGGACTCTATGCAGGCCAGTCAAGTTCCTCCACCCCAAACTCACTCATCCATGTCTTTATGGACCTTGCTTTGTGCACTGGTGCTCAGTCATGTTGGAACAGGAAGGGCCATGTCCAAACTATTCCCACAAAGTTGGGAGCATGAAATTGCCCAAAATGTCTCGGTATGCTGTTGCCCTAAGAGTTCCCATCACTGGAACTAAGGGGCAAAGCCCAACCCCTGAAAATCAACCCCACACCATAATGCCCCCCTCCACCAAATGATTTGGACCAGTGCACAAAGCAAGGTTCATAAAGACAAGGATGAGTGAGTTTGAGGTGGAGGAACTTGACTGGCCTGCACAAGGTCCTGACCTCAACCCAATAGAACACATTTGGGATGAATTAGTGGAGACTGCGAGCCAGGCCTTCTCGTTCACATCAGTGTCTGACCTCACAAATGCACTTCTGGAAAGATGGTCAAACTTTTTCATAGACACACTCCTAAACATTGTGGACAGCCTTTCCAGAAGAGTTAAAGCTGTTATAGCTGCAAAGGGCCAACTCAATATTGAACCCTATGGATTAAGACTGGGATGCCATTAAAGTTCATGTGTGTGTAAAAGTAGGTGTCCCAATACTTTTGGTAATATATTGTATTTGTATATTGTGATCATATCTCCTCTTGAGCGTCTCTTCTGCAGGGAAAACAAGTTTAATGTTTGTAGTCATTCCTAATAGCTGAGTTCCTACAGCCCCTTTTTAGCTTTTGTATCCTTACCTGGACTCTCTCCAGTTCCAGCACATCTTTCCTGACCAGAACTGGACCACGTACTCAAGATGTTGCTGAGCTAGATTTTTGTAAAGTGATAGAATTATAGTTTTATCTTCTAAGTAAATACCCTTTTTAATGCATGCTAAGAGTCTGCTAGCTTTTCTTGCTGCAGCTTGGCATTGTATGCTATTGCTGAGCCTGTGATTCTGTGATCTACTAGGAACCCCAGATCCTTTTGCACCATTGATTCCCCTAGAAGGTGCACCCCCTTGCGAATAACTTGCATTCATATTTTTAGCCCCTAAGTGCATTACCTGTAAAGTTGTCATATCCTGTTGGGAAGTAATTACCCCGCTTAGCTTTGTATCATCAGCAAACGTGGACATTGAACATTTGTACCAACCTTCATACCATTTATGAACAAACTAAACAAATTTGGTCCCAGGACAGAGCCTTGGGGTACCCCACTTACAACTCCAGATCATTCAGAATATATGCTATTTATCACCACCCTCTGGATACACTCTTGTAGCCAGTTTTCTATCCAGGCTTACAACATTTTCTTTATGGTAAACTGAATGATTGCCCTGTCATGTGAAGTTATAATAACAACATCAATAACAGAGTAGAAAAAGGAGCCGATGCCTTCACAACAGCTATAATGGTTAAATATGGTATTTTAGAAAGACCCTTTTTTCTCTTTGAGTCAAATTTATATCAGTCACTGCTAGAGTTGAGCGGACACCTGGATGTTCGGGTTCGGCCGAACTTCGGGAAAAAGTCCGGGTTCAGTACCGAACTTAACCCGAACTTTACCCCGGACCCAGAACCCCATTGAAGTCAATGGGGGCCCCAACTTTTGGGCACAAAAATGGCTGTAAAAAAGTCCTGGAAAGTGCTAGAGGGCTGCAAAAGGAAGTAAAATGATTTTAGAACAATAATCTGTCCCTTACAGCAGCAGCAGGAACCTCTCCCTTTAGAACTAGGAGATGATTATAGTACAATAATCTGTCCCTTACAGCAACAGCAGGAACCTGACCCTATAGAACTAGGAGATGATTTTAGAACAATAATCTGTCCCTCAAAGCAGTAGACTCTACCTAGTCCAGAATCAGATCATTCTGTAATGCAGGATGAGATGTTATTTATATCTGCAATCTGTCCCTCACAGCGCCGGCAGCATCCTCTCCCTACACTAGCCTGAGAGCATGTGACATGCAGCACTATGTGACTCCAGCTTATATGGATGCACTGGCCAATCGCAGCCATGCCATTAGTAGGCATTGCTGTGATGGCTTCTAAGGGCAAACCAGTGAAATGCTTGTTGATTGGCTGCCCTGCAGCTATTCAACAGGCAGGATCAAATACCCGAACCCAAACTTTTTTTCAAATGCATGACTTGAAACCCCACAGGCACTGGGCCTGGGCTTGTAAACTTTTTTTCAAACCCAAGCCCATAAACTAGGACGGACAACTTATCGACGTCCCGTCGGTTAGTTGTTCGTAAAGTGACCAAACGGGAATCTTCGGTAGTGTCGTTACGGATGATTACCGTACCGACGCTAACCGGTCACGTAGGTATATTCGACCTCAGTGTA
>BLSH010177109.1:29645-41325 GCA_018402905.1 Glandirana rugosa | reverse complement strand
TTGTACCATGGGGATGAGTAAATGTGGGGGGGGGTTTTTTTTTTGTTCATCATTTTTCGTGTGTTTGGTAAATTATATTAATTTTTCCTTAGGTGTTACATTTAAGTAGTATTTAGTACAGTTAGGTAACAATTAAACGCTACTTCCTATGAACTACTCAGGTTGAGCAGGTTTCTTTTGTACGGTTGGACAAATCTGTTAGGTGAGGAGTAGCATTAACTGTCGATGATCCCCGGTCCTCGACCGACTATAACAACTGTTTTTTTTTGGGGGGGGGTGTAAATGAGTAGGGGTACCATGTTCTGTAGGGGCGATATCTGGGGGCTCCTTTTTTTGAAGCAGAGGTTTAGTTGTGAAGTCAGACAAGGGACCAATTTTCCCTCCATGGCTGTACAAACACACAGCTGCCAAAGAGATGGCTACTTTGACAAATAGCACTTTTCTTTATCTCCAAGCTCTTGCCCACTTGCCTAAACATTTTAGGTGACAAGCTCCCTTGTTGCAATCCTTCTGAGACACTTATCTCAGGCCAGTTCCAGAAACAAGTGCCATCTGTCAAAGCAGAGATCCTCTTGCTAGTTGTGTCATTGCATGGCCATGAAACTTCTTTTTTATTCACTTTGTGTCCCGGGCAATTTTTTCACACACATGTTAGAATTAAAATTTTTCAGTAGACATTATATAAAAACCAACAGAGCATTTGCATATTAATGTATATGCCCAGTGTCTTTCAAGTTCCCTGTTCTTCATTTGCAGAATTGAATACCATCAAATACATTTCAACGACTGAGAAATACAGAAAACCTGCATTTTTTTCTTTCAGTAAGTATGAAGAATTTTAGACAATTATTTATTGTATAAGCTGGAGCTGGACACAAATCAGATTAATAAGTAACATTGTTTAAAACTATTTTAAAAGTACCACTTAAAGTGTCACTAAACCCACAACAGTAAAATCAGTCTGTATATGCAGAATGGCATGCTTGTTATAATCACTGTGGAACTTAATGGGTTAATCTTCTGCATTGTATAAAAAGGCTCTTTGATCCTGTATGCACATATCCTCCCCCTCCTGCAGGGTCTCTATAGGCAAGGCTAGATAAGACCCAGTGAGGGTAGTTCTGCTGCACATGCTCAGTTTGGTCTCTACTGCTGGAGAGAATATTTATTGTTTGAACTGAGTTTTTCAGGTCAAATGATATTGGCATCACACATGTGGGTGTGTATACAGATCCTAAATGACAGCCAAGTCCCTCCCTCCTCCTCCATGCCCAGTAACTAAAAAAGAACACAGTGGGTGGGATGTCACATCTTGATTCATGGATGTTCCACCTCCCATAACAGCATGAGGACACTGATTAGAGTGGAAATCTGCTTCTACCTGAATACTTAGCACTCAGGCAGACCCTGCAGCTTATCATGTGACCATGGTATACAGATCAGCCAAAAAGGTATATAGTGACAGTATTTAACCACTTCAACCCCGGAAGGATTTACCCACTACCTGGCCAGGTAATTTTTTGCGATACGGCAATGCGTTATTGTAACTGAAATTTGCGCGGACGTGCAACGTTGTACCCAAACAAAATTGACATCCCTTTTTTTCCCACAAATAGAGCTTTCTTTTGGTGGTATTTGATCACCTCTGCGCTATTTATTTTTTGCGCTATAAACAAAAAGAGTGACAATTTTGAAAAAAAAAATTTTTTTTTTCTTACTTTCAGCTATAATAAATATCCAAAAAGAAAATATAAATAAACAAATGTATTCATCAGTTTAGGCCGATATATATTCTTCTACATATTTTTGGTAAAAAAAAAATCGCAATAGGCGTATATTGAATGGTTTGCGCAAAAGTTATGGGATAGATTTAGGAACCTTTAGTTTTTTTTTTACTGGTAATGGCACCGATCTACGATTTTTAGTGGGACTGTGACATTGCGGTGGACAAATCTGACCCCAAATTACACTTTTTGGGTATCAGTGACATTATTACATTGATCAGTGCTATAAAAATGCACTGATCAATGTAAAAATGACACTGGCAGGGAAGGGGTTATCTCTAAGGGGCAATCAAGGGGTTAACTGTGTTCCCTAGGTGTGTTCTAACTGTAGGGGGGATGGGGCTAGCAGGGACATGACAGAGATCAATGTTCCCGATCACTGGGAACAGCAGATCTCTGTCATGTAAGCTGACAGAACGGGGATATGCCTTGTTTACATATGCAGATCCCTGTTCTGCTTCTATGGAAGGCGATTGCGAGTCGCCGGTGGACATTGAGGGCGCCGGAACCGCGGGCACGCTCATGCAGCGGTCACGCGCTCACCCGCAAATTGCGAACGTACAATGAGGGTGATTTGCACTCCCGTGCCAACCGGTGGCGGCTGCTCGGGAAGTACTGTAGTAATGTAAAAAGAAGATATATAAGCTGTAGGCACGGGGGGGGGGGGCAAATGAACTATTTTCATATTACTGGATTTAGTAACACTTTAAAGGCAGTGATTCTCAAATAAGATGCTTTCTGGAGGCTGATCTAAAGCGGTCCTGTGAAGAACCATATCTGAAAAGGACTGAAAGCAGGTTACTCAGGCTGCAAAATAAGTTATACAATTGGGTATTCTCTCTCAGAGATGGGATAGGCTAGCTTAGTAAGTTATACAAATATTTGAAAATTCTAATACTAGAGCTGCTTAACACCAAATTTTCAGTCAATTTATAATTTTCAAGACCAAAACAGATTATCAGCAGATTTAACAAATTGTCATATTTACCCAGTAAAGCTAGAAATAAATCTGTGTCTTTTTTCATTTTTAACAAGCGTACCCAACCTTCATCCAATAATGCAAACCAAATTACTTTTTCACAAGAAAGAACACATTTGGGTGCTTATTATTCCACACTTGGAGATCTGTCAACTTATTTTCTTCAAATATTAAAGGAAAGTCTGATGCCTCACACTTTGTCATAATAGAGCTGGATCCTTGGTTTTAATTTCCACAAGCCCTCAAGATGGGGAGGATACCTTATCGGGGGGGGGGGGCACCTAACTCTGGCAAAGCACCTTGTACCCATGTATCTTCCCCACAACCTTAGTCTGATGGGGTCTTGGGGGAACTTTCAGAATCTGGAAGCCCCTTTAAAATAAGAAGGCCTCCAGATATTGTCCCCCTTGTTATTCATTTCATTATAAAGAACAACATAATTTCTCACAATTTTTTTTAAACATTGGACCCTTTTTAAAAGTGTGGTATGACTGTCATTTTTTTTTGTGAATGAGTAGCTAGGGGTACTATGTTGCCAATACTCACTCACAAAGGGGGGGGGGGTAGTATCTAGGGCCCCCTTATTTTAAAGGGGATTTTTAGATTTTGGTAAGCCTGTACCCCACAGACCCCACAACACCTTATCAAGATGGGGAAAGGATACTTTGCCAATTTCCCTCTCCCTTGCAAAGTATCATCTCTTTGTTATAGCCATGTGGTCTGGTATAAGTCAGGAGGGGGCACATGCTCACTGCCCCTAATGCTGTGATTCAGTTCAGGGGTGGATTTTGGGGGTTAAGCAATGCTTTTTTTATCTTGTTGTTTGCATGGGGTTCCTCCTAAAAATTCATACCAGGCCCCTACCTAGCATAATGGTCTGGTAGGAATCTTGGGTCTCTTTTGTTTTTTCCTCCAAAACTATTATTGATTGTTATGGTGCACCATAACAACCAATGACCATGTGGCTGACTGTATTAGCAACCAATGATGTCACTGGCTGCTGGGACACAGGCGACAGGCACGCACAGCATCCCCACAACCAAAGAAACTTGTGCCCTAAGTTGTTATTTAGTGGTGGTAATAACTCAACTAAATGAATGACTTCTGGCTCAGATGGAGGTTCGCATCCTACCCATCAATCTGGGAACACTAAGGGTCTGCATGAATCCTACATGGCTGCAAACCCCCCCCTCCCCCCACTAAATTCTATCAGACACATTATCTAAATTGATTTTTTGTTTTTCTTATATTAAGTTTCCTGCAGCTGCTTTAATTTCCTCTGCACACATACACATACTGTTGGGTTGATCATCTCCCATCTAAGCTACCTCTAAAGTGCATGACTGTCACTACATTTTTAAATTGATTTAGGAACAGGGACTGCCCTAAATGACCCATATAGTTTGTAACGTGACCCAGAACTATTGGTAAAATGTAAAGGATTAAAACAACCATTTTTAAGAATATTTGCTTAGATAGCATAAAAATCCGGCACATTCCTTGCAAAATTGTAGACTCTACTGAGACAATTGAGTTAGTTGGTTTATTGCCTCTGATAATCCCAGCTGCTTTGTATTAACTCCTGGGGGAGTGAACCTAAAATGCAGCAATAATCAAGCACTAAGGATTGTCCAAGGACACAGTGAGGCTTCATCATTGGAAAAAATGTTCACATTTATTTTCATAAGTAACAGTTAAAAACAATGGAAATGATAAGATCATTGATTACCAAAAAGTCTGATCTAAAAAATGTGGGTGAAAAATAGTAGAAGTTAAATTGGCGTTAAAACAGTAACATAGAAGAATAATGAGCTGTGCTCCTATGGAGCTATCAGTGTCAACATCAGCACTAGCCCCGTCACCTCAGGCACCCTGTCACGAAGTGAAAACAAAGCCGCCACTGTAAGGAACCATCCGGGGCCATTGGAAGGCCTATGCGCGGGTGCACGTAGCGCGTGCGCGCATCCGTGCGGGTTTTCATTGGCGCCAAAATGGGCATTTAAGCTCACAGCACCCTGCAGTCAGTGCTGTCCATTCTACAGTATTCCTGCACCTATGACCCCAGCTTTTTCTCTGAGATACTTCCTGTATCTGTGACCCCGGCTTCCTGTTGGACTTTGTTTGCTTGCTGCCTCCCCTGACCCCCGGCCTATCTACGACTACTCTTCTGCCTGATCCTCTGTACTTCTACTGCCCTCACGTTGCTGACCCTGCCTGTACCAGACTATCTGCCAGCCTGAACCACTTGTACCACACTGCCAGCTTGTTACCGACCCGGCCTGTACCACCACCCTTCTGCCCGCATGAGCTCCTGTGGACCTTCACCTGTCATCTGTGACCAAGTCCAGCCCTTGTGCCTCCTGTGCTCCAGAGCTCCCTATCTCCACTATCAGGGGTTCTCAAACTAGGGCTGTAAGAGAAGTTGCCCCCCGCATAAGTCAGACTCAACCACCAGGTATGTGACAGCAACAGACAGCCAGGTCTGAGTCTGTGCCGGGGCCCTCTGCTATGGAGGAACTGTGTGTTCATCTTGCCGGCTTGACTCGAACAGTGAAAGATCTTCAGGAGGAATACACCCGCTTGGAAAATCAAGTCCAGGACCTGGCCACACCAGCAGCAGCCAGTCCCAGCCAAGCCACACCCCGCACTATTGTGACTCTTCCTACGGAGCCTAAGGTGCCCATGCCCGAGCAGTTTATGGGGAACCGCAGGAGGTTTTGGGTGTTTCATAACTCCTGTGAGTTGCATTTTGCTCTGCAGCCCCGTACCTTTTCCTTGGAGGCTACCAAAGTGGGCCTCGTAATTTCGCTTCTTCTGGATGAGCCTCAAGCCTGTGCTCACTGTTTGCTGGAGCAGAAAGCCCCAGAGACCACAAGTCTGGATCTGTTCTTTCATGCTATGGCCCAGCTGTACGAGAATCCCCACCAGGCCACAACCGCGGAAGCAGCACTTCATGCGCTCCAGCAGGGCCGCCGCACAGCAGAGGAATATGTTTCGGAATTTTGGCGATGGAGCACCCATACAGCCTGGAACAACGCGACCCTCTACTACCAATTCAGGCTAGGGCTCTCTGAGCCACTCAAGGATGAGCTGGCTTGCGTCAGGGTTCCTCACACCCTGGACGCACTGGTCAATTTGGCTATCCAGATTGACCGCAGAGCGGAGAGAGCCACCACTTCCCTGCGGCCTACTCGGATGATGACCAGCTACCTGGGACCCAGCCCGGCCACAACCTCCTCCTCCTCTCCACAGGACCACTCGGAGCCACTGCAGATTAGGCTCTTCTGCCCCTCCGTCTCACCTGAGGAACGACAGAGGCGCATGACCCTTAACCTGTGTTTGTACTGTGGGGGTTCAGGACATCTGGTAAGAAACTGCCCCCAAGGCTGGTAGGAGCCCTACCACAGCCACAGAGCAAGTACTGTCTCTACCTGATACCAATTCCCACCTTGTCCTCTTCATCTCTCTCCAGCTTCCCGATGGGAGTATTCAAGTCCCAGCCATCCTGGATTCAGGGGCCTGTAGTTGTTTCATGGATCTAACCTTTGCCACCCAACATCGCATCCCGCTATGACCCAAGGACCATCAGATGGTCATCCGGCTGGCTGATGGGTCAATTATAAAGTCTGGCACAGTGACCCACGAAACATTCCCTCTACCTGCTGGGGGGTCATACGGAGTTCTTGCTGCTGGTCATTATTGTGTTCCCCTTATTTCCTTAGTTCCAATTATCCTCAGCCTACCCTGGCTCTGGGTCCACTGCCCTCATATTAACTGGAACACCGGAGAAGTGCAGTTTTGGTCTTCCTACTGTCTCAGTCACTGCCTGCTGCAGCTTCCGGAGGATTCCCCAGCTATTCTCAGTATGGACTCTGACCCAGATCTGGAAACCCACTTAGCTGTCCCGAAAGCTTACCATGACTTCTTAGAATGTCTGATACCCTACCCCTGCACAGGTCGTATGACTGTCCAATTGACCTGCTACCAGGGGCTGAAGTCCCTTTCGGACAGATTTTCCCTTTGTCGGAAGTGGAGTTGGTGGCTCTCAAAGCCTACCTGGATGAAGAAGGGATTTATCCGGCCCTCCACGTCTCCCGCGGGAGCGGGGATATTCTTCGTGGAAAAAAACACCACTCGCTCAGGCCTTGTATTGATTATCGGGACCTCAACAAGGTCACGATTAAAAACCGGTACCCATTGCCCCTAGTTCCGGAACTTTTTCAGAGACTTGGATCGGCTACCGTGTTCGCCAAGTTAGACCTCTGTGGAGCCTATAATCTGATCTGCATACGAGAGGGGGATGAATGGAAGACGGTCTTTAGGATTCGGTTTGTTATCTCTGAGAGAGTTCCTGTATCTGTGACCCTGGCTTCCTGTTGGACTTTGTTTGCTTGCTGCCTGCCCTGACCCCCGGTCTGTCTACAACTACTCTTCTGCCTGATCCTCTGTACTTCTACTGCCAGCACGTTGCCGATCCTGCCTGTACCTGACTATCAGCCAGCCTAAACCACTTGTACCGCACTGCCAGCTTGTTACAGACCCAGCCTGTACCACTACTCTTCTGCCCGCACAAACTCCTGTGGACCTTCACCTGTCATCTGTGACCAAGTCCAGCCCTCATGCCCCCCTGTGCTCCAGAGCTCCCTGTTTCCACTATCAGGGGTTCTCTAACCAGGGCCGTAAGAGAGGTTGCCCCCGCATAAGTGAGACTCAACCACCAGGTACGTGACAGCCACTCACTGATCCTGCGGTTAGGTACCTGTCAGGGAGAGATCGGAGAGGTCACCATGCACCGTCCAAGGGGGAAGGGAGTGTGGATTCCACCTGCCTTGCGATGCAGACCCGATAGTTGCAGACCCGATGGTTGTTTCTCACTCTGCAGGAGGTGAGCTTCTCTCAGCTTCTCACCGCCCCGGCTGGTCCCGATATGATGATGTGGGCTTAGACCTGACAAAGTGCCATAGCACGAAACATGTCGCCACTGTCACAGGCTATTGCATTCAGCCATCCCAGCAGTCAGTGCAGGTCTAAGCCAATCACAGTGCACACTCCTCCACGAGCCGACAGCCTCACTCCTGCCCATGTCATCACAGTGGGACCAGCCACGGCGAAGAGAAGCGCAGAGAAGCTCACCTCCCGCAGAGTGAGAAACAACCATCGGGTCTGCAACTATCGGGTTTGCATCACAAGGCAGGTGCACCCTCCCTTCCCCCTTGGACGGCGCATGGTGACCTCTCCGATCTCTCCCTGACAGGTACCTATCCGCAGGATCAGTGAGTGGCGGCTTTGTTTTCACTTTGTGACAGGGTGCCTGACGCTATGGGGCTAGTGCTGATGTTGACACTGATAGCTCCATAGGAGCATAGCTCATTATTCTTCTGTTACTGTTTTAACCCCAATTTAACTTCTACCATTTTTCACCCACATTTGGACTTCTTTTAGATCAGGCTTTTTGGTAATTGATGATCTTATTGTTTCCATTGTTTTTAACTGTTACTTATGAAAATAAATGTGAACATTTTTTCCAATGATGAAGCCTCACTGTGTCCTTGGACAATCCTTAGCGCTTGATTATTGCTGCATTTAAAAATATTTGCAACTATCCTTATATAACTGAAACTCGATATATATTTCTTTTTATGCAACTATACTGTTGACCTGAGAGCAGTGTCAAAATTCAAAAAATGTGTTGATGAAAACACTACTTTCCCTGTTCAGTAATGGCTCCCTTTAAAGCCTCTATTACCCTTGTTTATTCATTGTCCATATCAAAACAACAAGCAGAAGAAAAAATACTACTGTATAGTGCAGTATTTATAGTGAATTAAAATATATGCTAAATTGCACACTCACATCACATAAAAACAGTTGCCAGCAATAAACATGGTGTTTATCACTTAATGCAAGTACTGGTGTGCATTCCATGCACCGAAATCTCACAATGGCATCAGTCCCTACAAGGAACCTTGTCCCCATGTTAATGTGCGGGGTTGAACTTATCAGAAACTGGAAGCCTTTTTTTAAAATAAGGGGATCCCCAGATAAAAAAAAAAAAATAGTAAATAAAAATACTAACACCTTAGAAAAAGTCCCTTATTAAAAAAAAAATAAAACAAACAATGTGATTTATGTGATCAAGCAATATAGATCCATTGTCAATCATGATGTGCAATGCCCTGGTGGCCCACTGACTCAAACATGATTACCTGCACAAAGACAGTCTTCTCTTGTTGCTACTTGTGCTGCAAAAGACAGCTCTCTGGCTGGCTACTGAATGACAACCACCAGGCTGGGGATGATGGCTGATATCATTAACCAGACACGTGGGGTGGAGACTTGTTGTTCTGCATTTTCCAGAAATGAATTTTGCTTTAGCCTGATTGGGGATAATGTTCATATGTGTAACATATACTGGAGCATCATCACTAAAAAAACACAAAAAAATCACTAAAAAAACATCCTCAGCTGTGGTTCCACATGGAGAAAAATGGGATGTGCCTGCCCCCCTCTTTTGTCCTCACCTGGCTGTAACGAGTGGATTTCACCTATTTAATTTATATTCTGGAGCAGTGGGTGACCCCATTTTTTGGGTGGCCGGTATACCTTAGCGATAAACCTCCTTTTTCTGTGACTTTCCTTGCTGGATGGTTTGTGGAGTGCTATAATTGTTTAGGAATCTGGTGGCTTGATGTATGGGCCTAACATTGTTGCATGGAAAGAGGATTCGTACAATTCTGTATCACTGAGTTGAATCTGTTGGCACATGAGATTGGATCACATTTAGGACCATGGGAAGATTATAGGAAAGTATATAATAACAGTGAAGTATATAATACCACATAACAGTGATGCACATATAGCCAGGGGTCTTCCACATTGAACCACGTGAGTCTCTGTCCCACCTCAGGTGTTGTGGTTTCTGTCTCTGTTTTGGTGCCACTGCCCTTGTTCCAGAGAATTTTTTCAGTGATTAGTGTTACATGTATGATAATTAGCCTCAATCATATTCCAGATGAAGAGGAATTCATTTCCTGGAAACGTGTTGAGGGAATTCTCCACCTCATTACTGGTCTAGCAGAATCACAAAATATACTGCTGCCACTCTAAGTCCTGTGACTACTGTATACAATCAGTATGACAATATAGAGAGTGGAGAATGTGAGCTGGGGATAATTACAATATTGAAGCATTTCATACGATGTCCAATGATGTGATTTTATTATATTTTATTGTGATATTAATGTATGCTATCTGATTTTAATGAAAAGTTTTGGTTTGGTAGTTGTGGTACCTACTTTTGCTCAGTCTCAGTACCATAAAATAAATGTCCAACTGGGGTTAACATAGAATATCAGGTATTGGAGCCGGTATGGGCTATTTAGAACTCACCAGATGGGACCATATGGTATAATGCCACTGAAATCTAATTCAGAACATACTGCCATGATATTTCACTGAGCAGAGGGGGGCCTTTGCCACAAGCATAACAAAATAGAAGAGATAATAAGTAATTAAGTAAAACTGACTACTAATATCAGCCTGCTTTGCAATTGTCAAAATTGTCACGAAAATAGTGCTGATCGTATAATGCAAATCACTCCAGGACAGAATAATATACCTACTAGTCTATGAATTAGCTCATAGGCATGTCTTGTTTGTCATACCCTAGAGGTGTGAAATCCATACAAGCATGTCTATTCAGTTAAATTGCCATTTAAATATGAGTGCTCAAAAAAGTCATTTAAAATTCAAAATGAAACACTGACATATGACAGTCCTTAGAGATCATATTTTGGTATGCTTTAACTGACATTTAATGTACCTTACTTTTATTTCAGGCAGATGGAACAGTAATTTATCATCTTATTTCCAGTTAATAGATGATTATTAACTAGTGCTTGTTAAGAAAAGGAGAAACAGCAACCCAAATTCCATGTGAACAAGTGATCTGATACAGAAGTCAGGTCATTGGCAAATGCGATCTCTTTGGGCAGGTGACAGGTACTCTTTATGAAAACATTAGAGGAATGGGAAAGTCAATGGTGTATATGGATGTTCTGGTAGATTATAGACTGCATATTAGCATGCAATGCCAAGCTGCAGTTTTTAAAGCAAGCAAAATACTTTCTTGTACTTTCTTGTAATTTTGCCCCTGTACAAATTGTTGATAAGACCTCATCTAGTATGTGCAGTTCAGTTTGGGCACCAGTTCACAAATAAATATTGTGCAACTGTAGAAAGTGCAAGTAAAAGGCAACCAAACCGATAAGAGGCATGGAAGAGCTCAGCTTTGAGGAAAGAATAACTGAAGTTAATGTATTCTCTCTTAAGAGGAGGTGATCAAGGGGGATATGGTTAATATGTACAGTATAAATACATAGGTGGCCCATATAGTGAACTTGGTGTACAGTTACTCACTTTAAGGTCATCACTAGAGTTGAGCGAACACCTGGAAGTTCGGGTTCTGCTGGTCCGTCCGAACTTCGGGACAAAGTCCGGGTCCGGGTCCGGACGGAACCCGAACGATCGCACGGACAACGAACCCCATTGAAATCAATGGGGACCCGAACTTTTAGGCACAAAAATGGCTGTAGGAAAGTCCTGGAAAGCCCCAGAGGGCTGCAAAAGGAAGTAAAATGGGGGTAAGGGTAGGGCAAGTGCCCTACAAAAAAATGGGGACAGGGAAATAACTGTAAATATTTTTAAAAAAATAAAAACTTAAAAAAAGCAAAAATGGAGGTGAATGTGGATCATCTTCAAACTGTGTCTGAAAAGTATTAATTAACGGTAGAAGCCATATAACTGTTCTAAAATCATCTTCAAACTAGGGCAAGTGAATAAACATCCCGTGAACGGGATCAAACTTCTACTAAAATCTTGTCAATATACCGAAGATGGCAATTAATTATGAAAAGTC
>BLSH010177108.1:165456-182223 GCA_018402905.1 Glandirana rugosa | reverse complement strand
CACTGTCTCTTATATCTCATGACAGACCCCCCCCCCCCCCCCCAGAGTCTATAGCTCTCCCTCTGTCTTATCTCAGTGACCTTGCTGCTAGCATTATTACCATCTCCATATACTTTGGTGTGTGTGTGTTTGTTTGTTTTTCCTTTTTTTTCCCTTTCCCTCAGAGGTTTTTTTTCTACATTCTGCTAAAACTTTTGTGAATCAGTACTGCTTGGACCTTGAAGAAGGGGACACACCCCGAAAGTTTGTCCTGAAAAATTGTATATTAGTGCAATTAAAATAAGTATTACAGACAGTACTCTATATTCTCTGTCACATTTTGAATGTGAAGCTTATGACAGAGAAAAAGCTTGTTTACTTGTAATGGTAATTTATAATTTGGTGATTATGTTTACTTTTTTTTAAATCAATTTTATGTAAATTTAGAAAGGAAAATCAGGCTAAATGTAAAAAAAAGCATATTTAAATATATTGCTTTTGTTGTGAGAAATGTCTTATTATTAACCAATAGGCAAATGAAAGCTATAGAGATTGTCATTGAAATGTACTCTTGTACACAATAAATAATGTTCACATTATACTATAACCTATGAAGCAACTAATCATGAGGATCACTTCATATGGCTGTAACTTGTGTATGCCAGGAAATAGATTTTAACAGTTATGACAAGTATGAAAAATGATTATGTTTTACAATATGCAATGTTACTAGGAAAATTGCATAAGGTGTCAGATTGTCTTTAATGTGACCATAACTTTATTATATAGTTAGAGATTAAGCACTTGTACTGGCGGCACATATGCATTCACATAGTATGCTTTTTGGAATTTGATTTCTGGAAAGACTTTATTTAAAATGTGTATTTCTATAGAATTTAGACCTTTGTCACAGCTTGGAAAATATATTTTGTCTGACAAAGAGGTTTAAAATATCCAATTCACCCTTGCCATCATCTGCATTTTACAAAATGTGCCAGTGACTAATTTTAACATGTTAACCTAAAATTAATACTTTGCCATTTTATCATTTCTAATTTACCATCAATAAAACGTGAAACACTGGTTTTGGTAGATATACTGTACATGTAGCCAAACCTGTCTATACTTAATAAACTTTAAAACTGAATTAGAGAGGAAAAAAACACAGTTAAAAGTGAAAAAAATTGTAGGTATGGCTTGTTAGAGATAGCCATAGCTTTAAAGACATTTTTTCTGTCACGGGGGATGGTGGGTTACTCGTTGCTTAAATATGCAAGAAATGTTCAGGTCAATTAGTTTTACCTATAATTGGTTTTGCTTTGTTACCTTGTAATGGTAATTTATAATTTGGTGATCCCGCATTATGTTTACTTTTTTTTAAATCAATTTTTATGTAAATTTAGAAAGGAAAATCAGGCTAAACGTAAAAAAAGCATATTTAAATATATTGCTTTTGTTGTGAGAAATGTCTTATTATTAACCAATAGGCAAATGAAAGCTATAGAGATTGTCATTGAAATGTACTCTTGTACACAATAAATAATGTTCACATTATACTATAACCTATGAAGCAACTAATCATGAGGATCACTTCATATGGCTGTAACTTGTGTATGCCAGGAAATAGATTTTAACAGTTATGGCAAGTATGAAAAATGATTATGTTTTACAATATGCAATGTTACTAGGAAAATTGGATAAGGTGTCAGATTGTCTTTAATGTGACCATAACTTTATTATATAGTTAGAGATTAAGCACTTGTACTGGCGGCACATATGCATTCACATAGTATGCTTTTTGGAATTTGATTTCTGGAAAGACTTTATTTAAAATGTGTATTTCTATAGAATTTAGACCTTTGTCACAGCTTGGAAAATATATTTTGTCTGACAAAGAGGTTTAAAATATCCAATTCACCCTTGCCATCATCTGCATTTTACAAAAATGTGCCAGTGACTAATTTTAACATGTTAACCTAAAATTAATACTTTGCCATTTTATCATTTCTAATTTACCATCAATAAAACGTGAAACACTGGTTTTGGTAGATATACTGTACATGTAGCCAAACCTGTCTATAATTAATAAACTTTAAAACTGAATTAGAGAGAAAAAAAACACAGTTAAAAGTGAAAAAAATTGTAGGTATGGCTTGTTAGAGATAGCCATAGCTTTAAAGACATTTTTTCTGTCACGGGGGATGGTGGGTTACTCATTGCTTAAATATGCAAGAAATGTTCAGGTCAATTCGTTTTACCTATAATTGGTTTTGCTTTGTTACCTTGTAGTGCACTAAGCTACCAGTGATTATGTTGTCATTTTACAAGAAAGACTACTATGTTAGAGATCTGCAAGCTAACCCAACTTTTATTCAGGAACATCATAAAAAATTGCTCTGGTCCACAGAAGCATGTATAGTCATAAGTAAAAACGCCACTTTATTGGGTGAAGAGCTAAAAAAATATGAAATGTGCTGGAAGTAATAACAGTACAACTTGTACTCACACACATGTGTGAGCTCATAATCCACTGAAAAAAATGACAAAGATTGGAGTGATGAACAGTGCAATAGTACTCACATGTCCATGTGCAAGCTCATGCACCGGCTCCTTGATCCAGTCACTGCAGTGAGGGTGACCCTGCTCCTAGTGCTCAAAAGCCAAAGATGGTGATAGCAATGAAAGCTCAGAAGGAGGGGGAGCGTGGGATCCGCACTGTGCACATCTGCGGTCCTGTCTCTGGTTCCCCAATGAAAGAACCCTCCAGGGTGGACTGCCTGTAGGAGCTGGGATGCTGGAATTAGATGCACCAACCACCACTCTACTTTCAGGATCTCGGGAGTCACTGCATGGGAGGTGTCAGGTGACTCCTGCACTGGGCTGTAGAGGTCTGTGGGGATTGCAGATCGGAGCTGGAGCCGGGAAAGCTGACCGGATCAAGGAGCATGAGCTCACACATGGGCATGTGAGTACTATTGCACTGTTCATCACTCCGATCTTTGTCATGTTTTTCAGTGGATTATGAGCTCACACATGTGTGTGTGAGTACAAGTTGTACTGCTATTAATTCCCGCACATTTCCTGTTTTTTTAGCTCTTAACAAATAAAGTGGCGTTTTTACTACCAGCGCACTTTTTTATGCTGTTCTTCTCTTGCTCACTTGTCCGTTGGGTTTGAGTGCAGTGGCCCTTTAGCATTCAATCACTCGCCACATTATTAACCAGTGCTCGCAGCTGTCCAGGAGCGCCTGAAACCCTCTTGACGTTTCCAACTTTTATTCATATTACCAGAGACAGTTTGTGAATTACACATTGTTACCAGCGAGGGCTAGTTTAGATTGCTGCAGTGCACTAGACGTGTACGCTCATAGGACACAAGCATATATTTTTTTTAGTAGGGTGGAGATATGCATCTTATTTCTATGGGGAACACAAAAGGAACAGGCCGGAATCAGTGGAGGCTGGTGGTATATTTTTTGGGAGGGCAGCAAACAATCCACCTGCCAGTCGGTCAGATCACAGACACCCCCCCCCCCCCCAGTCGGCCAGTCCTCGGCAACCAATAGGATCATTTCTCCTCTTGGCCAAACAGGTGACGGGTCTCAGGACCTGCTTACTGATTGGCAGGGAGGAGAATCAGAAAGACAATAGTAAATATTAATTTGCTATGGTCACACAAATGGGTGAGCACTGCGTCCCGAGCCCACCCTTTTTTGAAGCCTCTGGCTCTAATCACATGCTCTAAAAAAAAAAAAAATCAGTTGGAATCAATGCGTCTGGCGCCCTGCATGTAGACTAGGGGGCTGGATGCATGGATAAGGGGGCAGCACTCGTGCACCCTGCATTTTGGGCCGCCACTGGCCAGAATACAGAACAGTGAAGTGTGATACATAGTGAAGATTTAAGAGCATTTTGTAGAGCATTACCAGGCAGAATCTAAAGTAACAAACCAGACACAGAAATACCAGGCTTGGCAATAAAGTAGTCTAAAGTATATAACAATAAAGTAGTCTAAAATTGGATAGAGCAGTGAAAGAATAAACCTCAGTCAATTTATTTTTTTGTGTGTATGTAAATCCCCATTGGATAGCTTTACCTTAATGTCTTGCCCCAGAAACAGCAAGGCAGAGGACATTTATACAAAGGGGCTTATTCCCTTCTTAGAAAGTTGTCACTGGAACTGGTTTCCACATTAAAGTGGATATAAACCCTCCATATACCCTGTGAAGTGAACAGCCTCAGATGATACACAAAGGTGACACAAACCTCCCTATATAAGTCTTACATGCATATCTTCTGTCTTCACTTTGATATACTGTTTAGAAAGTGCACATTTTTAGATTTTCCACTTCTTTGTTCCTATGTAGGAGGAGATGATTGCTAAACTGTGAGAGACTGTGAAAAAGCTGATTGGCTGATTGACGTCCTTCCTAGACACGTCTAGGAAGAACATCTCTGAGCTGAATGGATTCTTCTGTCTTTTCCATTTTTGGACACCATGCAATACTGGACACCTCTGGGAGTATCAGTGTGCTGAGGATACATATTGGCATGTTTTGATCGGCTTTGGTCATCCCTGATTGGATCGGTGGATCCATTTTACTCAGTAGAGGCGAACACTGACCCCCCGTAATAGGGGGTCGGTTAGTTCCGGTAAGAGGCTGTGTGTGGCGGTGTCTCTGGTGATGGGCTGCACGTTTGATTCTTCATAATCATCACTGTTATTATTTGCCTAAAGAAGCCACAGACTTTCACCCTATACCACCTGCTTTTTTCTGATATCTTCAGTTGGGCTGTGCGCTGCAGCTATATTATATATATATATATATATATATATATATATATATATATATATACACACACATATACATACACACATATACACACACACACAGTAGGTATAGAAAGGAATCCCCCCCCCCTTTAAAACATCACATTTTGATGCTTTGAAACCTGAGACAAGCCTCAAACCTTCTGGCAGCCTGAAATGAAGACACACAGTTTTTGTTTTATCCAGTTGTATTTGCTAGTCCAACTTATAATGTCCAAGTGAAAGATATAACACCAACATGTCAGAAAAAAATCAAAAACAGAATCACAGAGTTGGAAAAATTATCACCCCCCCCCTTATGTCAATATTTTTTAACTACCTTTTGCTTTAATTGCAGCCTTTAGTGTGTTGGGATATGTCTCTACTAACTTTGCACATCTAGACTTTGAAATATTTGTCCACTCTTCTTTGCAGAACTGATCAAGTTCAGTTAAATTTGATGGTGACTGTTTGTGGACTGCAGTCTTCAAGTCATTCCACAGATTTTCAATGGGGTTTAAGCCTTGGCTCTGACTAAGCCATGCAAGGACAGTCAACATTTTCTCTTTCAACCATTGTGGTCATTTTTGCAGTGTGCTTTTGGTCATTGTCATGTTGAAAGGTAAATCTTCTTCCCATTGACAACTTTCTGGCAGAGGGCAGCATATTTTCCTCAAGAATTTTATTGTATTCTGGCCCATCCATTCTTCCTTCTATCCTGACAAGTGTTTCAGTCCCTGCTGCAGAGAAACACACCCATAACAGGATATTACCACCTCCATACTTTATTGTAGGATGGTGTTATTTGGATGGTGAGCTGTATTGGATTTCCGCTAAATATATGGTTTGGTGTTGAGGCCCAATCATTCAATTTTAGTCTCATCTGACTTTAACACATTTTTCCATGAGGCCTCAGAATCTTCAAGGTGCATTTAAGGTGGTCAGATGAGACCAAAATTGAATGATTTGGCCTCAACACCAAACGGTATGTCTGGTGGCAATCCCATACAGCTCACCATTCAAATAACACCATTCCTACAGTAAAGCATGGAGGTAGTAATATCCTGTTATGGGGTTGTTTCTCTGCAGCATGAACTGGAGCACTTGTCAGGATAGAAGAAAAATGCATGGGGCAAAACTCCATAAAATTCTTGAGGAAAATCTGCTGCCCTCTGCCAGAAAGTTAGGAAGAAGGTTTACAGTACCCTCCAACATGACAATGACCCAAAGCACATGGCAAAAATGGCAACACAGTGGTTGAAGGAGAAAAAGGTGAATGTCTGTGCATGGCTTAGTCAGAGCCCAGACATAAACCACATTGAAAATGTGTGGAATGACTTGAAGATTGCAGCCCACAAATGGTCATCATCAGATTGAATTGAACTTAAGCAGTTCTGCAAAGAAGAGTGGCCAAGTATTGCAAAGTCTAAATGTGCAAAGTAAGTAGAGACATACAGCTGTGCTCATAAGTTTACATAACCTGGTAGAATGTATGATTTCTTGGCAATTTTTCAGAGAATATGAATGATAACACAGAAACGTTTCTTACACTCATGGTTAGCCTTTGGCTGAAGCCATTTATTATCAATCAACTGTGTTTACTCTTTTTAAATAATAATGAAAACAGAAACTACCCAAATGACCCTGATCAAAAGTTTACATACCACAGTTCTTAATACCGTGTATTGCCCCCTTTAACATCAATGACAGCTTGAAGTCTTTTGTGGTATTTGTGGATGAGGCTCTTTATCTTCTCAGATGGTACAGCTGCCCATTCCTCTTGGCAAAAAGCCTACAGTTCCTGGAAATTCTTGGGCTGTCTTGCATGAGCTGCACATTTGAGATCTCCCCAATGTGGCTCAATGATATTGAGGTCAGGAGATTGAGATGGCCACTCCAGAACCTTCACTTTATACTTCTGAAGCCAATGACAGGTCGACTTGGCCTTGTGTTTTGGATCATTGTCATGTTGGAATATCCAAGTACGTCCCATGCGCAGCTTCCTGGCTGATGAATGCAAATGTTCCTCCAGTATTTTTTTAATAACATACTGCATTCATCTTGCCATCAATTTTGACCCAATTCTCTGTGCCTTTGTAGCTCACATATCCCCAAAACATCAACGATCCACCCCTGTGTTTCACAGGCCTCGTTGACTCCTCTCTCAATGTAGCATTTATGGTTGTGGCCAAAAAGCTCAATTTTGGTCTCATCGCTCCAAATTACTTTGTGCCAGAAGGTTTGAGGCTTGTCTCTGTGCTGTTTAGCGTATTGTAAATCAGATAATTTGTGGCATTTGCATAGTAATGGCTGTCTTCTGGTGACTTGACCATGCAGCCCCTCTTTCTTCAAGGTCCTCCTTATTGCGCATCTTAAAAACAGCCACACCACATGTCCTGTATTTCACCTGAAGTTATTTGTGGGTTTTTCTTTGCATCCCGTACACTTTTCCTGGCAATTGTGGCTGAAATTTTAGTTGGTCTACTTGACCGTGGTTTGGTTTCAACAGAACTCCCTCATTTTCCACTTCTTGATTAGAATTTGAACACTGCTGATTGGCATTCTCAATTTCTTGGATATTTTTTATATCCCTTTCCTGTTTTATACAGTTCAACTACCTTTTTCCGCAGATCCTTTTTCAATTCTTTTGCTTTCCCAATGATTCAGAATCCAGAAATGCCAGTGCAGCACTGGATGAAAGATGCAAGGGTCTGTCGGGAATCCAGAAACTCATTGACCTTTTGTATACACACACTAATTACAAGCAAACAGATCACAGGTGAGGATGATTACCTTTAATAGCCATTCAAACCCTTTTGTGTCAACTTGTGTGCATGTTATCAGGCCAAAATCACCATTGTATGTAAACTTTTGATCATGGTCATTTGGGTAGTTTCTGTTGTCATTATTATTTAAAAAGACTAAACACAGTTGATTGATAATAAACGGCTTCAGCCAAACACTAACCATGAGTGAAAGAAATATTTTTGTGTTATCATTCATATTCTCTGAAAATGGCCAATAAATCATAAATTCTTCAAGGGTATGTAAACTTATGAGCACAACTGTATCACAAAAGACTAAAGGCTGTAATTAAAGCAAAAGGTGGTTCAAGAAAATACTGGCATAAGAGGGGTGGTCCTTTTTTCAACTCACTAATTTCTGTTTTTATTTTTTTTTGTACCTTTCACCAAAGAAGTTGAGTGCACGTGCTCAGCGTCATATCCAGAGGTTGTCTTTGGGAAATAGACATATGAGTGCTGCCAGCATTGCTGCAGAGGTTGAAGGGGTAGGGGATCAGCCTGTCAGTTCTCAGATCATACGCCGCACACTGCATCAAATTGGTCTGCATGGCTGTCATTCCAGAAGAAAGCCTCTTCTAAATGATGCACAAGAAAGCCCACAAACCATTTGCTGAAGACAAGCAGACTAAGGACATGCATTACTGGAACCATGTCCTGTGGTCTGATGAGACCAGAAGGTGTCAAGCGGGTGTGGGGGCAACCAGGTGAGGAGTACAAAGACAAGTGTGTCTTGAGTACAGTCAAGGATGGTGGTGGAAGTGTCATTGTCTGGAGCTGCATGAGTGCTGCCGGCACTGGGGAGCTACAGTTCATTGATGGAACCATGAATACCAACATGTACTGTGACATACTGAAGCAGAGCATGATTCCCTCCTTTCGGAGACTGGGGTACAGTGTCAGCAACTGGTGAGACCAGAAATGTGTGAACTGCACAGAGAATACCAGACACAACGTAAAGTGAATAAAGTGATTTATTAAGGATATAAGTAAAATGGTGATCCAAATGCACATCTAATATAATACACAGTGTAAACAACCACAGCAACAGAAATAGTGAAAACTGCTAAAACGGGTATAGGGAAATGTCCGAACCGTAAACGTAGCCAGGCCAGGGTCATGCACGGGAGATCAATCAGAGGGAGCAGGGAGCAAGATAAGGCAGAAACCAGGAACAGATGACAGGAAAGCCGGTGAGACAGGATCAGACTGCAGACAGGGGTCCAGGAGCAGATTCAGGGTTCATTCAACTGGCTGAGTGTCCCACTGCCGGGGTCAGACAACTGGCTGGGTGTCCTGCTGGCCGAATTCCCTGGAATGTAACACATTCACAGCTTCGAGTCCCTCAACACAGTAGATAACCCAACACCGGGGTCACCTTCAAATTTAGCCCTGGGGTCATGTGACAGTACTGGTATACAGGCATCGATGTGTCCTGTCATGACTGAATAGCTTGCCTGGTCTCCAGGACTTGCACTGCACATCAAGAACCCATTAGGCCTCTCCGAGGCACCGGTTACCCAACCTGGGTCCCCTAGTACACCTGGAGCTGTGGCAGTCGCTCCCAGATCATGGCAGGGCACAGATCGTACTCCGCCATTCCCTAGGAGTTTACCACGACCAGGGTCATAAAGGCAAATGCAGCCATCAGTCATCCATGTTATGTCTAGACCACCAGGCTCGGACGCCATAGGAGCAACACACTGCCAGAGGGACTTTACCTAGGCAACCGTCAGCTGAATCTTAGGCCAAAGAGACAACCCATATAAGTTCAGAGCTTTCCGACCCATTAACAGGTGAACACTCAGCCTTTACACAACCATCCAACTGATCAGGCTGAGCAGCGGGCAGAAGCACATCAGACTGGACAGCGGGCACCAGATCGTCAGACTGGTCGGCGGACACCGGAACATCAGACTGGACAGCGGGCACTGGGACATCAGGCTGGACAGCAGGTTCCGGATCATCAGATTGGTCAACGGACCACAGGATCATCAGACTGGACGGCAGGCACCGGATCAGACTGGACAGCGGGCAAGGGATCATCAGACTGGACAGCAGGGGCCGAAACATCAGACTGGACATAGATACCGGGTCATCAGACTGGACAGTGGGCACCGGAACATCGGACTGGACAGCGGGCATTAGATTGCCAGACCGGACAGCGGGCACAGGATCCTCGGATGGGACAGTAGGCACTAGAACATTAGGCTGGACAGCAGGTACCGGATCATCAGACTGGACAGCGGGCACTGGATAATCAGACTGGACAGCGGGCACTGGATAATCAGACTGGACAGCGGGCATTGGATCATCAGATTGGACAACAGGTACTGGAACATCAGACTGGACAGCGGGCACAGGATCACCAGACTGGACAGTGGGCACTGCCTTATTGGACTGGACAATGGGCACTGGATCATCAGACTGGACAGCGGGCACTGGATCATCAGACTGGACAGTGGGCACTGAATCGTCAGACTGGACAGTGGGCACTGAATCGTCAGACTGGACAGTGGGCACTGAATCTTCAGACTGGACAGCAGGCACTGGAACATCAGACTGGACAGCGGGCACTGGAATATCAGACTGGACAGCAGACACAGGATCACCAGACTGGACAGTGGGCACTGCATCATCAGACTGGACAGCGGGCACTGTATCATCAGACTGGACAGCAGGCACTGCATCATCAGACTGGACAGCGGGCACTGTATCATCAGACTGGACAGCGGGCACTGGATCATCAGACTGGACAGCAGGCACTGGGTTGTCAGACTGGACAGCGGCACTGGATCGGCAGACTGGACAGCGGGCACTGGATCATCAGACTGGGACAGATTGGCTGGTGTGGAGGTAGGCTGGAACAGATTGGTTGGTGTGGAGGCATATTGGTCGGTGTGGAGGCAGACTGGGGTACATTGGCTGGTGTGGTGGCAGACTGGGGTACATTCGCTGGTGTGGAGGCAGTATTGGATACAGGCTGGATAGTGCAGGTTGGGAAAAACTTCAGTTTCTTCTTAGGTTTTACCACTGGGGTTCTGTAAGTGACTGCAGGGCTGTAAATAGGGGATGTAGCTGATGGAAGAGTATGGCTGGCGTATGGTAAGGAGGGAGTGGTCAATAAGGGGGATTTTTGTGGAATTATTGCAGGAAGTGGAGAAGAGGTAGGTGGGTTAAAAGCAGGGTAGGTGCAGCAGGTGGAAACGGGGTACTGATACTTGGTAGGTAGCAGAGTATATTGGCCTGTGACTGTGGTTTCTGTAGTTGAAGGAGGGAAGGAACTTCGAGCAGGTAGGTCTCTAGTGGCAGGAATTGGTTGGTGCAAGTTGACTGGGGCTGAATGCAATATATCTGACCATGCCTGTAGTAAAGGTTGAACAAAATTTGGTGTACATACGGCCTGTCTGACAAGAGCCTGCACTGCATTTATGCACTCTATTAACACCTGTCGAGGGCGAGCTGAATAATGCTCAAAGAAATAAGCTGAGTCATCTTCGAGTAACCATAACAGCGATTCTACCTGAGCCTTGCTAAAGGGAGGGGAAAATCATCACTGCCCTTAGGAATGCTGGACAAAGCCAACTCTGCACACACTTGAATCAAAGGCTGAACATCACTGAACAACATACTGCCCTGATCAACTAGGACATGAGCCAGACGTATACATTCCAAAAGCTGACCCCTAGTCCACTCCTTCAATGTTTGACGGCAATAATCATGATCCTCTGTCCCCAGCAGAGAAAAATAAACAACCTCCTCCGGATGCATGTTGCCACCAAAACCAAGATGGCTTCCCTGTGCAGTCACTGGTCAGGACTGGCCTTGGTGTTATGTCAGCAACTGGTGTGACCAGAAATGTGTGAACTGCACAGAGAATACCAGACATAACGTAAAGTGAATAAAGTGATTTATTAAGGATATAAGTAAAATGGTGATCCAAACGCACATCTAATATAATACACAGTGTAAACAACCACAGCAACAGAAATAGTGAAAACTGCTAAAACGGGTATAGGGAAATGTCCGAACCGTAAACGTAGCCAGGCCAGGGTCATGCACGGGAGATCAATCAGAGGGAGCAGGGAGCAAGATAAGGCAGAAACCAGGAACAGATGACAGGAAAGCCGGTGAGACAGGATCAGACTGCAGACAGGGGTCCAGGAGCAGATTCAGGGTTCAGGATACTAGATACAGGATTCAGGATTCCAGATACAGCATTCAGGATTGCAGATACCGGATTCAGGATTCCAGAAACAGCATTCAGGATTACAGATACAGGGTTCAGGCTGTGGGATACAGAGGCACATGGAGGACAAACACCAAGGCACTAAGCATGTGGTAAACAGGGTTTAAATATCCTTCCTGTAACGAGCGTCAGGTGGTGACTCATGAGCCTCTGATTACTGGGAGACATCCGCTGGTGGATACTGGAACTGCAGCCCATGGATCCAGGAGCCACAGCGCCACCCGCTGGAGAGACTATTCCTAACACACAGAGCAGTATTCCAATGTTAAAACGACCCTAAACACCCCTCCAAGACATCCACTGCCTTGCTAAAGAAGCTGAAGGTAAAGGTGAGGGACTGGCCAAGCATATCTCAAGACCTAAACCCTATTGAGCATCTGTGGGGCATCCTCAAACGGAAGGTGGAGGGGCGCAAGGTCTCTAACATCCATCAGCTCAGTAATGTCGTCAGGTAGGAGTGGAAGAGGATTCCAGTGGCAACCTGTGAAGCTTTGGGGAACTCCATGCCCAAGAGGGTTAAGGCAGTGCTGGAAAATATTGGTGGCCACACAAAATATTGACACTTTGGGCCCAATTAGGACATTTTCACTTAGGGGTGTACTCACTTTTGTTTCCAGCGGTTTAGACATTATTGGTTGTGTGTTGAGTTATGTTGAGTGAACAGCAAATTTACACTGTTATACAAGCTGAACACTCACTACTTTACATTGCAGCAAAGTGTCATTTCTTCAATATTGTCACATGAAACATTTGCAAAAATGTGAGGGGTGAACTCACTTTTGTGAGATACTGTATAATCCATACATATGTGTTTGGCTCTATCCATACAAATTGAAGATCCCTGTGTCCCTTTTGGTGTATTTACCTTTACAATATGTATTTGCTGGATCCCTTATGTCCTTGGACGATCTGTGGTTACACTCACTGTTATGAGTGTACATTGGTGTAGAATATTGCTTCAGTGTATCTCAAGTCTTGAGTGGTTGCCCCACAGCACGCATGTCAAAACTTGTATCTTATTACTCCTTCTCCTGAAGAAGCAGAACACGATTTCAAAAACATGTTGAAGTTTTAAGCAGTATTGGAGCCCAGCTGGGAGCATTTCCATCTTTAGTCCTTGGAGGAAGGTGCATTATGGGCCTTGTGGTCCTGGAGGGAAGGTGAGAGGCAGTGTGTTCACGTCTGGTGGAGGATTTCACATCACACACCTGTGTTGGCTGTCTTTGTTTTCCATTTTCCTCTGGCACCGGGGACTATTCTCTACTTGCTGGTCATTCATCTAGCATACTGAGAGCATTAGATGCGATATTGTTTATTTTTCTTCCATGTGTACTGAGGCCGAATCATCAGCTGGATTTGTATGAAGGACTGTCCATTCAGGTGGGAATTCATTCCTGTGCGCACTCAGTCATCACCTGAGAGGAGCAGTGAGGGAGGCTGTTGCTTATGGACTTTTAAGTTAAGGATTATTTCAATATTTGATCATAGCGCTGCACTGTTTCTATTTTATGTTATACCTATGGTGTTTTGAATTTCCCCATTAGTGTTCAGCTTGCTGTGAGTTGCTTATAGGGTGTATTTTGCGCTGAATATTTTTGTTATTTTTATCAATGTTGAGTGTAAGGGCTAGTCTCACCCCCAGATTAATGAATCATGAAGTTAGATGGCTGTATACATTACGTTTTCATCCACATAGTTTATTATTGGTATGGTATGGTATGCACTGAGGGTGCGACACACTATTTGGAGAAACGTGTTAAGTCTAAGGGCTAGTCTCAACCCCAGATTAATGCATCATGAAGTTAGATTGCTTACATTCCATATAGTTGATTATTGATATGATTGCACTGAGAATGTGACACACTCTCTGGACGAGTTTCACTTTTAACTTCTTGTATATAAGATATGCATTTTTTTGAAATATACCATTTTAATTTTGCTTTGGCAAAATAATAAAAACAAAAAACTTTTTTTTTCCTTGTGGGTAAAACTCTGCTTTGTGTTTTATAATTGTGTTTTCTTCTTGTAAATTAGGAGGTGGCACCTTTATTTCCATAGCACAAGGCCCATCTTTTCTTTTTCATAATAATACACTATGGGTGATCATAGATGGGAGAAGGTGCTGGCTGTAACTAACATGAAGTGTGTCAGTTACAGGTTAGTTGAACACAGCAAATAAGGAGGTGTCTGCACCTCCAAACTTTGTGTGAGATGTTTGCAGTGTGTGACAGGAGTGTAGAGTTCAGCACTCTGTGAGAAGATCGGGTTCCCAACAGCTGCAGCTAGGGGGATAGTATCTATTATGTTCTGAAAGGTGAAAGGACAGGCAATAAGAGGACTGTAAACTTCTCTTCCAGCCTTCGTAAGCTTATAGAACTCTAAGCTACTTAAAATGTAGCGATGTTGAACGAGAGACTCCACTGTCCGGGACTCTCCCTCCTCATTGGCTGATACACAGCAGCAGGCACCATTGGCTCCCGCTACTGTCACATTAAAGCCAATGAGGAGAGAGAGGGGGCGGGGCAGAGTCATGGCTCAATGTCTGAATGGACACACGGAGCTACGGCTCGGCTTGGGTTCCCCCATAGCAAGCTGCTTGCTGTGGGGGCAGTCAGCAGGAGGGAGGGGCCAGGAACGTTGAAGAGGGACCAGAGAAGAGATCCTTCAGAATTCACAGAATTTGCAACTGTTAAATATCTGCTAGAAAAAGTGGGGTACCGCATTAAAATTGCTGTTGCAAAACAGCAGCTATGCCTCCATTTGTACGGGGTAATGATAGCAGGCCTACAACAGTGTCAACAGTGTCAGAAGATGTTAATAGTGGAAAGTAGAGTTTTTTTTTATCTATGGTGTTAAAGCTTGGGATACAGCAAAAAAAAAAATTAGAGGTTGGCAGGATCCCTCAAATTTTTAACCTGCAGTATCTGCAGCAGGGACATCGTAGCTGCTGCTAATCAAAGACTGGTTCATTTTCACAAATGTTAGCTGGTAAACAGTATACACGGACAGACACACTCTTGGTGCTCCCTGCAGCCCTGAATGCATGTTCAGAGAGCTTCATGGCTGCAGGAAAGTCCAGCAGCTCAACTGCATACTGTGCAAGCTCTACTCAGTGGTCCATCCTTGTGATTCAGAAATTGAGGGAGTCATTCATTCAGAGTGTCTTTACATCCACCTTTATCCCCAGATAATTGGCCGCCATGTAATGCAGCTGCTGCTGATAGATGCTGGCAGCAGATGGCCCTGCACACTGAGGGTTGAAATCGTTTTAAAAGCAATACTCAGGCAGACACACCTCTTTTATCAGCAGGAGGCTCAGAGACACCGTGACAATGAGACGTCATTCTGCTAGCCTCTGCAAATAAGTGACACAGGTTCCTCCTTAGAGCATCCTCTAGATGTTTCATCTTCAGCTGTCTCTGCAAGGGCAGGATGAGTTGTACTGTAGATCAAGGAGGGTTGCCAACCAGTAATGTGGGTGCACTATAAACTATGGTGCATGGACGAAATGTAAACTGGTGTTTTAGTGGACCAAACAGCACCACAATAATGTGTAATACTCTGCTGCAAACAAAGGGCAGCTGGTGTGGTGACACTTACAAATTTATGCTGCTATTGCTGCTGCTGACCTTGTAAAAATAACAAAAGTGGAAAACAGTAGAGCTTACTGCTGACACACACATACATAAAGTAGATCTAAAAAGGACTGTTGGGTCTTAGGAAATGATAGTGAATGCAGATGGGCATATACATCACTCTCTAGCCATACAAATTGTAATACTGTGAAAGGTATCAGTAGCAAATAGACAGCACTGAATATAATATTCTATATAGCACCGAGTACTGTATAAAGCACAAAGCAGTAGTAGCAAACTACACTATGCAAACCAACTCTCTGTCCCTAAAAATTATTTCAGCTGTTCTTCACTCTCACTAAACTCCCAACACGCTGTCAAAGAGCTCCAGGGAAAGCAGTCCTTAATGCTCCATGCACATTAGCATTTGTTTAAGCTCCTGGAAGCTGTTATTAGCATTTTTTCTGCTCCTAGAAGCTAAATAGTGTTATTCTATGTGCCCATGCACACTACATTAGGCTATTAGCGTTTTTTGAGCTTCAGCGTCTAGGAGCAGAAAAAAAATGTTTTTTGTCGTTTTTTGGGGGAAAAAAACGCTAAACACTTCTAAACGCTAATAAAATGCTCCTAGCTGCTTTTTTTTCTTTTTTTTTCGTTTTTTTTTCCATGTACTGTAAACCTATTTAAAAAACCTAATGCTCCTAAATGCACCTAAACGCTTCTAAAATTCCACTAAAAGCCAGCATACAAACGCTATTATCAGCATTTTTCATCCAGCTTTTTTTTTCGCTTATAAAAAACGCTAGTGTGCATGGAGCCTTATAGTGTGTGGGCTGCAAATCAGGTCAAAACCATCATTGTACACATAAAAATAGTAAAGTGCAGCGCAGTGACAGTCCTATATTAGGTCCACAATAAATGAGGACCACAAGTCCCAGAAGGTGAGCAATGATGTCAGCGTGTGTAGAAATAAAGGAGAATCTCAAGCACATGAAGTGAAACTCCCTCCACCTCCAAACAATCCGCTTTGCTCACCTCCTATCATATACCCCTGAACTAACAGGCAGTCATATGAACAGCATTCCTCGTAAGGAATTGGTTAAATCCTGTTGAGCTGGATCCCTCCGATGTAGTGTAAAAATACACATGTTACTACCAAAACTGGACTAAACGTCGGGTGTGTGATATTCCGAGGTACGTGTGATCGCAAAAAATATTCGCTTTTTTTTTCGACCTACTTTTTACGACTATTATCGCAAACATACGACCGAAAATCACCGTAAAATCTTCGCAAATCCACGTAAATCCTCGTAATCCAAAAAATTTATCCAAATGTCATGTACCTTTTTTTTTG
>BLSH010177108.1:137887-152716 GCA_018402905.1 Glandirana rugosa | reverse complement strand
TGTGTGACTTGCCATAGAAAGTAGATGGCATATTCACTTTAGAAACTGAGAAAGGGGAGGAGGAAGGTACATTGTATAATACATAGTGCGTAGCCTATAGGGGCCATATAGGGACCAAAATACGATGAACTGTCAATGTGAGTATCTTATCCTAGACATTTGAGATGGATTTGTCTAAGAATTCAGCGGGTAGTTTCTCCTCCAATATATATTATTGGGTGATTCATATTAGAGCATGGTGAGTTGATTGTCCTATTCCTGTATAGGAAGGGGCCTCATCCTTATGCTATTGGAGTGCGGGGGTCTGATTAAGGTAATGGATTGATATTCATGCTTTTGCCAGTGTGTTACTCCTGAATATGTTGTTCTGCCAGGCATTGCGTACTGTAAGGTGGTTGAGTCAACTTGATGGATAGGAGTAGGTGTTCGTTAGGTGATTTGACGAGTGAAGGAAGGGATGGTTATATCGCTGAATTGAAGGAAAGATAGAGAGGGGGAGGGAGAGAAGAAAAAAAAGGGGGGATTCCTCCCAGATACCTCTGGATATTACGTTTATCTGCAGTACGGTGGAGTAGCGAGCCCTGTAGTTGACAATGTTAGTATTGTTATGTTGTGACTTTAATCATTTGTTGGAGTTAAGAAGGTTGTAGTTATTAGTTGTTTGAAAATGGAGCCAGCATGCCCATGTTTTGAAGAATTTGGATGGGGAGTCCTTTGACAGGCAAATGAGTTCCTCCATTTCAGCAAGTTTACTTAAGTGTGTGAACCATTTTGCCATAGAGGGTGTGTGTGGAGTTACAGTGGATGGGTATGCACATTTTTGCCGCATTTACCATATGCATTGAGAGCTATTTAAAGTAGGATTTTGGGGTGGTGTGGTATAGCAGGTATTGAGCCTGTGTATAGTCTAGAGTGTGTGTGGTTACTTGGGAGATCACCAAGTGCACTTTGCACCAGAAAGGTTGGATCAGAGGGCAGTCCCACAATATATGTAGAAGTGTACCCACGGCTTGGTTACATCACCAGCAGCAGTTAGAGATGGCAGAGCTGAATTTGTGTAGGAGAGCAGGTGTCCCATACCACCTGGATATGAGTTTGTACCCATTTTCCTGCACCGAGACATTGACAGAGCCCTTGTGTGTGTTGCAGAAGACATGTTCCCATTCTACCAGGTCTAGATCTTGTTGTATATCTTTTTCCCAGGCAGACATGCTTTTCCTTTGCCTGGGTCTTTGTTCATGAAGAGTAAGGTATGAATGGTAAATATAACATGTTGTTGGGGTGAGGACCTGGAGCATAGTAGCTTTCAAATTGGGTGGCTATGTCTGTAGAGATTGTAACTAGTTTGCCTTGAGGGGTGTTAATATGGTGTATCATTGTGGCAGCTTTTTTGGCCTGTAGGGCTCTTCCTAGGTGGTGGCCACTTTTGTTACCATATTCGTAAAATAGTTTTTTGGTTAGGGTGAACTTTCGTTGTACTTTACGGCCTAACTCTTTCATAAGTTGGTGTCTTGCCTGGGTTAGTTCTAAAAAGGTTTGTTGGGCCTACAGGACAACTTTTAATGGCAAGACTATGTGTAGGTTTATGATAAACAAATATCACCTGACGGAGCTTTACTATAATTAGGATAACTGGTAAACTGGTCAGTAGAGGCACAGTGTATTCAAAAACAGTAGACCATAATGTAATGGAGAAAAATAACATAGGCATTGTAGTTTTACACAAGACTTATGTGACATAATTAAGTGAAGGCAATTCAGTAGTGTAAATTGGCCAGCGGCGGGACAGTTTTAGTCCTGGTTCACACTGACAGTGGAAATTAAATGGTGTGAGTTCTGCTGAACTCGCACCATTTCATTCCCGCATTTCGGTCCCGACTTCGGCGGTGATTTCACAGACATTTGTGTGGGTTGCTGCACATATGCCTATGGAAATCGCACCCCAAGTCACCAAAAGTAGTGCAGAAACTACTTTTGGGAATCGGTACATCGCTGCAAATGCGGCTTCGCAACAATTCGGACGGTGCCATTGCTTGCAATTGCTGCCGATTTGGCATGTGATTTGAGAAATCACATGCCAAATCGCACCAATGTGAACCTTGGCTTAATAAGGTTTATTAGGCCTAATTGGTGTATGCCTAACTTTTATTTTATCTATTTAGATGAAATAGGGAAGGGGGGGTCATTGATTGTGAGAGTTTAGATATACACTATTTAGCACATTTATTTATTTATTTTATAAAAGATGGTGTGCTGTGAAAAAAAAAAAAAGATGGTGTGCTGTGAAGCACATGCAGTTACAAGAACTTATGGTCAAATAACAAGTGGATACTCTGCTTTGAGTATCCCAAACTTTAAAAAAGGCCCTATCAACATCAAATAAAATATGTTAACAGAGGGGGAAGGGCCGTGATCACAGGCTTCCTGTATAGCCAAGATCACTCCCCTCTCCCAGCCAGCCCAGCCCCCATACAGTTAGAACACACTGAGGGAGCACAGTTAACCCTTAGAGCGCCCCCCCAGGCTAACCCCTTCACTGCCAATGGCATTTACACAGTAATCAGTGCATTTTCATAGGACTGGTCGCTGTATAAATGCCAATGGTCCCAAAAAAGTGTCAAAATGGTCCGACATGTCCACCGCAATATTGCAGTACCGTTAAAAATCGCAGATCACGGCCATTACTAGTAAAAAAAAAAAAAAAAACTCCAGAAATGAATTCTCATCATTTGTAAACGCGGCAACTTTTGCGCAAACCAATCAAATAAACGCTGATTGCGATTTTTTTTTTAACAAAAATATGTGGAAGAATATAAATCAGCCAAAACCGATGAAAAAAATGTTTTTTTATATTTTTTTTGATTTGTATTTTAGCAAAAAGTAAGAAAAAAATGTTTTTTTTCTGCAAACTTGTCGCTCTTTTTTTGTTTATAGCGGCGATCAGAAATGAGGGGATCAAATACCATCAAAAGAAAGCTCTATTTGTGGGAAAAAAAGGACACAAATTTTGTTTGGATACAACACTGCACAACCGCGCAATTGTCAGTTAAAGTGACGCAGTGCCGAATCGCAAAAAGTGCTCTGGTCCTAAAGTGTCAAATCCTTCCGGGGCTGAAGAGGTTAAAAGGAAATTTGCAGCCAAAAAATGAATGTTATGAATAGGACAGCGGCTAATAAGGACCAATGACTTCAAATCAAGCAAATAATAAAATAATGAAATATAAAAAAGCTACAATTACTGACTCTAATCTCTTTATATGACATTTGGCAGCTTTCACTATTCTCTCCCTGCAACAGTTTCCAATTTACTGACATTATTGTTGCTCTGTGCCCCCACCCCACTTTATTATGGTTTAAAATGTGCACATAAATTCACCAGAACTGTATATCACAATCCTGCAGGATTTGCCTCAAACCCATGGTAGCAGCAAACCTGAACCTCGTCCCTAATGAGAATTTGTTTCTTGTAGTTAGGAAGATAGAACACCAAAAAAGATTGCCGATAATTTGCATTATTTTTGTAATACTGTACTGTTTAACATAAAAATGCCTAAAAGTAATAGTTTTGTATTACATTTAAACAAATCGTTATGTTTTTGAGTAAAATACCTAAAACTGTAACTTGCAAATGTTAAAGGTTAAATGTATAATGGAATTGCAAATTAGCTGACAAAAAAGAATACTTCCAGTTTATTAAAAAATCTTATTTCACAGTTTTGACCATTGCAATTAGTCATAACAGAAGTCTCATGATCTGGAGCCCATCCCACGGGCTCCTGTCCATAATCCATGACAGAAAGCTTTTAGTTAAAGCTTGGTCAGTGTTCTGGGAGCATGTAGTGAGCACGCTATTGGCACACAACCTCAGGCCATCGCACACAATTATGCATAGCAACTGGGGACTGGGGTGTTAAAGTCCACTTTTGTCCTGCAAATATGCATTGTGGTTGGCAAGTGGTTAAACTTAATTTTTGAACACTAATCATTGATACATTTCTTGTTCTGATATGTACAAGGTTAATGTTGTAATAATAATGTTCCAATAACAAAATGAAGTAAAATAGATCATGTTGTATAATTTCTACTTATTATAAAAATAATGAAAAGTCACATGACGAAACATGTTGGGGCGTTGCCTATGACATCGGCACGCACCATATGAAGCCTGTACACTCCATAGAGAGGTATTTGCAGCTAGGAAGGATGGTTTACTAGCACAGTGAACGAAGGATTGTGACCAGCTGTGTTTGCCAAGCTTACTCCCCATGTGTCCTTGAGTCTGTACACCTGCTTTGTGAGTTGATCTATAATTTTTTACAATAAAGTTTGGTTTTAATACAGTAAAGCACTATTAGTACATTTCCTTTCATGTAACCACCAATGTGATGCCTATTGTGATGGTGAGCTACCTGTGACTGGGAGGATTGTTTAACCCCCTGTAGATAAGGCACAACTAGACCCAAGTTGGGGTCGCTAATGGAGGTGAGAGCATAGATTGGATGGTGGAGGGACATTCACAGCAAGATTGCAGTGTTGCAGCACTGGGAGTCTCTCTTCTTCTGCTGGATTGGTATCACTTCATGGACTTTTCTCACTGCACAACACTTTATTATTGAAGTGCATTGTATATTGTATACCTTATTCACCAGGCACTTTATGGTGTATGGATATGTTTTATATGCACATTATGAATCTATGACACTATGAATTAATGAGTTTAAAATTTTGAGTGGTATTAATTCTAGTCATGAATTGATATTACTGCAGTCACATGTTATACATTATCTCACAAAAGTGAGTACACCCCTCACATTTTTGTAAATATTTTATTCGATCTTTTCATGTGACAACACTGAAGAAATGACACTTTGATACAATGTAAAGTAGTGAGTGTACAGCTTGTATAACAATGTACATTTGCTGTCCCCTCAAAATAACTCAACACACAGCCATTAATGTCTAAACTACTGGCAACAAAAGTGAGTACACCCCTAAGTGAAAATGTCCAAATTGGGCCCAATTAGCCATTTTCCCTCCCCGTTGTGATGTGACTTATTAGTATTACAAGGTCTCAGTTGTGAATGGGGAGCAGGTGTGTTAAATTTGGTGTTATCGCTCTCACCCTCTCATACTGGCCACTGGACGTTCAACATGGCACCTCATGGCAAAGAACTCTCTGAGGATCTGAAAAAGAGAATTGTTGCTCTACATAAAGATGCCCTAGGCTATAAGAAGATTGCCCAGACCCTGAAACTGAGCTGCAGCACAGTGACCAAGACCATACAGCGCTTAACAGGACAGGTTCCACTCAGAACAGGCCTCGTCATGGTCTACCAAAGAGGTTGCGTGCATGTGCTCAGCATCATATACAGAGGTTGTCTTTGGGAAATAAACATATGAATGCTGCCAGCATTGCTGCAGAGGTTGAAGGGGTGGGGGGGGGGGGTCACTGTCAGTGTTCAGACCATATGCTGCACACTGCATCAAATTGTTCTGCATGGCTGTTCTACCAGAAGGAAGTCTCTTCTAAAGATGATGCACAAGAAAGCCTGCAAACAGTTTGCTGAAGACAAGCAGACTAAGGGCATGGATTACTGGCACCATTTCCTGTGGTCTGATGAGAGCAAGATAAGCTTATTTGGTTCAGATGGTGTTAAGCGTGTGTGGCAGCAATCAATTGAGGAGTATAAAGACAAGTGTGTCTTACCTACAGTCAAGCATGGTGGTGGGAGTGTCATGGTCTGGGGCTGCATGAGGGCTGCCAGCACAGGGGTGCTACAGTTCATTGAGGGAACCATGAATGCCAACATATACTGTGACATACTGAAGCAGAGTATGATCCCCTCCCCTCAGAGACTGGTTCGCAGGGCAGTGTTCCAACGTGATAATGACCCAAAACACACCTCCAAGATGACCACTGCCTTGCTAAAGAAGCTGAGGGTAAAGGTAATGGACTGCCCAAGCATTTCTCCAGACCTAAACCCTATTGAGCATCTGTGGGGCATCCTCAAACAGAAGGTGGAGGAGCGCAAGGTCTCTAACATCACCAGCTCCATGATGTCACCATGGAGGACTGGAAGAGGACTCCAGTGGCAACCTGTGGAGCTCTGGTGAACTCCATGCCCAAGAGTGTTAAGGCAGCGCTAGAAAATAATGGTGGCCACACAAAATATTGACACTTTGGGCATTTGGACATTTTCACTTAGGGGTGTATTCACTTTTGTTGCCAGTGGTTTAGACATTAATGGCTGTGTGTTGAGTTATTTTGAGGGGACAGTAAATTTACACTGTTATACAAGCTGTAGACTCACTACTTTACATTGTAGCAAAGTGTCATTTCTTCAGTGTTGTCACATGAAAAGATATAACAAAATATTTACAAAAATGTGAGGGGTGCACTCACTTTTGTGAGATACTGGTATATTATTTTATTTAAGTTTTTAGCATTATGCACTATATTGTTATAGAGCAACTAGTTACCATATATTTCAAAATAGCAGCATTTTAGTGCCAGCAGCACGGATCATTATTAAGATCTAGGTAGCTCTTCACTGTTATACTTTTTTCTTATTATAGCATGTATTTTGATCCTAAAGTCAGTCAATGCTTCATGGCATTGATCCTGTTGACAAACTTTCAAAAATGTTTTAAGACATTTCAACTATGCTGCAACAGAAATTTTAAACCGGGTGCTTTAGACACTGCACTCAAAGGTATCTTACAATTCAACACAAATAAATCAAAAGCTTAGCCTTACTTTGTTATGACTTTTTTTATTAAATGTTAGAATAATATGTTAAAATTTTAAAGTTTAATGCAGCATTGCGGCATTGTTTGCATGCCTAATTTGACAAATATGTAATGATCAAAGCAGACCTGTGTCATCTACAATCAAATTATGACCAGCTTTGGTAACCTAAAAATACACTTCAATAGACTGGTATTTCTTAGCATCTGAAGCCTAGAGAATTCATGGTGTAACTGTATTTATTCACAGCCCATAGACCTATGCAGAGACTGTTCCACAACTATATTCATCTGAAATGACCACAATACTTTCAGCCACTGACACAAACCCTTTACTGATCTTTTCTACAAGCTGTTTGTGGAAAGAGATAGATGTTACAGTGCAACAAAGTTCTATTACAAGATATTCCCCTACCCAGCCGTGCACAGATGCTAGTACCAAGACATTAAATAGCAAGGGGTAAAGTACTTTTGAAACACAGATTATATCACTGTCAGTACCATTTAATAATTTTGTGTGAAAGACCTGGTGAGAGCACTGCACAATATGCGTGTGGGTGATGGCAATTTCACTTTAAATGCATTTGGGAATTAATCACATTGCGCACCCCCTTTCCGTTCAGCGTGACAAGACAGGTGACACAAATTTTTTATGACAATAAGGTATTTGTAGATTGGACTTTAGGAAAAATTATCTATTTTTGGAACCCAAATACAATATAAATACAGTATATCTCTTTAAACTGTGATGTTATAAAACAGCTATAGCGTATAATTTATATACTTATGTGTGTTAGGCCAGGGTTCATCCTATAGTCATTATGGTTATGTTACAATTAGTCATGACAGTTATGTTATATATACCGGTACACATTATATTATAAATGATATACTGCATACAATTTAATTCCATCTGAATTTTTTCGCTGGTATGTTTACCCAGGTCCTCCCCCTTCTTGCCTCACAGCCAGGCACAAGGTAGATTTCCACAGTCAGGTGCACACACACTTCCACTTGTCTATAATGTCCAGTCTAGGAGTTAGAGCACACTGAGCAGGCTGTATTAGCTGAACACCACTCTCTGTTAAGCAGACAGCCATTAGGGGGGTGGCCAAGAGTGGCATGTGAGCAGTCGCATCTCACAGAGCTCCCGACATTGATCCTGTTCCCAGCCTCACAGCAGCTCTCTTTCAACTCATCCGAGTTCCAAGCTAATTGCTACCAATCCCAGAGCTGTCCCAAGCCTGAAGCACCATGGTTGCCCACAGAAACAAAGAGGACACCTCGCGGCCAGAGAGTCAAGGTGCGCCATGGCAGCGCTTCCCCAGTACACACCTCATGGTGGGGACAAGCTCAAGGACACTGTCAGTAACCTCCCTAAGCCTGTCAAGAAGCACCCCCCTAAGGATCATCCAGGGACATTAGATTTTATGCATACAAGCTGTCGGGAACCTCTGAGAGGGGAGAGGAGGAGGATACTGTGCCCCCCCCCCCCCACTATTGGATATGGAGCAGGAGGCCGCTGAGAACATTCTAGGCCCAGCTCCTGTGCTTGACCAGCAGCTAATTGATACAAGGGAAGCAGAGGATGCTTCTGAGCAGCCCACATTAGCAGTAATTCTCCGGAAGTGAACAAAAGCAGACAGCCATTCAATTTACCTAGCTGTTCTTCTGTTAAGCAGAGCAACCAAAAACTATTCTATACTAATCCCAACACCTACCTAGAAGGGTGCTACACTTGGATATTATTGGGTTGGTTTACCGATTGCAAATGGACACTTCACTTTGCAAGGAAATTTTATGTTAACTTCACAAATGTGGTGGCATTTCATTTTGCAAAGAATACCTTATCACACGCAAGCAAACAAATAAAAACTGTATTTTTGCTTAGATGTGATTGAATGATGAAAGCCAACAGAGCTTCACCACATTCACCAATCTAAGGGAAAATTCCCTTGCAAAGTGAACAACTTGTTTGACATTAGTAAATCAACCCTTAAACATGAATAATGAGAGACCGCTCTATTTATTCTGCAGACAAAATATGTAGTTGAATTGTTGAATGGACCCACGCCATTTAGTTCTAAAGATATAATGCAAGGCCAAATAGCAAAGATACATAATCTTAGCAGGGGGCATTTCATTTTCTTATACAAAATATATTAGGTTTTTGTTGATGAGGTGGAGGTAAATGTAATGTTGCCACTTACACTAATCTAGATTATCTTGCCCACAGATATTTATCTATAAAATGTCAGTCTTTTCATATTGCCAGCTACTCCCTATTACCCTGTGGTCATCTACTATTGGACACATAGACGTTTGGCTGCACATCAACTGTGAGTGCATGAATTATTACTTTGCTGGTAACCTGTAGATCATTCCACTAATAATATTTGATTTCTCCCATTCAATAAAAGAAACCTTTGGGATAAATATGCATAGGACACAAGTACTTTCTTTGCAATTAACAACAAAACAGTTTGCAGTTGTGAAATGAACACATTATAACATCATTAGGTAAGTGTTAGTGAATGTGATTATGCAGTTCTTAATGGAAACATGAGAGGGTTTACTCCAGACGTATGTATCATACTGTGTGATGAAAGTAAACAGCCTAGGCATCTCCTTGATGGAAAGGCCTTCCTGTCACTGCAGTGCTTTCACAACCTCTCAGTTTTATGACAGTGATGAAACCAGCAAAGAAAACATGAGTGAGGAACAAGAAATATTCACACATACAGTTGCATCGTAAGCCACACTAAATGTAAATACAAAATAGACAGTTGTCCATAGATAATACAGTTATTGGAAAGCCACTTGGAGGCCATTGTCAGAATACATTGTCCTACCAGAGGGGGATTTCTCCATTCACCTCATTTGCGTGGATAGAGGAATCCAACAGTGTGTGGCCTGCTTTACCCAGCCAAGCTCCCCTTCTAATCTATTACTAGCAGAGTGATGGGGAGAGCGTGATGTGGCAGCATGTGGCAGTTCCATGGCCTGAGTGGCCAAGTACTGGGCCCAAATACTCTCATGTAGGGGTGTGCCATGACAAACCCCAAATCCAGCCACAATGGGGAGAAGAAATGCAAGAGAATGTGGCTGGGAAAATTGTGGTGGCAAGGAATTGCTAATACACAGCAAGTAACTCAATTGTTTGAAGGCTGCAGGCCACAGAGTATGCCTGATACTCCAGAAATATAATCAGAAAAGGATCTGGTGAAATTTAAAGACATGTTCACTAGCTATTCATCATCCCAGAACATTCTTACATGGCACAAGGGACCAAGTTAATATCACCTTTCCTATTAAATCCAACCAAAACCAAAAACATAAGGACACTGCCTACCTTCTATACTCTTTAATTGTCAAAATTTCATACCCCTAGATATGGTCATCAAATACTCTCTTCTACAGTTGTTTAATGGAGTTCTTGTGAATGACCGAAATTTTGTCATTGTTAGGAATACAGGAATTCAGTTTTTTTCCAGATTTAGTAGAATTATATATAGTAAAGTACTTTTTATTCTCAAGGACAATACAGGAGGTAATCGGAAAGCACCCAAAAGTAAGAGGAAAAAGCACCTTTGACAGTTGTTACCATAAGAAATGACCTGGAATATATCCCCCCCCCCCCATTCCTGTTCTTGTGAAAACTGTAACAATTTGTATTGCCCCGCAAATTTTCACTAGAACAAATTGCAAAAATGGATCATAAACATAAACAGTGATAAAAACCTGAGTGATCTGGAAAACTAAATTTAGCTGGTGTACCACTTTAAATGTCATGAAAAATATTTACAACTCATTCTCTCACTGGACCGAACCAAACTGAACAACTTAAGACCCATCTCATTGCTCCCATTCACCTCTAAACTTCTAGAACGCTTAGCTCTTACCTCAGTGAAAATAACCTTCTTGACCCCTTACAGTCTGGCTTTCGCTCGCAAAATTCCACAGAAACTGCCTTAACTCACTAACGATTTACTTACTGCTAGAACCAATAGCCACTACTCCATACTCCTATTACTTGACCTCTCTGCGGCCTTTGATACTGTTGACCACCCACTCTTTCTCATTAAACTCTGTTCCCTCGGCCTCCAAGATTCTGCTCTATCTTGGTTCTCTTCTTACCTATCACAGCGCTCCTTCAGTGTTACCTACAACTGTCTCCTCCTCTCCACTACCCCTTTCTGTCAGAGTCCCCCAAGGCTCTGTTCTTGAACCCCTGCTCTTCTCTATCTACACCTCCTCCCTTGGTCACTTGATAACCGCCCACGGTTTACAATACCATTTATATGCTAATGACACCCAAATCTATCTGTCTACTCCTCACCTCACTCCTTCAGTCTCCTCTCGCATTACTAACTTACTAACTGACACCAGCATGGATGTCACACCACTTCCTTAACCACTTCAGCCCCGGAAGGATTTCACACTTTAGGACCAGAGCCCTTTTTGCGATTCGGCGCTGCGTCGCTTTAACTGCCAATTGCGCAGTCGTGCGACGTTGTACCCAAACAAAATTTATGTCCTTTTTTTCCCACAAATAGAGCTTTCTTTTGGTGGTATTTTATCACCGCTGCGTCATTTCTGATCACCGCTATAACCAAAAGAAGAGCGACAATTTTGCAAAAAAAAACAAATTTCTTACTTTTTGCTAAAATACAAATCCAAAAAAAAATACAAAAAAACATTTTTTTTATCAGTTTTGGCCGATTTATATTCTTCCTCATATTTGTGATAAAAAAAATCACAATCGGTGTTTATGGATTGGTTTGCGCAAAAGTGGCCGCGTTTACAGACGATGAGAATTAATTTCTGGGGTTTTTATTTTTTTTACTAGTAATGGCGGCGATCTGCGATTTTTAGCGGTACTGCGATATTTTGACACTTTTTTGGGACCATTGGCATTTATACAGCGATCAGTGCTATAAAAATGCACTGATTACTGTGTAAATGCCATTGGCAGTGAAGGGGTTAACCTGCAGGGGGCGCTCTAAGGGTTAATGGTGTTCCCTGGGCGTGTTCTAACTGTGTGTGGGCTGTCCTAGCAGGGGAAGGGAAGTGATCACAGCTTCCATGTAGTTGACGGTCGGCAAGTGGTTAAACTAAATCTTTCTAAAACTGAGCTGGTAATATTGCCCCCTTGCCCAAATGAAACCACCAAGCTCCTCATTCACTCCCTTGCTATCTGTCGCCTTGACTATTGCAACTCCCTTCTCATTGGCCTCCCTCTCCATAGGCTATCCCCTCTTCAGTCTATCATGAATGCTGCTACCAGAATTATCCACCTTACCAACCGCTCAGTGTCTGCCATCCCTCTCCTCCAATCCCTACACTTGCTCCCAATCACCCAGCAAATTCAATTCAAAATACTAACCACAACAAACACAGCCATTCACAACTCTGCCCCGAGCTACATCACCAATCTTGTCTCCAAATATCACCCAAATCGCCCTCTCCGTTCCTCCCAAGATCTCCTACTCTCAAGCTCCCTCGTCTCCTCCTCCCATGCTCGTCTCCAGGATTTCTCCAGAGCCTCTCCCATCCTCTGGAACTCTCTACCTCAACCTGTCTGCCTATCTCCTTCTCTTGCTACCTTCAGCCAATCCCTGAAAACTCATCTCTTCAGGGAAGCCTATCACACCTCCAACTAATCTTTTACCACTTCCATCAACTCATTCCTCACAGTTAGAACCTTTTGTACTACCTGCCCCACCCTATTAGATTGTAAGCTCCTCTGAGCAGGGTCATCTTAATCCTCGTGTATTTTATTGTACTGTATTGTCTCCCTTTTACATGTAAAGCGCTGCATAAACTGTTGGCGCTATATAAATCCTTTATTATAATAATAAAAATTCTTTCAAGCAGCATTGCAACTTATGTTGTTGTTGCATTGTAACTGCATTTGGCAGTGTGTGCATGTTCTGACAATACCATTGAAGTTTAGTAAACACAAACTTGTAAAAATTAAACAATAAAATAGCACTGCAATGAGTGCTAACAATGAATTGCAGCACAGCATGCAGCATTGAACTACACACTAGTGTGTATGTATAACATGTAAATGAGCCCTCCATGAACATTTCTTGATTTTGAAAAGTTGCATTATCCATATTTTAGACTTTTTTTTTTTTTTATTAAATGCAATTTTTCATCATAATAATCACCATATCAAGTGCTATATTTCTTATGCAAAATTACAAAAGTACAAAGTACATTGGATAAAAAAATGTGTTTTTGCTTTTTGCTTTTCACACTGGGGGAGATTTACTAAAACTGGAGCACTTAAAATCTAGTGTAGCTGTGTATGGTAGCCAATCGGCTTCTATTTTCAGCTTGTTCAATTTAGCATTGAAAATAAAACCTAGAAGCTGATTGGTGAGTAGCTGCACCAGATTTTGCACACTCCAGTTTTAGTAAACCATCCAGTTTATTTTACGATATTTCACCACCTTAAAATAAAAGACAGTTCACTACTTTAAAATAATTCACCACCTTAGCATATTTACTAATAGAAGTGTTGCTGACTATGCTGTTAGCTTACAGATTTATATATATTATAATCTTTTTTTTTTTGAAAACTGTATACAAGCAGGTGTGTACAGCAGTAATCACTAAACAGCAAGTCAGTAATACAAGACTAGCAGTAATCAGCAGCTGCTTGGCTTAACAAAGCATAGCTAAGTCGGTGCATAACTCTAAACAAAATGTGGTCAGTCTTACCATAACCGGCTCTTTTAAGTTCTTGTTTGATATCGTTTTACTTTTATATCTTCCTAAATCCATACTCCATAGACAGTTACTTAGTGAAATAAAACCATCTTCTTGCTTCTTGGTTATCACAGTGCCTTTCAGACTCCAGCTCTCCCAGCCTGTCCTGTGGATAACTTCTTGTTAACACTGCTTTCCAATTATAGGTCCATGAAGCACACAAATAGTACACAGTCTCCAGAGAAAGAAGACAGCTGGCTTCAGATAACAATTCATGCAAAGCCAAGCTCAATTTCAAAGCTATACTTTCTTATCTATCAAGCAACTTAAACAAGTGTATTTCAAAGACTGTGATGTTATTCATCAATCACAGGAATACTTTATGATTTGCCCTATAGGCAAAGTACATTTGTTTAGCAGGTTGCTAGGTGTAAGTGCAGACATGCAACCTAAAAATAAATAAGTAAATATAACTGGTATTTTACTTTTGGAGCCAGAGTAAAGATAAGCTGGCATTGGCATGGTCGTTTGTTTATAACATTTTCAGACATATGCCACCATCTATTTTCTTTTTTTTTTTTTACAAATATTTTTATTGAGTTTTACAAAAATACAAAGAAATATAGTGTAGAAAATAGTGCAGAAAATACCTTACAGGTAAGGCATCTGCACAGATTACAGTTGGTGTGACAAAGACAATGCATAGCATCAACAGTTTGGTACATGTTGCACAGATTAGCAAACAGGTCTCCTCCAGTGAATAAGAAGTTTTTATGTGCCGTGAAAGAAAGTGGCGTTCTCACGGTTGAGCAAAGGAAAAGTGATTGGATGATTTCAAGGTAAGGGCATGTTGACTCTTTTAGGTGAACCCAACAATTATTCGGGGGGTAGAGTGAGGTTAGTGATTAATGGGGTGGAACGATAGGGGCAATTGCATTTGAGGGCTGGTGGGTCTAGTGGGTCTCCGATTATATTTTGAGTTTGCCTAGAGTATTAGATAAATCTGCTGTCAAGTACCACTCTGAGAGTTTGAATGGGTCCATGAATTGGGAGATCTCAGTTTTGTTGAAAGAGTGCTCTATGAACTTCCTCCATTTCGAGAAGAATTTTTTCGTGGATTTTAGGTTTGAGTTGATGGTGTCTTGTTTCTCCAGAAATAGAAGAGAAAATAGTGCTTGTTTGACATAGGCCATTCCGGGGGGGGATGTGTGTATCCAGCTTTGCATTATAGCTCTCCTGGCTGAAAGCAGGCAGAGATGACTCCAGTTGGATATCTTTAATGTGGAATCCATGGGAGTTTGAAGTCCAGGCGACAATACACTAAAGAGGCACAGCATAGCATCTTTGGGAAGTGAGTGACCA
>BLSH010177108.1:87677-100163 GCA_018402905.1 Glandirana rugosa | reverse complement strand
AAAGATTTGTTCTTCCTTGTCATTGTTATTCGCTACATGTCTATCCATTACTGGTCTATATCCACGTTAAGTCATATCGGACTTAATAGTATGTAACTACTGTTAATTTTCATTCGGAATTAACGATTTTACTTGGAACTGCTCAGCTCTCAGGAAGTTTTGCAAAACAAATCAGTGTATCAATTACATCCTCTTCTTATGTCATTTAATTTACCGTCAAATCAAAGGGAAATCAAATAACGACTATTAGTCTAATTTTGTATTGTGTTCTATTCCCAATCCGATCAAAGAATCCATGACCAAAAATAAATATTTGCAATTTGCAATTTAACTGCCAGAACATTATGTACCTTGAAACAACTAGCCTAACCCTTATCTTGTGTTATGTTTTAATCTGATTATCAGCAATAAACTAAAGGGAAACTAAACTGCCATTTAATTTACTGTATTCTTCTCCTACATTAACTATGTGACTAAACAAAACGTTTTGAAGGACTCTCGACTCGTCAAGGTTCATTTTAGCAATTAAGGCTTACTTTTAATTGTCATCAATGTATGATAATTCAGGCTATACTGAATTGCACCTATATCTGGTCATTACCTATCTGTACATCGCTTATTGTTACTGTTCCTTCTTGTTTAGAAAAAAAAATGGTTCTCTAGGTAGTATTCTTTTTAATATATTTTATTTCGTTTTAAAGAGAGGTGCAAATACAGTTTACAAATCGATGACCAGTATATCAACAAAAGACTAAACATAACAAGAATTGTACAAGCAGCAAGGTGGCAGGTCAACAATTGGTCAATTGGGCAAAACAGTGAAGGATATGTTTCCTTTACTTTCTATTATAAAACATATCAAATATAAATGCCAGGACAGTACTAATACCCCCAAAATGGCCTCTTTTTGGAAAGTGGACACCTCAATGTGATCACATTTTTGGCAGATTCTTTTTTTGTAAATGATAAAACATGCTTTGAATGTGAGAATATAAAGCCGAAGTTCAGCTTTAACTAACTCTAAATCTACTCGCAACCGCTTTTCCTAGACTAACCTATCTAGCCCTGTAAAGAAGAAATCTCTATACATACCTTTTCTGAAGCCACTCTGGTCTGGTCCCACCTGAGCTGTCAGTGGTAGCTTCTGTGTGTGGGAGTGTGAAGAAGAGGCAGCCGACAACGGAAGCCCCATAGTAACTCTATAGATGTCACTTCCCAGGCATTTCCCAGCCATTTTCACTGACTCCTTCACACAGCATCCGCCACTGAAGACCGGATCAGATCGGCTTGGAAAAGTTATGTATAGCAATTTTTAGCAAGTTAATTTTGGATGTGTCACAGTGGTGTAGTAGATAGCACATTCGCCTAGCAGCAAAAGGGTCACTGGTTCAAATCCCAACCATGACACTACCTGCCTGGAGTTTGCATGTTCTCCCTGTGCCTGCATGGGTTTCCTCCGACACTCCAAAGACCTGCTAGTAGGTTAATTGGATCCTGTCTAAATTGACCCTAGTATATGTATGCATGTAAGTTAGGGACCTTAGATTGTAACCTCCTTGAGGGTAGGGACTGATGTGAATGTACATTGTATATGTAAAGTGCTGCGTAAATTGATGGCGCTATATAAGTACCTGAAATAAATAAAATGTGGATGCGAGTAGATTTAGAGATAGTTAGTTAGTTTTAGGCTGAACTTCCACTTTAAGGCAAGCCTTAAAGGTTCTCACAAAGAAGCCAAATCTTCTGTTAGTGGAAGAAAGTTTCTTTAAGGTACAGTTTCATTACAGCAAATTTGCATTGTGTGCAATGACTAGATGTCATTTATAAACCCAAAACAATTTAGACCCCCCACAAAGCAGTACTACAATCATATGTGCTCTGTGGCATTTTAAAAACCCCAGTCCCTCATCATTCGTGGACAGTGGCATTTTATCCTCCCCCTCCCAAAAAAAAATACAATGCAGCAATGTGATTGTGAATGTGACGCTTGTTGATTGGCTGCCCTGCAGCTATAGAAAAGGCGCAAAAAATATGTGAATACCGTACCCGAACGCAGACTTTTTTTCAAATGTTCGGGGCACGGACACCCCAAAGTCCGGTACAAACCTGAACTTTACAGTCCGGGTTCGCTCAACTCTACTGTTCACCCCAGTCGGTGACGCGGAGTGTTCCGGGGACACGCCACCACTGACAGAGCCAGGATGCGCGTGCCCAATCGTGCGCAATCCCGGCTTAAAGGGGCGAACGGTGGGCGGACGGCAAGTGGTTAATCTACATTTTCAATATATTGGTCCTAATATTATTTCATCTAACCAAGAGCTTTGATTTTTCTTTACTACCTTAAAAAATATTTGATTCAAACTTTTTTTTTTTTTTATTTCCATTTATTATTGCATACTTAGATCAGCTTTTGATATTTATCACATCTCAAAAATAGTTATCAATTTTTCTACTTAACCACTTGCCTACACGACACTTTTTACCCCCTTTCTGCTCAGGCAAGTTTTGAGCTTTTCTCTCTGTTGCAATTTGAATGGCATTTGTGCAGTCATGGAACACTGTCCCCAGACAAAATTTGTATATATTTTTGTCACACAAATAGAGCTTTCTTTCGGTGGTATTTAACCCCTTGCCGACCGCCGATCGGCATCTGACGGCGACAAGGTGGCTGGTGAGCGCAAATCGCCGTCATATGACGGCGGCCGCGCGACCGAGCCTAGTGAGCGCGTGCCGCCGGAGGCGCGCCCGCATGCTCACTGTGTTCGGGGAGGGCCAGGGAGCGGGTGCGGCGACTTCGATTGCCGCCGGCTACCCGCAATGGCCCCCCCGGAGCGAAGGAACGGAGGTCCGTGTCTGTAAACATGGACCTCCGTTCTGTGAAGGGGGAAGGGGTGATCACAGTCTTCCTGTATACGGAGGCTGTGACCACTTCCCTTCCCCAGCTAGGGCAGTCCCCATACAGTTAGAACACACCCAGAGAACATAGTTAACCCTTAGAGCGCCCCCTGCAGGTTAACCCCTTCACTGCCAATGGCATTTACACAGTAATCAGTGCATTTTTATAGCACTGATCGCTGTATAAATGCCAATGGTCCCAAAAAAGTGTCAAAATGGTCCGACATGTCCGCTGAAATATCGCAGTACCGCTAAAAATCACAGATCGCCGCCATTACTAGTAAAAATAAATAAATAAATAAAAACCCCAAAAATGAATTCTCATCATCCGTAAAAGCGACCACTTTTGCGCAAACCAATCAATGAACGCCGATTGCGATTTTTTTTATCACAAATAAGAGGAAGAATATAAATCGGCCAAAACTGATGAAAAAAAATGTTTTTTTATATTTTTTTTTTTGGATTTGTATTTTAGCAAAAAGTAAGAAATTTGGGGTTTTTTGCAAAATTGTCGCTCTTCTTTTGTTTATAGCGGCAATAAGAAATGATGCAGAGGTGATCAAATACCACCAAAAGAAAGCTCTATTTGTGGGAAAAAAAGGACGCAAATTTCGTTTGGGTACAACGTCGCACGACCGCGCAATTGTCAGTTAAAGCGACGCAGTGCCGAATCGCAAAAAGGGCTCCGGTCCTAAAGCTGGAAATCCTTCCGGGGCTGAAGTGGTTAATCATCACTGGGTTTTTTATTTTTTGCTATATAAACAAATAAAGAAAAAAACAAAAAACTTTTTTCGTAGTTTGTAATGATATTTTGCAAACGGGTAATTTTTCTCTTTCACTGATGTGCACTTATGGGGCTGCACTGACGGGCACTGGTGGGCACTGATAAGAAGGCACTGATGAGGTTGCACAGATAGGCAGCACTGATAGTTGGCACTGATGAGGCTGCACTGATAGGAGGCACTGATAGTTGGCACTGGCGCTGTCAGCATGAGGTAAGGAGTGCCCATAGCTGACTTCAGTTTACATCCGTGATCAGCTGTCATTGGACATGGCTGATCACATGGGAAAGACCCACTGATTGGCTCTTTATCTCAATCTGTGATCAGCAGATTGTCTGATGCCGGTGTCCCGCAGTGGGTGCGCGTTGGGCGTGATCATGGGACGCCATCATATGATGGAGTCTCAGAACTCGCCCACTGTGCTGTAGCCATCATATGGCTATAAAGCAGTTGGCAAGTGGTTAACAATATAAAATTAACATAATTATCAAAATAATAACATTAAATGTAATTTTGCTAATCATACATTATGCCATTTTAACTTCTTTTTTCTTGGCAATATATGTAGAAATGTGTAAGCACTCCCGGACCCAGCCTAAGGTAATATTTGCTTTTCTACAAGCTTTTTGAGATAGAAAAAAAAATGATGTTTTCAATAAATGCAAAGATAATAAAAATGTGGGATAGAAAATTAAAGCATGTTGAAGCAAGTAAAATAGAGGTTGTGTATTTTACAGGTACCTATGCAAAACTGGTAATGGATTTCAGCCAGCTGTTCACAAAGGGTCTGAATTACTAATAGAAGCAAGAGCAGGCAGAAATCACTATGATATTCTTACACTGCGTGATTACCTGAGTGTGCGGATGTGAAATATTTGCAAATAGCAAACTCGATCCCTGAACATATGTAGCAAGTGTACATTGATATTTAATGTGAATGGTTTAGTTCTACATGTAGTTAAAGCAGTTGTCGACCCAAATTTTGTACTTTTACCTACAGGTAAGCCTATAATAAGGCTTACCTGTAGGTAAAATGAATATCCCCTAAACCTGCACGGTTAAGGAGATATTCCCTCTCTAAGATGCATGCGCCGTGTATGTCCCGGCAATAGAGCCGGACCTTGCCGGAAAGACGGGTCCTGCTCGCATGTGACTGGCCGGAGCCGCGTACCCAGAAGCAAGATCCGAGGGAAGATGTCCGCTCCCTCAGAGGGGACTGAGCAGCCCCGTCGGATCTTCGTTTCAAGGTAAGTATTTCTATTTCAAGGTAAGTAAGCTATTGTCTTGCAGGCTTTTATTTTATTTATTTTTTTTTTTAATGGGTAGACAACCGCTTTAATTAGATCAGTACATTGAAAATCAAGATAATGCTTCTTCTTTTTTTCCTCTTGTTCTGATATGTTGCAGTAAATAATACACTGATCACCCATAACATTATGACAGGTAAAGAAAATAACATTGATTATCTCATTATAATGGCATCTGAAAGTTGGTTCGATATATTAGGCAGCAAATTAACATGTTGTCCCTAAAGTTGATATGTTGAAAGCAGAAATTATGGGCAAGCATAAGGATTTAAGCAACTTTGATAGGGGACGAATTGTAATGACTAGGCAACTGGGTCAGAGCATCTTCAAAACTGGATCTCTTGTGGGATGTTCCTGGTCTGCAGTGGTCAGGACCTACCAAAAGTGGTGAACCAGTGACAGGGTCATGGGCGGCCAGGGCTTATTGATGAACATGGGTAGCAGAAACTGGCCCATGAAACTCAAAAGTTAAAATTGTTTCCAAAAGAAAGGTGTCAGAACACGCAGTGCAGTTTGTTACATAAGGGTTGTATAGCCATAGACCTTTCAGGGTGCCCATGTTGACCCATGTCTACAGCAAAAAGCGCTTACAATGGGCATGTGAGCATTAGAACTGGACCACAGGAGCAATGGAAAAAGGTGGTCTGGTCTAATGAATTCAATAATGGTTTGAAGAACACAACAATAAGTTTGATGTTTTGACTTGACCCCCAATTTTTCCAGATCTCAATCCAATCAAGCATCTGTGGGATGTGTTGGAAAAATGATCCATGAAGGCCCCAACTCACAACTTAAAGGATCTACTGCTGACAGCTTGGTGCCAGACACCTCAGCATACCTTCAGAAGTCTAGTGGAGTCCATGCCTCAATGGGCTATGGTGGGATGTCATAATGTTATGGCTGATAGGTGTATGTGTGACAGCAATTTACTTGCAACAAAAAATATACAACTATCAAAAGCCACTTATGTTACATGCACCATGACTGTCCAGTAAGGAATGAAGGTGCATGTGCCAATAATGAATGAGTATGAAATCATAGATGCATACTTGCCATTGCCACAGCTGGCATATTGGCACATGTGCACCGTAATACCCCCAGTGCAGCATGTACTATGGCCTTTTTACCTTTAATACATTTTTTACCACATCCTGTCAGTGTGCACTGCATGCATTATTGTTCTAACGCAAAATACACATGTACAATCACTAACTGCAGAATTAAGTAATCAAGAAAATCACATACATTTTTTTAGGCATGCCACCACTTGCACAATTTCAAATGAAAGTATACTTGATAACAAACGACATATGTATGCTGTAGTCTTTGCATATATGTTCACAAGCATTGTGTTTACATAGTAAACATGGTAAGGATACTGTTTAGTTGTGTGTGTGAAATCAATGTGCCAACTTATAAGGTTTAGTCAGTCAGGCTGAATGACTTAGAACTTGATTCATGGCAGTTAGGCTAAAACCTCTGTATGTCCTAACCTAAAAATACTTATACAACAGCAGCACAAGAGTGTACATTTCCACATAATGATGGTGTTCATAAATAATCATTTTTCTCAAGAGGTTGTGTTTCTGTCATAAATATGTTAGGAATGTATTTATGTAATAATGTATTTAGCATGTTGCAGTTCAACAAGGATATTTATAAGGCTGTGAGCAACACTTTATAAAAATACAAGTATAGTCAATGTAAAACGTTACCGTTATTCATTCAATTTTGAATGTATAATTGATTTTTTTTAACTTTTACATTTCGCTTGGCTTAAATACAGCAGAACCCCAATCGGGTTCACCTGACTTTAACAAAAGGCTTTTTTGGATTTCAGTTTTGGCTCTGACACCTGATTTTTTTTTATTTAGCAGTAATAGGCCTGAATTGAAAGGTGTAATTAATAGCCACAACAGATCTAAACGTTATAGGAAAGCTTACTTTTAAAAAAAGATAAAGCCCTCAAATTGGTCAGTTGTGAAACAATTAACTGTTATTGATTGTTAGGCCCCTTTCACATGGGTTTCTGATCAGTTTTTCAAGCGGACCTGATCGGACGCTCCATTCACCCCTATGGGGCAGCGGATATCAGCGGTGACATGTCCACTGTCACCCACTTCAATTTGATCTTATCCTGTCCGTGAGATCCAAATGTATGATGACCCTATTTTCTATTTGTCTGGAGGATCGGACCGGATGTAAACGGACAGGCGGTCCATTTTCATCTGATCTCCCCATAGAGGAGAGCGGGACTCTGATAGGTCTGTCTCTGCATAGACAGGTGGACCTGTCATCAGCCTGAGCAAGCAGAGTCCGCCAAGGGGACAAGCCCGTGTGAAAGGCCCGTTAGGGCCTTTCACACGGGCTTGTCTGTATGGCGGATTCTGCTTGTTCAGCGGGAGATCGCTCCGCTGATCCCCGCTGTGCAGGCGGATGACAGATCCATCTCCGCTCACTGTGCTGAGACAGACCTGTCAGAGCCCCGCTCTCCTCAATAGGGAGATCGGATGAAAATGGACTGCCTGTCTGTTTTCATCTGATTCGCCAGACGGATGGAAGATAGGGTCACCATCCATCTGGTTTGGCGGACAGGATTGGATCGGATAGCGGCGTGTGTTAGTGGACACCCGCTGCTCCATAGGGCTGAATAGAGTGTCTGAACAGGTCTGCCTGAAAAACTGACAGGTGGACCCGATCAGAAAGCCCGTGTGAAAGGGGCCTTTAAGTGATACTGGCAGTTCTTAGTGATTAGGGGCACACAAATGTGCATGCAGATTACCACCATGAGGAAATGAGCATGTTAATCTACAGTCTATGGGTGGAAAGGGGTTAAGTCAATGACAGCTTTAAAGTTAAGTCTGACAAAGCAAAAAAAGGATGAATGGAACTCAAGCTGAAAGTTTTTTTTTTTCTTTTCTTTTTATAACCAGACTTCCTATTAACTTTATGTTCAGGCCTGTTAATGCTAGAAATTGCTGTATTATAAAATAATGAGCAGTCCAAAAGACCTCTCTGCTTATTCACCTTCTGGAGAAAAAATTAGAAGGCAAAATAAAACAAATGTATTAGCCAACTTATAAAATTGTCAAGCTGTAATGAAAAGCCTGTTGCCAGATTTTCATAAACAGGAACTCATGTCAGTTCAATTTAGGTAAGAACCCTTTTTTTTTAAAAAGAAAAACAACAAAAAAGGAGGAAAAATCTGTAGCTAACAGAAAAAAGCATATGCTGTTGAAAACATGACAGTATTATACATATTTAGAAGTGAAGGTTTTACAGCCATATAATAGCAAAGTCCATTAATGAAATCAACCATAGTGCAGGTATCTTATTTCTGGAAACATAGTATTTTGGCTTGACCTTCTGCCAATTTTACTCCTAGTATAATAGTATATCAATATTATGTTATAAGTTTATAGGCTGAATTTAAAATAAATTATTTTGTTCCCTGATCATAAAAGATAAACTAGAAAAATTAAACTCACATTGAAAAGGGCAAAATGACAGTCTGTTGTTCCCCACCCCCCAACACCTAGTAAGATATTCTCACTTATCTATGCTCCTTCGCTGTCTGCTGCAGGAGACCATACTGCATATGATTTGGTGATGTATAGTGTCAAAGCTTACATGGGAGGATGATGTCACTGCACCTCCTGTGACAGTGTTTGGGCCTGGCAATCAAACACTAAGGCTTAAGCACTGACCGGTGGGGGTTGTCACATGCTTCTCTATACCCAGAAGTCCCTCTTAATTGGAGTAACAGAGCAGAAGCATGACATGGTGATTGTATGTTGCTGATGTGTGGGCTATCAACAGGCAATGATAAAATGATATGCAGCGCTTAAATAAATCATGATAAAGTTCAAACAGAGTCCATTAACTGTAGTTGATAGAAGGTGAAAACCCTGCACCAGCTATACGTGCCCGTTTATGAAGCAGTGGAAAAAATCCACTGCTCCATTCTCTGGCATTCACAGAGGAGATCACCTTTTGTGAAGTGAAGTGATCTACAAACGCTTCCAATAGTGGAGAACACCACCTGGTACTGGAATCTTGTGAGACCTAACAACATAAATAAATTATCACTGCACAGTAACGGACATTCTTGTAGGAGACCGCCCACCCCGTTAATAAAATAATTAGTCCCCCTACACTATATATGTATTATATATATATATGTGTGTGTGTATATATATATATATATATATACACATATACATGGCAGGGGGACATGGTTAATGTGTTGGGGGATCTTTCTGAGGAAGAAGGAAGTCAGTAATCTTCCTCCTTACCCCAGGATTCCCTCTTCATTCCCCCGATTCCCCACCTCTAAAGCTGGTGAATTGAGGAAAGTGAAATCTGACACAAAGCGCCAGTGAAGTGCTGAGGTTGCAGCTTCATAAACTGCCCGTTTCTGTGTCTGTCAATCGCAGCTTCTTTGTGTGTGGAGATGATTGGCAGAGAACATGTTCGTCCCCGATCATCACTGTTTTATAAACCAAAAATGAACTGTGATCAGCAGCGATCCTTGGGATCGCTGCTGTTCACAGTTTCATAAACAGACACCTTAGTGTGAAAAGTAGATATACACAGCATCACAGTGATGAGGCGAATCTCTTTACCAGAGGATGTAGACCCTCAGATTATAGAGAGGTCTAAATCTCTTTATGAATGTAAATGGCGAAAATTAACTGGAATCTTAACGATAACCTCTAATGCACGGAACACAGCCATGCTTTGATAGATTTCACCATATATTCCAAGTAATCGGCAGTCTCATCGATACCATCTTCAAACCCATTAGGAATTTACCTTGTAAGGGTATGAATAAAGAGTACCATAGTGCAGCATGTTTAAAAACAAGGATTACTTTAATAAATAAGTAGCAAACTCACATGTGAATAGTGGTCAGAATGTGCATCAAAACAAACTCTCAAAATGGGCATCCTGCGTGCTTGCGTCATGCATCAAAGGTCCCATTTCATGTCATCAGAGGTGTGACAGATGGACACAAGCATGCTCTAAATATTAAGGAAGCTGGATATGAGGACAATGGAAATCCACTAAACTCACAATTGTGCTCCAAAGCCGGGAACAGAACCAGGCAATGTCACTCACCCTAATTCAGAATCTTGACAGTCTCTTTAAGTTATTATTGAAATTTATTGCATGCCTCAATGCCGTAATGCCTTATCTTTCCCGCCTAGATCCCCTGGCCTAAAGTATCACTTCTCCCCCACTACAGATGCAAGATGCATCTTACCTCAGAGCCGAAATGTTGACAGCCTTACTGCTGACTGCGCCTTTGCAACCAATCTCCACTGACTTCTTTTGGGGCTGTCTCCCAAAGTAGAGATGCTAAGGAAGTCAGTGGGGATTTACTGCAAAGACATGGCTGATAGAAAAAAATATTTTGGCCTTGAACTATCAATATTGCAGAAGGCCATTGCTCTGAGATTAAAGTAAGCATTAGATGGAGGACATTTTAGGTAACTTTATGTAAAAGTGAAAAAAATCCCTTAAAGCACTTTTTATGTGACTTTTCCATTTTTACTCACTTGTACTGTATTTTATTTATTGTAGTATGTACCAGTTGGTAGTATCCTTTATAAACAAACACTAAGATAAATTTACAGACATTGAGATATAGACAGTGCATTGTTTTAAACATTCAATAGATTGGTAAATTTGTATTGTAAAAGACAGCCACTGATTACAAGTACAACCATACTGCAGCAAGAAAAGAAAGCAATACATATAAAATTACAAACTGTACACAAATCATTCATATGCATCATGAAACATTATTTACGTAAAGATGATCATTTACATATACATTGAAAAACAATTACAAACCTTATTAACCTTTTTTAATAGGAAAAGGAAGTACAAAGTGGAATGATTGTGTGTCACACACATTATCCCATATATTAATTTACCAGTACATTGCTATGAAACCATCATATAAACCGAATAGGTTTATCAGAGAGTTACCCAAACCAGACAGGTTTGTCAGAGTAAATATTGTTGTCTCTGGAAGAAAGATAAGTGGACTGCACCCAGTGAGGATTTATTTAAGAACAACTAGTCATTTGAGGATCTGATTGAGGATCTGATTCCTTGTCACCTCGAGTAATGGAGAAGCATGAGCAGGTTGATGACCTCATCTTTTTGCTCTACCCACCTGTAAGCATGTTTGCATTATTAAGGCTTATTTAGATGGGCAATAAGAGCTGTATGCAGCAAATAATGTGAATATATCTGCAGTGGATAGCTGTAAATTTGTTCAGATGCTAGATGGTGTTTATTCTACTGAATATTATTGCAGGCTGTTTTCCAATATTGACCTTAGCAGCTGCTGAGGACTGGGAGTGATTGCGGATAGATATTATTATATGATATACTCTACACCCATTTTGTTTTGAGCGACTGGTGTAGATAATTTACATTGAAGTAAGTAGCATGTTTTTGAACATTCCTCTTATATACCAAACTATGTGATTTTAAATGGCTAACTGGTTGCTATCTCTCTGTTACCAATAGGAATATATGGCATATGGTCTAGAAATGTAGCATCTTCTATCTGCGGCAATTGAAATCAAGTTTTGTATCCTTACTTCACACTCTGTCACCACCCTAAAACCATATTCTTAAAACAATGCGTAAGTTTGATATAGCAAGTATGAGAAATAATATGTAGATTCTATATGTTATATGATATGTTGAATATTTGTATTCTTCTTTTGGGTAGGCTATTTCTCTTTGCTGCCAAGTTAAGGAGGTCCTGCAGAAGCTGATACTCGAAACGCATCAACCTCTTGGATCATACAGCAAAGACAATTTGTTACAGTATATTTGATATGGCTTACATCTCGTATAAGAATATTTTTTCAAGATTTTATAACACTATTTTTTATAGAAATTTGTAATAAACGTTATACATTTTAGTTTTGTGTGGCTGTCTCTCTTTGGTACCAGTAGTCCTTCGTAGGATGGTTTTTTCAGGCCTGGACACAAGCAATCTATATCCAGGGCTACCTAATTGTCCCTAACCACGCATAACCACTCGGTGTGGGATTAGATGTGAACAGCCACAGCACCTGTCAACCTGCCGGCCTGTTAGTGGATGATTGAACACATCTGTGCTATCAACCATAAAAATATACCAATTCTTGGTTGCATATTGCCTTTATTTGTCATCTGAATTAACCCTTAGCCTGACAACTCTGAGCAAAGTCATAGAACCTTTATTGGCTAACAATGCTGACCTGATAAATATACAGTAGATGTAAAGATAGAGCAAAGGCTGTGTGTGTTCAGTTGAGTTTCTGCATTTCTTTTGAAATCTTTGATTCATTTTTCACCTTTATATATTCCTACATTTGCATTTTGTTTCTTCTGTTTCTTTTTGAGAACCTAAAGAATTCTTTATGCTAACTTAAAAGATATATATATATATATATATATATATATATATATATATATATATATAATTTTTT
>BLSH010177108.1:25151-37204 GCA_018402905.1 Glandirana rugosa | reverse complement strand
TTTGATTTTAATTTATTTTCCCTATCCCCATTTATTTGTAGGGCACTTGCCCTAGTTTGAAGATGATTTTAGAACAGTTATATGGCTTCTACCGTTAATTAATACTTTTCAGACACAGTTTGAAGATGATCCACATTCACCTCCATTTTTGCTTTTTTTATGTTTTTATTTTTTTAAAAATATTTAAAGTTATTTCCCTGTCCCCATTTTTTTGTAGGGCACTTGCCCTACCCTTACCCCAATTTTACTTCCTTTTGCAGCCCTCTAGGGCTTTCCAGGACTTTGTTACAGCCATTTTTGTGCCTAAAAGTTCGGGTCCCCATTGATTTCAATGGGGTTCGTTGTCCGTGCGATCGTTCGGGTTCCCTCCGGACCCGGACCCGGACTTTGTCCCGAAGTTCGGCCGGACCAGCAGAACCCGAACTTCCAGAGGTTCGCTCAACTCTATCAATGACCAAAAAACCAACATAGTTGCAAATGAATAATATCCTTGAAACATTCAAGTGATAACCATGAATAAGTATAAATAGATAGATGAGCATAAGTGAATAAATATCAGCAAAACAAACCATAAAAATAGTCTGTGAAAAAAAAAAACACAATCTTAAAAAAGTGACCAAATAAAAATAGTCCAAATCCAGGATGTCATGATAAATACCACAATGTTATGTGCAAAGAGTGGTTCAAAAACTTTTAAAATAAGTGTCTCTTCACCATGTGAATTTATGTCTTTCCCAGACCAGTAAATCTCTTTGGAACCAAAAAAAACAAACAAACTGGTATGCCTCAAGGCTCACAGCAATCTTGATTATCCCACTGATGGGAGGTTCAGATGATTTCAGGTGATATCAATGGTGACTCCTGGAGTATGATTCCTGCAGTAATGCCCAAAAGCTTTAGGAAGTTCCGGAGTAGAGAAGGTTCTCAAAATGCATGGAAAGAGGAGGGAAGCATCTTAATGTAGTATTAAAAAGGAATGTATTAAAAAATAACATCCACTTACATTAAGGCTTCTGTAAAACAGCTTCAGATGGAAAAACAGCACGGCGGCGGTGGACACCAGCCTGCTCGTGCGAGGATGACGTCTCAGTCTACTGCTCCACCCAATGCGTTTCCCCGTAATAGGCTTCAGCTGGGAAAGGAGACTGGTCTGAGATGTCAGCCATCCTGGCTTACATAAACATAGATGCGGGTGCCCCCGGAAGTCTCCAATCCCCCTACGTCCACTGTGGTGTCACCTGTAATAGTGTACATCCACTCTAAAGTGCAAACAGACTAAAAAAATTAAAATTAAAAAGATTATATATATATATATATAATTAATTTTACATTACCAAATGGAAACAAGTGCCGATTCCCAGCAATAACACTGGCGGCATAGAAAAATGTTAAAAAATGTTTGAAACACTGAATATAAATATAAATATATGTCATGAATTCCATCAATTAATTTCATTAGCCATTATTAAAATTAATAAACTATTTAAAATATATATGAAAAGATATTGGAGACTCCCTTAGCCTAAAGGAACAATATTATTCTAATAGCATATAAACGAATATATATAAAATACCAAATAATTCAAAAAATATTAAAAGTTTAATATTAAAATAATTTTTATTTAAAAGAGACAGAATACTAGTGCACTCATGAAACATTATCCCAATTATTGATCACCTCTCATCCTGTATTCACAGAGGTGGGAGGCAATGATCTAACTATTATCAATAAAGCAGTTGATATCCCATTCTATGTTAAGTCCCAGGGGTCTATAAGTTTGTAAATAATAGATCCACTGGGTTTCACAAAGGGAAATTTAAGTTTTTAACCTCTAAAGAGGAGGGTTCCCTACTGTGGTATCTGCGAAAGTGTTTGAACACGCTATGTCCTATGAAACCTTTTCTTATATTGGCAAGGTGTTCTCCAATTCTGACTTTCAGTGCTACTCTTATCTCTGGGTACCAGTAACTGATTTCTGTCTATTGTAGATACTCCCTGCATTTCTGTTTCCAAATGAGCCCTATCATAACCCTTTTCAATGAAACGGTCCTTAAGGGTGGAGGCTTGTACCAAATAATCCTCCCTGCTAGAACTAATGCATTGGAACTGACTTTTGGGCACAGCTTTTAACCAGTTAGGGTGATGGCAGCTCCCCACAGGTATAAAGCCATTTCTATCAGTAATTTTAAAAATGTCTTGGAAAGTAACCCATTCTCCTGTTTAAAATTTGTCAGATCCAAAAAAATAATGGAGGTATAACTAAATTCATATCTGAATTTAATGTCCCAGTCATTATTATTTAAACATTGCATAAACATATGTAGGGAGTTCTCATCCCCCCTCCCCATATGAAGAAGGAATCATCAATGTAGCAGTGCCAAAATCTTAACTGGGGATTCCCATTTGTGAAGATGACATTATTCTCCCAAAAGGCCATGAAAAGGCTGGCTGGGGGCAAATTTTACCCCCATTGCCACACCAGTCCTCTGCAGGAAAAATTTCCCTTCATGGAAAAGTAATTATGTTCCATAGCGAAGCGTAAAAGCTCCAAAATAAACTTCTTATGTGGAGTGGACAAATCGGTGTCTCCATCTAAAAAATGTCCTGCAGCCTGATATCCCATATGATGTGGGATTATTGCGTATAGTGATGATACATCCGCCGTCACCATGATTGCATCATCCTCAGTTTTTAGATCTGAAATGTCTTTAACCACTTACTGACTGCATTGCGTACATTTACTGCAGCAGTGTGACTCGTTATCGCGCATCACCATCTATAAACAGCAATTTGCGCATGCGTTATTTGCGGGCAAGCTCCGTGAGTGGACCCGTGGGTCGGGCGGACTCAATGTCCGCTGGTAACCCGCGATCGCCTGTGAGAGAGGAAGAACGGGGAACCGCCGCTGTAAATATGGCAGTTTCCCGTTCTAACAGGCGGCATAAAACTGATCTACTGATCCCTGTACTCGGGATCAGTTAGATCTGTTATGCCCCTGGCAGCCCAGCACCCATACAGTTAGAACATGCCTAGGGAACACAGTTAACCCCTTCATTGCCCCCTGCAGGTTAACCCCTTCGCTGCCAGCAACATTTATACAGTAATCAGTGTTTGTTTGTTTTTTTGATCTGATCGCTGTATAAATGGCAATGGTCCCAAAAAAGTGTCAAAAATGTCTGACATGTCTGCCACAATATCGCAGTCCCGCTAAAAATTGCAGATCGCCGCCATTACTGGTAAAAAAAATAGTAAAAATGTCATAAATTAATTCTCATGGTTTGTAAACTCGGCAACTTTTGCGCAAACCAATCAATATATGCCGATTGCAATTTTTTTTTTTACCACAAATATGTAGAAGAATATATATTGGCCAAAACCGATGAATAAATTTGTTTTTTTATATTTTTTTTTTTGGACATGTATTATAGCAAAAAGTAAAAAATATATTTTTTTTTTTCAAAAGTGTCGCTCTCTGTTTGTTTATAGCAGTGATCAAAAGTAATGCAGAGGTGATCAAATACCACCAAAACAAAGCTCTATTTGTAGGAAAAAAGGAGGCCAATTTTGTTTGGGTACAACATTGCACGACCGCGCAATTGTCAGTTAAAGCGATGCAGTGCCGAATCGCTAAAAGTGCTCTGGTCCTAAAGTGGGAAATCCTTCCGGGGCTGAAGTGGTTAATAATTTTCATAGTGGGGGGCGTGACCTGCCGTGAACAGAGATGGACGCATCTCCGTGAGCTCGGCCTAATCCACTGCCATCCAGCGCCCTACGAGCTCGGTGAGTCAGTTTTTCACTACATCCCTACCCCTTCCATCCCATACACCACAGCAGAGGGGTTATTGGAAAATTAACCCGCTCAATTCGAAACTGGATTACGGCCTAGTACACCGGACAATCAGCCGGCGGCAATCTCAGGAACAATCCCTCATCAGAGCTGCCTAGCCACCTATCCGGCATCCCTCTGGAAGCCCCCACACTGAGAAAGCAATCCGCCTTAAAAAAGAACCGCAATCCGACGGCAGCGGCACTCAGAGCGGAAGCGGCCCAAAATTTAGTCCGAGGCTTCAGTGAGGCCTCCACAGCCGCCATATTGGGACTCCCAAAAACGAGCTGAAAGACTCCCACACCTGTCCCAAGCACCTAGGGGCCAGAAGCTTCAACCCATCAGCACAGAGGGACAGCTTACATCCCTGAGGATTCACTTAACCCCTGCAGCACTAACCGGTATCACAGAGCTCCCCACCCGGCGGCCATATTGGTGCACCCGAACCTTCCTTAAAATCACCTCAGCCACCAACAGGCCCAGAAAACATACACAGAAACTACATCCCCAGCTCTGACTCAATTAACTTGCAGTAAACACTAAAGAGACTCCCTTGCCTCAACCCAAAGAACCTACCTCTAAAAACTGAATCTAACAACAATTCTACTGGGACCTCTCCGCACATCAAATTTACCACAACAAGAGATCACAGCCTCCAGTTCTCTATCGGTAGCCCAAACACAGCCCACCAACTAACCAGAGGCCAAGATGGCCACCAGACCCTAAACCCAGCACACCATTACGGGCCATAGGAACCGCCGCCAACAGTTCGCAACCCAACATTGAGCGAAAGCCTGCTCCAGACACACCCCACGTTTAAAGCTATAGATGGCCAGCAAAAGAAAAGAAGAAAGACCAATACAAAAGCTTACAGCCTACATGTTCCAACCCGCAGATCGCAGATCCAGAGACAACCCCATTACTGCAACCTCAAGGGACCGCTCCCCTCATCACCCAATATCCCCCAAAGAGAGATCCCCGCAGCAGAGATGGAACCTATCTTGGACAACGACTCCACAGAAATGGACAGCACCCCACCAAATGCTAACGGCATACTCACCAACACCTATGTTCCCTGCGAATGCCATAATGACTCCTAGTACCACTTTTACCTGTTCCTCCAACAAAGTTTTTTATGGATTTTTTATGGATTTTTTATGAATCCTAAGGATTTTTCTATAGATTCTTTACATGCTTTTGAATTGTGATTCTAGTAGTCCCAGCTTCCCCACGTATTTCTACCCTTTTAAATCGAAGCTCCTGTTGAATTCCTAGTTTATAAGGCTCGTGCTCCTTTAATATAAGGTTTACCACCGTAAAATTTAAACAATGTCTTGTCTCCTAATTTCCATTTTTTATCATTTACTACTAAATTTAGAATTACAATTAAATGTAACCAATATACTTCCCCTTTTTATTAACATATAGTCCCACTGAATCTCCGAATTTCATATTATATATTTTTCATATTATATAAATTTTTTTATATTATATTTTTTTATATTTTTATATTCTTTATATTTTTGATTTTCTATATTTCTATATTTGTGATAATTTTGATTTTATAATATGGTTATAATAAAGCAAAATTTCCCCAACCCCCTCTATTTTAATCAAATACATATTTTTACATATTTTTTATTCCTCCATTCAAAGTATTCAAGGGTGAGTCGGCCTCCATATAAGTGAAATCATTAACATGGCCGCCCGCTCACTGAGGGACGGATTATGTGAAAATAACCATAAAGATGGCCGCCCGCTCATTGAGCAACGGATTATGTGGAAATAACCATAAAGATGGCCGCCCCCTTAAAGGTACCACATTTTTTTTCCAAATTTTTTTCAATTTTCTCTAATTGAACACAGTATTTAAAGACCGGGAGTGTGACATATGGGCACGCTCCAGTAGACGTCCAATGACGAAACGCGTAGGGCGTGGCCAGAACGTCACACATCACTTCCGGTCGTATATGCAGTGGACCGCAGCGAACACAGCGGATGTCCGTTTTGCCTTTTGAAAAGTGACTGCTTCATTTTACTTGCCAAAACGTGAGTGTTTATTATACCATTATAAGTAAAATACCTAAATGATATTGCGCAAGATACTGTCTCTTACTTGCATGGTATACTCGTGGAGAAAATAAGGAAGGAGGTGAATAGTCGGATGACCTTACTTTTACCTGTATATCTATACAACAATCCAAAGAGGGAACACACACACCCAGGAAATACAACCAAGCGCGTACCTGTGGGGAGCTCAGTGGGGAGCGCTTTCCGGTGAGTGCTCCCACGATTGCAGTGCAGGAGGTGGAACACCAAGCACATAACTCACAGCGGAAAATTTGTTTTTTGGCACTTCACAGTTTGAGGATAACTTTGACATCTCTTCTAACAGCACTTTAATTATAGCACCAGGAGATTGTCAACTTCAATTTAAGGACTGTTTCATGTTGTTTTTTAATTTCCTTTAGTTTTCTTCACTCTTTTCTGATTTGACACATCTTTATGCTCTTGGAAATATTTTTGCACATTAATCATATTTTTGCACATTAATCGCTTTTTAGGCACTTTATGGTTTTTAATTTGCACAACAGTATTTATTATCATTTATTTATGTAGTTTTAAAACATATGTTTTATTTATATAGTTATATATGATGTATTTATAAGTTTATTTAATCAGTCACCTTGTGATTTACATGCATGTTATTTATATTTATAACACAAGGATTTATACACTTGAGATCTTTTTATTTTTATTTTTACTTTATAAGCAAACCATCCCCATGCATTATACACTACCGTAGGACAGCCAAAGTAAAGGCTTATGCCCCACCCCACGGACTTTTACCCCAATAGCCTTTACTTGTATTGTACACCAGCGTGCTGGAAATTCTATATCAAGGATAATTATTATTTTTTGTGGTTTTTATTTTTTTGGGTTTTGTGTTTTTCAATTGAGCAGCGCCAGTTTCACCTCTAATTTACCAATATTATTCAAACGACACAATTGTGGAGTTTTCTGGTGACGGCAGCAGCTCATAAAGTAAATTAATTTATCCGTTTGCGCGGAACACTTAAACATTTATATTAACAGTTCATCTGCGCCTACGTTCGCGCTGGTTCTACACTTTGTTTGTCTTTTTTGTTTCCTCATCGTTACCAGTTTGCTCCGGTACACCAAGCTTCCACCTGAACTATCACTAACATCGGACTATGGGTATAAAACTATTATCCATCAACACCAAAGGACTAAATCATCATGCAAAAAGAGCATCCCTTTGGAAACTTGCAGTTCAATCCAACTGTGATGTCCTATGTGCACAAGAGACGCATTTCCGCTCATCACAACCCCCAAAATGTAGCCACAAACTGTTCCCCCACAACTTCATTGCTTGCGCCCCTACAAAGAAAAGCGGGGTCCTCCTAGCCATCAAACATACAATATCTTTTAAACTCATAACCAACCTCTCAGATGACAACGGCCGGTATATCATCCTAGTTTGCTCCCTAAACGATATCACATACACAATTGTGAATGTCTATGCCCCGAACACCCACCAGATACGCTACCTACGGAAGCTCCATAAGAAGATCGCTAAAATTCAACAAGGCCCTTTAATCTGGTGTGAAGACTAACATAATTGCTGATCCGGACCTAGATTCCTCGAACCCACGAATAAGGAGGACTTTAAGCATCAATCCATTGCTCAGAGACTTACAACTCTTCGACATATGGAGATGCCAACATGCTGAAGAAAAGGACTACACATTTCACTCACAATGCCACAACTCCTACTCGCACATCGACTTCTTCCTAACAGATCAATGGCTTCTACAAAAGGTGTCAACATCTTCCATAATGACTGCCACATGGTCTGACCATGCCCCAATCTGTATCACAATTGAAGACCATCCCTGCCCTCACCCAACTCGCATCTGGAGACTAAATTCCAGCCTACTGCAAACAGCTCCATTCCATCAAATTTTAGAGGACTCACTTTCTGAATATTTTTCCATCAACACTGGGTCGGTTAGCGACCCTGAGATCTTATGGGCCTCGCATAAGGCATTTATCCGTGGTCTCGCCATTAAACTAGGGGCCAGAGCCAAAAGGGAAAGGACGCGGCGGCTGGAGGAACTCACAGAGGAAATTCAAATTACCGAAACCATCAATAAACTAAATCCTAACCCTGAGCTTAAAAACAAACTAGGGCGACTCCGTCTGGATCTTAGAAATCTACTCTTGGCTAAATACGAATCCCAGCAAAAAAAGCTTAAAATGACGTTCACCTCTGGGAACAAAAAGGGTAAACTTCTATCTTATCTGACCAAAGCTGAAATTGTCCATTCCTCACATATACCACCCAACCTCGGGTAAACGCTTGACTAATCCCCAGGTCATTGCGGATGCTTTTAGTACCTATTACGGGTCACTTTATAACCTTAATGAAGATCCCACCATACAACAGCCCACATTGGCAGACATCCAAAATTTCCTAGACAACATAAAGCTACCACATCTATCAAATGCCCAATTGGAGGATATAAATAAACCCTTCACCCACCCAGAACTGAACAAAGCTATAGAATCTATGCCCACCAACAAGTCCCCGGGACCAGACGGAATAACAGGGGAATACTACCAAAAATGTAAGCATATTCTGGTATCCCCCCTTTGTGGGTTCTTCAACGCTGCCGCCTCCTCGTCCACGCTCAGTAAAGAATCTCTGAAAGCCTTAATTGTGACTTTGCCGAAGCCATGGAAGGATACTTCCCATCCGCAAAACTATCGCCCAATCTCTCTACTGAATCATGATATGAAGCTCTATGCTAAAATGTTGGCCTCACGCCTAATGGACATCCTACCCACCTTAATCAACCCAGACCAGTCTGGCTTTACCAAAGGACGGCAGACATCGGACGCTACCAGACGAATGATAAATATCCTACATCACCTGGAAAAGACTCGAACGCCTTCTCTGCTTCTTTCCTTGGACGCGGAGAAGGCGTTCGATAGAGTCTATTGGCCCTATATCCGTCTGACATTGCAAAAATTTGGTTTCCATGGGCGCATAGTCTCCGACATCATGGCCCTATACTCCAATCCCTCTGCCCAGGTATACTGCTCCAACATGCTGTCAAAACCATTTCACATATCCAACGGTACCAGGCAGGGGTGCCCACTATCACCCTTAATTTTCAACCTGGCTATGGAACCCATGGCGGAGACGGTGCGCTCTAACCCAAAAATTAGCGGCATCAACATAGGTCACAGGACCCACAAAATTAACTTATTTGCGGACGATGTCATTCTAATGATATCAGACCCCCTTCCTTCCCTGGCTTCGGTTCAAAAGACCTTATTTGACTATGCTAAAATCTCCTATTAAAAAGTAAATACTACAAAATCATCTATTTTAGACATCAATTTACCCCAGAATCTCAAAACTGCAATCCAAAACCGGCACTCATATAGATGGGCAGACAGCTCCATTACTTACCTGGGAATTGAATTAACCAGAAGCACCACAACACTCTTCCAAGCAAACTACTCGCCAGCCTTAAAAGCCCTTCAGGAAGACCTAGATACGCTATCAAAACCCTTTCTATCCTGGATGGGGCGATTGGCCATATTTAAAATGTATAAACTCCCCCAACTTCTTTATCTATTTCGATCACTCCCCATCCCCGTACCTAACTCCTTCTTCTCAACAGCACAACACATCCTTGGTCAATTTCTCTGGCAGAGAAAGAGACCACGCTGTTCGCGCACCATACTACAAAATCACAAAAACGCAGGAGGAGCCGGCCTAGTAAATATTAAAGACTACTATATGGCAGCCATTTTAGCTCAGCTTAAAAATTGGCTATTCCCTTCCTCTTATCCACCTTGGTGTGACATTGAAGCTACTTATGTAACTAACAACGACTTAGGCTCCTGGCTACTATCGGATACAACCCACCACACAGCCCCCACTTTAAAAGCTGCCACTGCAGCTTTCCAATACCTCAGAAACAACACCGACACAGACGCCACACCCCTGGAGGTGGAACAGGGAGCGCTATGCCCAGAGAGGCAGGGGTCACAGATGGTGCAGACCAGGTGCGGGATCTCCCAGGATGGCTCTACTGGAACCAGGACATGCTGCTGGGCTGGAGTCCCCTGGAAACACTAAAACACACGTGGCAAAGTCTATAGTCTATTTCAGGAGTAGCCAGAAGTGAAGTCAAAGCCAGGCCGAGGGTCAAACAGGGATCAGGAACCGGAGTGCAGAGTAGAGAGACAAGTCAAAGGTCAAAGCCAGGAATCAGGATCAGGATGGTCAGGGCAATCCGGGTCGGTAACCAAGGATCAGATTAGTCAGGAACGGGAACACAAGACACAGCAGGAAGCTGAAGATAATCCAGCAATGAATGGCTCTTCTGCACGGGTTTAAATAGGGCATTGGGCGCCAACATCTGTCATGCATTGCGTACGCACAGATGTGCGCACGTGCGCACTTGTGTTCGGATCTTTCCATTCCTTCTGGATCTTTTGCCCATGCGCATTGGCGCATTCCCACGTGCCAGCGGAGAATTCTTGTGCTGCCGGATTATTCCCTGACAGGTCCCCCCCAAAGGGGCAGCCTCCGGATATCCAAACAAGCTTGTTTCTCTGGATGCTTCTTGAAGAACTTGCGCACCAATTGGGGAGCGTGCACATGTTTTACAGGTTCCCAAGAATTCTCCCCCTTTTCCGACAATCCAGAATAGCTTCCACTTCAAACTCTGTGTCTTCACCAACCAAAATGGGGGGAGGAGGTGAAGACTCTTGATCTGCAAAGGTACTAGTAATGGCCGGCTTGAGTAGTGAAATATGGAAGACAGGATGTATCTTATAGGATCTCGACAAAGAAAGCTCGAAGGCCACCGGGTTGATTTCTTTCTTAATTGTGAATGGACCAATTAATCTTGGCCCTAGCTTCCTTGATGGGCAAGTTAGCTTCAGGTTTGCAGTGGACAGCCAAACCTTGTCACCAACCTTTAACGTAGGACCCTCCTTTCTCCTTTTATCATAGTGTTTCTTATAATCCTTTTGGGCTTTTTGTATTGCTTCCTGCAAGGCTTGGTAGTTCTCCTGAATAAAGTTTACTCTGTCTTGTACTGCAGGTACTGCTGCTTCTGGTGTCGTGTTTGGTAGAAAGGAAGGATGGAAACCGTAATTTGCCCAGAACGGTGACTGGTTGGTTGAAGTGTGTATGGAGTTATTATATGCAAACTCAGCACAAAGAAGTAGGTTGACCCAGTTATCTTGCGAAAAAGCAGAGAAACAACGGAGGTATTGCTCCAAGGTCTGATTGGTTCATTCTGTTTGGCCGTTACTTTATGGGTGATATGCAGATGACAGACAGACCTCAATATTCAAAGCTTTACAGAGCGCCCTCCAAAATCTAGATGTAAACTGGACTCCTCTATCGGAGACGATGTTGTCAGGAAGACCGTGGAGTCTTACAATCTCCTTGATGAACACATGAGCCATCTGTACTGCTGACGGGGTGCTCACCATAGGTATAAAGTGGGCTATCTTGGATAAACAGTCCACTACCACCAGGATTGTAGAAAAGCCATCAGAGGAGGGCAGCTCAACTATAAAGTCCATGGACAGCATCTTCTAAGGAAGCTCTGGGACTGGCAAAGGTCTTAACAAACCCCAGGCCTGCAGATGACTGCCCTTGCTCCTGCTACAAGTGGCACAGGAATTTATGTGGTCCTTGCAATCCTGTCTCAGTTTGGGCCACCAGTAGGATCGTTGGATCAATTCTGATGTCTTATGGACCCCAAAATGTCCCGCAAGCAGGTGGTCATGGAAAGTCTTAAGAACCTGGGCTCTGGCTTCCTTGGGCACAAAGATCTTATCCCCATGCCATAAAAGTCCATCTTGTTTCCTGAGCGCAGAAACCTCAGATTCTGGGAATTGGGCGGAGGCTTGCTCAAGGGCTGGCCTTAAGTTAGGTTGGATCATCAGAAAGTTCTGAGGGGACAAAATGGTGCTGGGGACAGTGACCTCAGGTGCAGTGGCGTAACTAGAACCCTCAGGGCCCAGATGCAAGAAACCATGAAGGGCCCCCCTGGCAGGGCCCTTTCCTCGGAGCCCGGTCGCAAGTCACTTGTGCCTCTAATCACGGTCTCGGGTCCAAGAATTCTGAAAGGTACTGGTGGACGAACGCCCTGTAAAACCCCAGGT
>BLSH010177108.1:12626-25141 GCA_018402905.1 Glandirana rugosa | reverse complement strand
ACCAACTAAAATGGGGGGAGGAGGTGAAGACTCTTGATCTGCAAAGTTACTGGTAATGGCCGGCTTGAGTAGTGAAATATGGAAGACAGGATGTATCTTATAGGATCTCGGCAAAGAAAGCTCGAAGGCCACCGGGTTGATTTCTTTCTTAATTGTGAATGGACCAATTAATCTTGGCCCTAGCTTCCTTGATGGGCAAGTTAGCTTCAGGTTTGCAGTGGACAGCCAAACCTTGTCACCAACCTTTAATGTAGGACCCTCCTTTCTCCTTTTATCATAGTGTTTCTTATAATCCTTTTGGGCTTTTTGTATTGCTTCCTGCAAGGCTTGGTAATTCTCCTGAATAAAGTTTACTCTGTCTTGTACTGCAGGTACTGCTGCTTCTGGTGTCGTGTTTGGTAGAAAGGAAGGATGGAAACCGTAATTTGCCCAGAACGGTGACTGGTTGGTTGAAGCGTGTATGGAGTTATTATATGCAAACTCAGCAGAAAGAAGCAGGTTGACCCAGTTATCTTGCGAAAAAGCAGAGAAACAAAGGAGGTATTGCTCCAAGGTCTGATTGGTTCGTTCTGTTTGGCCGTTACTTTGTGGGTGATATGCAGATGACAGACAGACCTCAATATTCAAAGCTTTTCAGAGCACCCTCCAAAATCTAGATGTAAACTGGACTCCTCTATCGGAGACGATGTTGTCAGGAAGACTGTGGAGTCTTACAATCTCCTTGATGAACACATGAGCCGTCTGTACTGCCGACGGGGTGCTCACCATAGGTATAAAGTGGGCCATCTTGGATAAACAGTCCACTACCACCAGGATTGTAGAAAAGCCATCAGAGGAGGGCAGCTCAACTATAAAGTCCATGGACAGCATCTTCTAAGGAAGCTCCGGGACTGGCAAAGGTCTTAACAAACCCCAGGCCTGCAGATGACTGCCCTTGCTCCTGCTACAAGTGGCACAGGAATTTATGTAGTCCTTGCAATCCTGTCTAAGTTTGGGCCACCAGTAGGATCGTTGGATCAATTCTGATGTCTTATGGACCCCAAAATGTCCCGCAAGCAGGTGGTCATGGAAAGTCTTAAGAACCTGGGCTTTGGCTTCCTTGGGCACAAAGATCTTATCCCCATGCCATAAAAGTCCATCTTGTTTCCTGAGCGCAGAAACCTCAGATTCTGGGAATTGGGCGGAGGCTTGCTCAAGGGCTGGCCTTAAGTTAGGTTGGATCATCAGAAAGTTCTGACGGGACAAAATGGTGCTGGGGACAGTGACCTCAGGTGTCTCTGGAAACATACAGGAGAGAGCGTCAGCCTTCCTGTTCTTGGAGCCTGGGCGGTACATCAGATGGAAGTTAAATCTGGAGAATAAGAGAGCCCACCGAGCTTGTTGAGGTATGAGACACTTGGCTGATTTGAGATATTCCAGATTTTTGTGATCTGTGAATATCATGATGGGGTGGGCTGCTCCCTCCAACAGATATCTCCATTCCTCCAATGCGACTTTAATTGCCAGGAGTTCTCGGTCTTCCACGTCATAATTCCTTTCTGTGGGACTCATCTTACAGGAGAAGAAGGCAACTGGATGTATTAGTGCCTTAGGCCCCTGACGTTGGAAAAGAACTGCTCCTGTGGCGATTTCAGAAGCATCAACTTCCAAGACAAAGGGTAAGGACGGATCCGGATGCTGTAGAACCAGAGTGGATGTAAACACAGTCTTTAGTCTTTCAAAGGCCATCTGGGCCTCTCGTGTCCATTGAAAGCAGGCCTGTTGTGGGGTCAGCTGGGTGATCAAGGCAATGATACCGGATAACCTTCGATAGAAATTTGCAAAACCCACAAATCTCTGGACACCCTTCTTATCAGTGGGAGCTGGCCATTCCAAGATAGCTGACACTTTCTGGGGATCCATAGCCACCCCATCTGTGGAGATGACTAGTCCCAGAAAATGGATTGTGGATTTCTCAAAGTAACACTTTTCATCTTTTGCATAATGTCCATGTTTCCTTAAGGTGAGCAAGACTTTTCTGACATGGGTTCTGTGTAACTCCAAGGTAGCAGAGAAGATCAGAATGCCGTCCAAGTAGACAATCAGGACGTGGTCTCTTGGGTATATATTGGGCTTGGTTTGGCCGGTGAAACATCACACACGCTCCCACCACCAGGAAGGGATCTCACTCTAACCACATCTTCATACACTCAGGTATTTTGTCATTTTGTTTTGTTGGGCTTGTTTTCCATTAACCCAACATTATGAGGGATCCACACAGGCATGTTCACACTCCTTAGTCCCTTCATGGGAACACACAGGATATTCCATCCGCTTCCATTTCATATACATACACACACACTCACACACAGGCAGTTACACTTTCAGACATCCATTCACTAATTTGGTTGTTCCCTTCAGACAACACATCCACACAGTTATGCACACACTCTATAGTCCCCTTTTGGGAACACATAGGTTATTCATATACACAAACACACAAACACTCAGGAATTTTGAAATGCTGGTATTCAGGGCCAGGGATCGTGGGTGGGTAGGGGGGTACTTCCTCTTTCTCTCCAGCGTTTGGGAGATGGAGAGCTGTAAGCTTCCATGGGACCGTGTGGAAATGCTTGGGGACGGTGGCGGACATGGTGGCGTTGCTGTCACATCGTCTATTTGCTGGGTGGCAGGTGACACTGGCACTGTAGAGGTGGCGGAAGAGGCCGAGGCAGCAGCAGAAGAAGAAGCAGGAGGAGCCCGAGACCTTTAGTGAATTTTGAGGTGCTTATTCCACTGCAGCTTGTTCTTTGCATGTAGATGCCTGGTCATGCAGGTTGTGTTCAGGTTTAGAACATTTATGCCTCGCTTCAGGCTCTGATTGCACAGTGTGCAAACCACTCATGTCTTGTCGTCAGCACATTGTCTGAAGAACTGCCATGACAGGGAACTCCTTTGAGCTGCCTTTGATGTGCTAGGTCCCTGGGTGCTGTGGTTAGTAGCAGGCGTACTGTCTAGGGGATGGTCGCTCCGCTTTTGCAACCTGCTTCTTCTTTTGCTGTGCTGGGGCCACTGTGCGACCACCACCTCTTCCTCCAAACTGCACATGTCACTCGCATGACTTTCATTCCATGTGGGGTCTAGGACCTCATCATCCTCCACATAATCTTCCACCCACTCTTCACCACTGCCCTCCTTGTCAGTCTGCACACTGTAGGAAGCCGCAGCAGTTGGCACCTGTGTTTCTTCATCATCAGAGATGTGCTGTGGTGGTGTTTCCATGTCCTCATCCTGAAACAGAAGTGGTTGGGCATCGGTGCACTCAATGTCTTCCACTTCTGGGGCAGGACTATGTGGATGGCCCACGGAAAGCACACCTGCAGAGTCATCAAAAAGCATAAGAGACTGCTGCATGACTTGGGGTTCAGACAGCTTGGCTGATTTACAAGGGGCTGAGGTCAGTGGTGTATCATCCATGGGTGCATGGTGTTTACTGAACACGGGCCCTGAGGGGTGGGGGGCCCACTGTGCTCTGACCCACACTGCACCCATGGATGATCTCTCCCTGGTTGACAGCCGGAGATGATCGGTGCGGTGTGGACTTGCACACGGGCCCACTAATTTCATGATACGCCCCTGGCTGAGGTGAAAGATAGATGGCCATGGGGTTCAGGTGCCAACTCTGAGCTTTCATCAAGGGACCGGGTGGGAGACAATGTGAAGGAACTGGAGGCATTGTCAGCCACCCAATCTACAATCGACTGTACTTGTTCTGGCCTCACTATTCGTTGAGCGGCATTAGGACCTACCATATAACGTTGAAAGTTCTGTCGGCTACTCGCACCTGAGGAAGGTGTTTCACTTGTGCGTGTAGCTGGCACAGATCGACCATGTCCTCTCCTTGCAACAGGAGCTTCACCAACACCACCAACACCAGCAGCACCACAACCACGTGCCTTATTTGACGCTCTCCTCATTCTGGACGCAAATGTACTATTTAGCACAAATTTATATTATTTTTTAAACCGGCATGTACCGAAATGCACAGCAAGGTGCAAATGTACTATGTAGCACTATTTTTTTTTTTAAACCAGCAATGTCAATGCACTTTTTAATTTTGTGCAAGAAATGCACAGCAAGGTGCAAATGCACTATGTAGCACTATTTATTTATTTTTTTTTAAACCAGCAATGTCGACGCACTTTTTAATTTTGTGCAAGAAATGCACAGCAAGATGCAAATGTACTATGTAGCACTATTTATTATTCTTTTTTTTTAAACCAGCAATGTAGACGCACTTTTTAACTTTGTGGCAAGAAATGCACAGAAAGGTGCAAATGTACTATGTAGCAATATTTTTTTTTTTAAACCAGCAATGTCGACACACTTTTTAATTTTGTGCAAGAAATGCACAGCAAGGTGCAAATGTACTATGTAGCACTATTTATTATTATTTTTTTTTAAACCAGCAATGTAGACGTACTTTTTATTTTTGTGCAAGAAATGCACCGCTGGCCGCAAATGTAGTATTTAGAATATTTTTTTTTAAACCAGCAATGCAGACGCACTTTTTATTTTTGTGCAAGAAAAGCACCGCTGGCCGCAAATGTAGTATTTAGAATATTTTTTTTTTTAAACCAGCAATGTTGACGCATTTTTTATTTTTGTGCAAGAAATGCACCGCTGACAGCAAATGTAGTATTTAGAATATTTTTTTGTTTAAACCAGCAATGTAGACGCACTTTCTATTTTTGTGCAAGAAATGTACCGCTAGCCGCAAATGTAGTATTTAGAATATTTTTTTTAAAACCAGCAACGTCGACGCACTTTTTAATTTTGTGCAAGAAATGCACCGCTGGCCGCAAATGTAGTATTTAGAATATATATATTTTTTTTTAAACCAGCAATATAGATGCACTTTTTAATTTTGTGCAAGAATTTCTCCGCTGGCCGCAAATGTAATATTTTGCACAAAAAAAAAATTAATTTGTCTAACTGCAATGTAAAAGCAGTATATAAATATGCCAATATGTTGCCAACTGAACTAACAGAACATGATTAAAGTAGTGTCCCTGACACATAAGCAGTTGCAAGTGCACTGCACTTGCAAAAATGGCTGCAAATGCCCACCTAACAAACAGAAAAATTGCTCAGGTTTTATATGAGGAACTTTGCTTAGCAAATAAAATGTACTCTAGCAAACAAAAATCTCCTCTAGCACCCACCCACCAATAAATCGCTGTTTTTAACAGATTTTCTAAAGCTAATCTGTCCCTCACAGCAGCAGCAGCATCCTCTCCCTACACTAGTATGAGATGATTTTCTAAAGCTAATCTGTCCCTCACAGCAGCAGCAGCATCCTCTCCCTACACTAGTATGAGATGATGTGACATGCAGCACTACGTGACTCCAGCTTATATAGAGGCTGGGTCACATGATGCACTGGCCAATCACAGCCATGCCATTAGTAGGCATGGCTGTGATGGCTTCTAAGGGCAAACAAGTGAAACGCTTGTTGATTAGCTGCCCTGCAGCTATTCAACAGGCACGAAAAAATACCCGAACCCAGACTTTTTCTCAAATGTCCGGGTTCGGGACACAGACACCCTAAAGTCCGGTACGAACCCGACCTTTACAGCTCGGGTTCGCCCAACTCTAATTCCAACTCTTTCTGCATTGTTAATAACCACCTTCGGATATTTCCTAATTATATTCCAGATGTTTTAAAATCCTTGCTTACAGGGAGAAGCTGGCTCTGTGCTTAGTAATGCCTTTTGGGTCCGCAGTGCTCTATACTTCCGCCCTTTCTGTGTTTCCTTGCTGTAATCTCCAGTGGTGGCTGGGGAAGTTTTAAGATGGTGGGGCGCTAGACCCCGCCCTTCCTTTTTGCCCCCCCACTTCTTAGAAGCTACACCCCTTATAGACTCCACCCACTCTGTAGACAATGTACAGTATAACTCAGCTGTCAATCCTAATTTTCAATAAAATTTTGCTGGCTCATTCATTATTAAATCCCAAAGGTAAAGAACTACATTAGCTGTGAGGTCTGCACAGGAACCCAGCACAGACTGGTATGATGTGGGTTTTCATATGCCATCACGCTCCATCCTAATTCCTTATTTTATAGTAGTAATGCTGGAAACCCTACACTAACCCCTGACACGTGGTGAGCCATAGAAATGTCCCTGGTTTTTGGAACTGACCAGCTTCACTAACATAAATCTTCATTATCTGTCAAAAAAAGTTCAAAATGTAATTATAAAATCAGGCGATTTAAGATGGCATTCATTGGAAAGCAGTTATTTTAGAGAAATTGTCATGACTAGACATTCCTCTTGTTCTGTTGTTTGATGCTGAGGTATACAGAGGCTGAGCAAGGCCCATGAAAACAGGCAGCTTCAACCAACACAGCAACAACTACACTCCTGGTGACTTATTGGTCCCTACAATGTAAGTCATGAATCATTACTTACAATGCACTGAATGCAGGGATGAAGAAGTCACCAGGAGTGGAGTTGTTGCTGTGTTGGTTGAAGCTGCCTGTTAAACAGTAAAGTATGAAGAGCTGAGGGTGTGCAGTGCTGCTGAGCTCTGTGGTCCCCCAATCTCCCCCAATCTCAGAAGACTAGTTGCAGATCAATTAGGAAGCTTTGGAAGGGACCTGTTCAGCCTTATCTGTTATCTATCAATGCAGACTAATCACTGCCTGTGTATTGCTGGGAGCTCCCTGTCATGTAAAGTCAGATCTTACCTTGCAGACACTGCTGTGCTTGGATCTGATTGTCCCTCTGAGCTTCTCCTTCCCTCTAGCTGTAGTCACCCCTGATGATCAAATCCAGGCAGGAGATGTGCTGCTTCCTCTACTCCATTGACCGATCACTCAAGTCCTCCTCCTCTGCTCTGTACAGGATTGTGGGTGGGGGAAGGGTCCCTGGTGGAGAGTGGACACACTGCTGTAGGTAGAGACTAAGTGTTGGAGTGTGACTTGTGGAGGGGGGGACATGGCTGGGCAGCAGGCCAGGATGTGCAACTGCAGGCAGAGAAGATCTTGGCTTCCCCCCTGGCAGAGACCAAATGGATTAATCAGTTCAAGGTCTGTATTTTCAGATGCCCCAGCAGGCTGCTATTCTCAGAATAGAATGTTGGAAAGCAGCCAGTGAGGGTGGAGAATTCATTTTACTGTGTTCTAGATAGAGCTTTTTAATTAAATTTTGGACGGCCGCCCTGTTGCTAGGCAGATTACACTTTTTCTCTCTAGCTGTGCTGCTGTTGGGTAATAATTATAGTTAATTTTTATTTTTATTTCTTACTTATTTTGTTGGTGGGGCGATGCCCCAGGAGCCCTTATGGACGAGCCTCCACTGGTAATCTCGTACATCTGCAGACCGCTATGTGATATAGCGGATCTCTGCTGCTGTGTGCCGTGCTATGTGACGCTGCAAGTCCCACAAATCTCGTGGGATCTCGATGCAGTCGGCACAGAGGGGATGCCGGAGCTACTGAATCGGGAGAATTACGGGCATGCGCCGCTGATGTCACGAAAGTAAAGTGGACAGATTACAAGCAAACTGAGCAGGTTAGGAGACATCTGCACACAGCAACATGTACAGTGTTTACCAATGTTTCCAGTAAGGAACTTTTGTGGGGGAGAGTTTACTTCCATTTTAATTTATTTGAAATTGTTCTTTCCAATAGCTGTTGAGCAAGAGTGTATTTATAGTCAAATCAAGGGCTTAGAGCACGTCTCAAGAGATATTGATACAGCATTGTACTGATATAAACATAAATGAGAATTATTTCATGAATGTTTTAGCTGAGAGTTTATCAAAATTAAAGAATGATCATAAAGCTAGTTGAAAAAAACTGCCGCTAGCAGCTATTTATTTCTCTAAATGATTCTTAGTATAAAAGGCGGTGTTTATTTTTTGCATGTTGTGAAGGAGCATTATATGTTTCTTAGGGATTTATTGTGATTCAATAGCATTTGCAGTAAATGCAGATTTGTTGGTCGCTAGCTTATATATGGCAACACTTACATATTTCAAGCTGCCCCCAGTGCTCATTCCATGCTAAACTCAGAACGTATGCATATTAAAGTAGACATCAAGTTTAGTCAATCCATATATTTTACACACCAGGAACCCAGTTAGCATTATCTATTGCACTACATCCCTCTTTTTGACCCTGGTTAAAGCACTAAAAAATCAATCACAAGAGCATTTTTACTGATTTATTGTATTTGGGCAAAAGGTTATCTGATTGTCAACAAGCTACTTAATGTGTTCTTATAGCTGGTCTTTAGCCTGTCCTGCTGGGTGTGAAATGTATTTATTATCTGTGAACTCTAGGGCTGTATTTGAAATCACTTGCCATTACACTACTGACAGCCAATGCAAAGCAGTGATAGAATGTCCAACCGTGACCACTGTGCGCAGAAGCCCAGAAAGTGAGGACAGTGCAGCCATTGACATGCCCCTGTCTCCTATCCACAGCAGCATTACATTTACAGACTGTGTAGTGGGGGTATTACCACACCATTTTCTGTATTACCACTTAAACAGTTTGGCTGAAACATAATGGTTCACAAACTTACTGAATGACATATCGGTATAGATGTCACAACGCTTTCTCAAACTCGGTCTTTCTAAAACTGAGCTTGTTATATTTCCTCCTTCCCAATCCCCTCCCATGACTTTACCATTAAGATGAACGGCACAACCATTGGTCCCTCCACCCATGCCAGGCTGCTGGGTGTAATCCTAGACTCTGACCTCTTCTTCAGCCCCCACATCCAATCACTGCTTAAATCTTGCCGCCTTAACCTCTGTAACATCTCCAGAAATCGCCCCTTCCTGACTAACGACACCACAAAGCAACTTATTCCCTCCTGCTGCTGCTAGACTCATACACCTCACTAACCGATGCGTGATGGCCGCCCCTCTCTGCCAGTTCCTTCACTGGCTTCTGCTACCCCACCATATAAAATTCAAAATACTAACCACAACATACAAGGCCATCCACAACATCACCCCCAGCTACATCACCAACCTCATCTGCAGATATCGCCCAAATCGTCCCCTCCGCTCCTCCCAGGACCTCCTGCTCTCTAGCTCCCTTGTTACCTCCTCCCATGCTCGCCTCCAGGACTTCACTAGAGCCTCTCAGATCCTCTGGAACTCCCTTGCCCAGTATGTCTGATCAGCCCCAACCCTGTCCACCTTTAGGAGATCCCTGAAAACTAAATTTATTCAAGGGAGGCCTACCCTACCTCCACCTAAGAACTGTACCCGAACCACCCTCATCATCCACCGCAGCTATTACCTTTTGTACCACCTCCCCCCTCCCTTTAGAATGTAAGCTCCAAAAGCAGGGCCCTCTTATTGCTTCTGTATTGAATGGTATTGTAATTGTGCTGTACCCCCTCTACTTTGTAAAGCGTTGCGTAAACTGTTGGCCATATATAAATCGTGTATAATAATAATAATTGTTATAAATCGTTACACGAACAGTCTAGCTGCCTTACATTGCATTTTCTAGATTGCTACAATTCAGCAATAACCCTTGAAATGAAGGTGTACATCTAAAAATCACATGTTACAATCTAACTGTACAATCTTCTGTAAATCTATCAACAAATATTCAGTATAGGGGTCTCTCTGTCTTGATTACAACTTGATCGGATTGTTTAGGTAGGTCCCTATATCATATAGTCCTTGTAACTCTAAAGTTGAATGTACACAGTTTGTATGGTCATATTGTAATGTGTATAGTAAACCTAAATGATGATGTTCAGTTTGAGTTGCTTACCCCTTCACATGCAGAAAGGAAGTAAATGTTGGAAGAGTGATCAGTATAGTAAACAGTAAGTATAGCATAAATTGTATTCCCACAATGTGAGATCTTTTATTCTATCATGTCAATAATGTGAGAAGTCTTCTATTCAACAATGAACTTGTTAGAGGCATTACTGAACAGGAAAACGAACACTGAAAAATTAGTGAGTAATACACACATTTTCAGAACTGCTACCAGCCTCTCCCTACTGCAGAGTTAACTCAAATTCAATTTTGTTTTAATTAAATCCAAGAAATGTGTCCCTGTGACTAAGCTTAAGCAGAAGACAAAAATGCTGATCTTCAAAGTTTAGTATATTAAAACTAAAAATAAAACATTAGCAGAAGTATATCATGACAGCAGATACAGTATCTTGTACTGGCCACCATTATCCACATATGTTGCTTTCATTCCAAAGCATTCAGCATTATCTTGCAAGTGTTGCTGACACAGACCTCTGTCGGCCCCTAAAGAAAAGTTGTAAAGAAGCTTATTCAGTCTACCCTGATGAGTGCTGATGATACAATATGAGATTCCTAAGTTGTTTTTCTCACTCAGCAGCGCCCTTTCAGATGCTAAGACTTTATCTATAAAAAATGTGCTCTGCATGGACCATTGTGCTATTTAGATACTATAATAAATCTAACTATGTTGCGCTGTTAACAGATACAAAATACAAGTGCTACAAAGAAATTAATAAATAGGAACATTCATATAAAATAATATCTGATTATGGAAAATGGCATCCATATCACTTTGCAAATACAATGGAATGGTCAGAGTTGTCAGAATAGTCACTGCTAACTGCAGTCACATGTTTACCAAGAATATTAAAGCAATAGGCAACATTATCTCTGGGCTGCAATTGTACCAATTGTGACTACCAGTTTTTGTTTGTGGAGTCTGTGACTGGGTCTTTAGTTCAGTGTGAAACTGTATATATTAAAATTTGTAATACCATTGTTAATGATTATAAGGAAACAGTTTGGAGCAGTAATAAAGCTGTGTATATAAATGAACATTAGTTCTACGTATTCTCAAAGATTTTTTATATTGAATGCGTAACACCCTAAATTCTAACTTTTTAAAAAAAAGTTTTGGATAGAATGTAGAGGGATTAGAACCCCTGCCAAGTTTTTACTGCTAACAAACAAAGATTTCCCACCACACTTACCAGCTAGCCTGCAACAAAAAAAAAACGAATTGACTCAATAATTCACATTAAAACAGCGTTTTGTTTGCATACATTTGCAAATGTATGCCTGAGCCACAGTGCCAGTGTCAAGACTCCTCTTTGTACAGCAGTTCTAATTCTATAATTTTCAGTCTCCCAAGTTAGAGCACATATAGCAGTAGTTAGATTAAGGGCAGATTTGCCTGGAGGGAGCCCATCCCTCCTTAAAGGCACAGGGATGCACGGAACGCCCAGCAAGAGCAAAATGGCAGCTGAAGGCATCCGATGCGTCCTTGCATTAAATTCAACCAACTGTAACAAAAAGTGGCAACCACCCCAACCTATAAATAGCCTTTGCAGAAAGGTGCACATGGGAGGGCAATGCATAGCACAAGCAAAGATTTCCAGCACACTTACCAGCTAGCCTGCGAAAAAAATAAAATAAAATTGATATAGCCTTGACATAAGGCACTGCAGCTAAGCATATACAGGGTGGGCCATTTATATGGATACACCTTAATAAAATGGGAATGGTTGGTGATATTAACTTCCTGTTTGTGGCACGTTAGTATATGTGAGGGGGGAAACCTTTCAAGATGGGTGGTGACCATGGCGGCCATTTTGAAGTCGGACATTTTGAATCCAACTTTTGTTTTTCCAATAGGAAGAGGGTCATGTGACACATCAAACGTATTGGGAATTTCACAAGAAAAACAATGGTGTGCTTGGTTTTAATGTAACTTTATTCTTTCATGAGTTATTTACAAGTTTCTGACCACTTATAAAATGTGTTCAATGTGCTGCCCATTGTGTTGGATTGTCAATGCAACCCTCTTCTCCCACTCTTCACACACTGATAGTAACACCGCAGGAGAAATGCTAGCAAAGGCTTCCAGTATCCGTAGTTTCAGGTGCTGCACATCTCGTATCTTCACAGCATATGGTTTTTTATGGTTTTTATGGTCAGTAAAAACCAATACCGGGTGAGCTGCTCCTTCCAGGAGGTACCGCCATTCCTCCAAAGCCGACTTGATGGCCAGCAATTCCCAGTGTACAGAAGAGGGTGAGAAGTGTGTGACTATCGTTGTGGCGTCCTCTTTACGATCGTGTCCGAAGGTCATAGGCATCAAAGTCCACGACGTGTAGAGCGTAGAAGTGTCGTATCTGTTAACGGAAGTCTACTGGGGTTTCTATTTTCAGATTCCTCCAGTCTAGCCCTCTGGAACCCCCGGTAAGTTGACCGGGTGTTGCTGGTTAGGTGAAAGGTCCTTTGACAAGTAGATCCTTACGAGCCTGGACTGTGGGTATTACACCACCACGTGGTAGAACGACCTTGATACTACAACCACTATCCCTTAACGACCGGTAGTTCAGCCGAAACCTCCTTACCGCCATGGAGGACCTTCCTCGTCGAGTGGGCCATAACCAAAAATGACTGGTATTTTTGGTATTTTTTGGTATACGACACTTCTATGCTCTACACGTCGTGGACTTTGATGCCTATGACCTTCGGAAACGATCGTAAAGA
>BLSH010177106.1:0-10915 GCA_018402905.1 Glandirana rugosa | reverse complement strand
GCGCGCGCACACGGCTCGTGATCGCGGCCGCCGTCATATGACGGCGATTTGCGCTCACGAGCCACCTTGCCGCCGTCAAATGCCGATCGGCGGTCGGCAAGGGGTTAACATTATGAACGGTACTAGACAAGGTTGTCCACTCTCTCCCACAATTTTTAACCTCATGATTGAACCCTTAGCAGAAAGTATACGCACGGATCCACTGGTTTCGGGGTTCCTAACAAAACACAGATCCCACATAGTAAACTTATTTGCGGACGACATTATTTTGATGTTGACTAAGCCCTGACTTCACTTCCTAGAGTCCACACAATACTGACAGAATTCAGCCAGTTATCCTACTACAAGGTGAACTACTCAACATCACAGATACTTAAAAGAGACCTCCCGTATGCCTGGGCTGAGGGGGAGATCACGTACCTGGGTATTATTATCACCCAGTCCTGTGCATCCCTAGAAGAGGCTAACTATAGACCACTACTGGCCAAACTAACCAATCAACTCAAAAACTTAGCGAAGACGGAACTATCATGGGTGGGAAGATTGGCAGCTTTCAAGATGATGATTCTTCCCCAAATGTTATATGTTTTTAGAGCATTACACACCACCTTAAAACAGACCCACTCCAATGCACTGAACTTACTACTGAAACTATTTATTTGGCAAGGTAAAAGAGCACGCTGCTCCCATACATATCTGATTAAACATAGAAAAGTAGGAGGCATGGGCATGATAGATATCAGGGACTACCATACGGCAGTGCACGCGGGCCATTTAAAGCATTGGTTCAAACAGACAGAGGTACCACTATGGACTGACATAGAAAAAACCTTAAACAACACATCAGATCTAAGCTCCCTACTATATGCTGACTCTTGGAAGTCTTTAGACACTAAGAAAGTTCCACCAACAACAAAGGCCTCTTTATTAGCGTGGAGAAGAATCACACAGGCTAACTGCGACTCTCCCCAAGCAATACAAATAGATTTACCTCTCTCTACGCTACAACACATAATCCAAGATTTAAATATAAAGGTCTGGGAAACTAAGGGTGTGACTCGACTTAATGATCTCTACAGTCAGGGAAAACTTTTGTCCCCTAATAAGATAAAAGATAAATTCTCAATACCCCCATCCATGTGCTTCAACTTAAACCGTATACACAGATTTTTATCCATTTCATCTCCCCCGGAGCTAAAGGTTCACCCACAAATATGGCATCTCTACACTCCCACACATAAAAAACTAAAAGGTACCTCCATAATATACAATTGGTTACAGGACAAGTCCACTTTTCATAAGACTACAACTATGCAGAAATGGGAATCCGACTTTAACACATCCTTTTCTGAAGAAAAATGGACTATGGCTATCAGATACTCATACAAAATTACGCATTGTGTCAGCCATTGGGAGTTAGCCTTAAAAATACTGCACAGGTGGTATCTTACACCTTATAGGTTAACAAAGATCTTCAACTCAGGTTCCCCGCTATGCTGGCGCCAATGTGGAGATACGGGTACCATTAAACACATTTTTTGGTCTTGTAAAAATATTCGCAGCTATTGGAAAAAAATCTTCCATATAATTGCGGAGATCACTGGAATCCTTGTTGCATCTGACCCAGCCTTGGCTTTACTCAATCTGGGAATGGACCGGATTCCTTTTATCTTCCGAAGCACAATAGCCAATATACTACTGGCGGCCAGATTAGTTCTAACCAGGTATTGGAAACGGGACTTAGCCCCAAACCCCTGAGAAACGAATAAAACGGTTCAGCAACACTATGTATATGAACGCCTACTAATGACAAACAGATTGTCCTCCCGAGCATTTGAGCGCTTGTGGTCTCCATGGACTACATGGCACTCCACTAGAGCTCAAACCCTCGTCTACCAACCACTCTAAACCCCTCTGGTCCTTCACTCTTTAATCTACTTCCCTCTCCAACCCCCACACGCATTCTTGGTTCTTCCCTTCCTGATGATGGTCCGTATTTAACTGTTGTGTCTCCTTAACCATAGGTAGATCGCTCCACATCGGAACTAGTTAAAGTATATAAAATATACTGTATTATGCATAGATGTTATCTTTATTATAACACATGTTTATACACTGTCTGTCAAACTCATCATTTTCTGATCATTATTGTTTGAACCAGCGGTGTATCCGTCTGTAATCATTTGTATTTGCTTATTTGAAAACACAATAAAAACCATTTTGAAAAAAAAAAAAAAAAAACATTGAAAAATCTGTCTTCAGGTATTTCTTGGCCCAGTTTTGACCTTTCATCTTATGTGGTTTGTTCGGTGGTGGTCAGGTTTCAGCCACCCTTACCTTGCCCTTGTCTGTGAGCACTGAATGCCTTGTTTTTCTGAGTAGGGATGGGCCGAACGGACCCCTGTTCGGTTCGCACCAGTACTTTCAAACACTGCGAAAGTGAAAGTTCGGACTCGAATAATGAACCCCATTAAAGTCAATGGGACCTGAAAATTGCCCATTTTGAAGGCTTATATGCAAGTAATTGGGCATACAATGGTTATAGGGGTCCGGTTCTGCCCTGGGGGACATGTATCAATGAAAGAAAAGTTTGTAAAAAAAGTTGTTTTTAAATGAGCAGTGATTTTTTTATTTTTAAAGTGAAAGCATAAAAATTCCTTCCAATATAGTGCCTGGGGGGTCCCCTTAGTCTAAATGTAAAGTGGCAGATCTGTACCTGTCTAGAATCTGCTTCAGCAATAATTGCATTTATAAAGCCAAAAAAAAGAATTTTCCCTGCAAGCTGCAACAGCTGGGGAGCCAGTGTGTATGATGAGGCCATAATGTAGTGCACTGGGAACAAGATTAGAGATTTTTTGGATAAAGTCTGGTGTCACTTTGGATAGAAGTAACGGGTGTGGAAAATTTGGGCTTTGGGTGTCGGTGGTACCATAACCCTATAGAGGTGCTCTTTATGAAGGCAAGAATTGGCCTTTTTGTAAAAAAAAAAAAAAAAAATGCAATGATATGCACATGTCAAACAGGTGCAGAAAAATTGGTCTTTGGGTGTCGGTGGCGCCTTTCCACTGTAACCCTTTGTGCCCCTTTTTTTGTGGCTTTTAGGTGCTCTTGCCAACAGGCTGAGTGGCTAGAAATTAAATGCCTTGTAAAGCATGTGGTACCCAAATGGGTGATGTTTTTGCCATGTTTGATGTGCCTGAGACACAGTTTGCAGATAGCAACAGTGCTATCTGCTGCAGATGTGCTGAAAAAGGCCCAGACAGCTGAGCTTTAGGAAGTTGTCGGGAGATAACAGCTGCAGAATGTAATGGAATAGGTTGGCTGCTCTCTACTCTTTCTTGATGTCGGTCTCCTTGGGGTTGTGCCGCCTCTACTTCAGTTTCCTCCTCTGCTCTATCTAGCACCCAAGTAGCATCAGTGACCTCATCATCATCATCTCCATCTACTCCATCTTTATCATCATCATTACCACTACAGACAACTTGGCAATACGCTGTGGCTGGGGGAACATGAATGCCAATTTGTCTACCAGTGTTCTCCCCTCTCTCTAGGCTCATGTTCCTGTCATCCCCAACCATAGAACCAACATCTGAATCCAGTAATGGCTGGGCATCTTCAAGGAGCAAGTAGCTGACACTGTGGTCAAATAACTCAGCTGATTCCTCCATGGCTGATGTTGGGGCTATGGCAGGAATAGATGTGGACAAGGAGGCAGGTTTATCCACTCTGGCAAGTGCAGGGGACTGCACACTTGTCTCTGCTTGCATGACAGAGGGTGAGGAAGATTTAGTAAGCCAGTCCACCACCTCCTCTGCATGCTGTGGCTGGATAGCACGGGCAAACTCACTAAACAGAGGAAATGATGCCCTGCCTGAGGACTGACCACCACATCCACCTTTACCTGTGGACACATTTGTTTCTGGCCCTCTTAGAGTTCCAAGGGAACATCTACCTCTCCTTGTTGTCCTCCCAGACATTATTGGAAGGGAGGGGGCGGTGCTTATTAGCAAACGTAAAGATGAAGTGGCAATCTGTACAAGATGCACTTTAATCAGTGTAAAGTGGTGTTTGGTACTTTAATTTGATCACTCACACTACACAGACACACTCCACGGAAACACTACAATATACTGCAATATAATGCATCAAACGTACAGTGATGCGCAAAAACCTATATGGCGTTAAACTGGCAGTAACGCACACAAAACTCTGTGGCGTTAAACTTGCAGTAACGCACACAGAACTATATGGAGTTAAACTGGAAGTAATGCATACAAAACTTTATGGCGTTAAACTTGCAGTAACACACACAGAATTATATGGCGTTAAACTAGAAATAATGCACACAGAAATAATTGGCGTTAAACTGTCAGTAACGCACACAGAACTATATGGCGTTAAACTGGCAGTAGTGCACACAGAACTATATGTTGTTAAACTGTCAGTAACGCACACAGAACTATATGGCATTCAGCTGGCAGTAACGCACACAGAAGTAAATGGCATTCAACTTGCAGTAACACACAGAAGTAAATGGCGTTAAACTTGCAGTAAAGCAATCAAATAGACGATGTTCACTACACTGATGCTAACTGAACTGTCCCTACTCTAGCTATACACTAATGTAAAGATTAGTGACACAGTCTCACTACACTACAATTAAACTATCTGAGCTGTCCCTACTCTATACTCTATACATACACTAATGTATGTCTCACTACACTACACTGAAACTATCTGAGCTGTCCCTACTCTAACTGAACACTATGCAAAGCTGAATGATGGTCCTCCTCACTACACTCACACTATCCCGAGACTGACACTAAACTAATATTCTACACTGACAATTGAAGCACAATAGCACAGTATAGCACACTAACTAACTAATAGCACTGTACAGAGCCCTGTTCTATCTCTCTCCAGCCGAAATCACGCTGAAAATGGCTGTCATTGAAAGAATACTTTTATACTGTGGGGCAGGAATGAGCCATGATTGGATAAAGTCATGAAGACAGCGTCCAATCATGACTCTGACTGTGCTATGTGCCCTAATTGGATAAAGCTTTCACTGCTTCAGCAAATCAGGGCTTGCAATGCATTGTTCAGTGCAACATTGTATTTTGCTCGGTTCGGGGGGATATATCACTGTTCTTAGAACAGTGGTATGGCTTCTCCCCGCTAATTCATAGTTTTCACACACAGTTTGCAGATGTGCTAAGAACAGTGATATGGCTTCTCCCGGCTAATGTATACTTTTCACACACAGTTTTAAGATGATTGTAGAATGTACAATCATCTTCAAACTGTGTGAGAAAAGTATAAATTAGCCGGGAGAAGCCATATCTCTGTTCTTAGAACAGTGATATGGCTTCTCCCCACTAATTTATAGTTTTCACACACAGATTGAAGATGATTGTAGAACAGTGATATGGCTTCTCCTGGCTAATGTATACTTTTCACACAGTTTTAAGATGATTGTAGAATGTACAATCATCTTAAAACTGTGTGATAAAAGTATAAATTAACCTGGAGAAGCCATATCACTGTTCTTAGAACAGTGATATGGCTTCTCCCTGCTAATTTATACTTTTCTCACACAGTTTAAAGATAGTCCACATCCACCTCCATTTTTGATTTTTTTATGTGATTTTAGGTTAAAAATTATTTTGTTATTTTCCTATCCCAATTTCATTGTAGGGCACTTGTCCTACTCTTACCCCCATTTTCCTTCCTTTTGCAGACCTCTAGGACTTTCCAGGACTTTTTTACAGCATTTTCAGAACTTTTAGTAAAATTACCAGAACCCCGGACCCGAACCCAGACTTTTTTTGAAAAGTCCGGGTTCGGGTCCGGGTCCCGGACACCCAAAAGTTCGGTACGGACCCGAACTTTACAGTTCAGGTTCGCTCAACTCTATTTGTTATATTACTGTCATTCCTGTGTGAGCACTCCTGTGTGGGAATCAGAGATAGCTGTCAGAGGATTCTCTGATTCACTGAAACTTTCTAATTGCATACTGCAATATACATGGGCTATTCTCAAGTGCATGAGAGCAAAGCTTATTTGATTATAACTCATTTGACTGGTTTGTGTTAAAGTATATATCTGCCACTTCATTATTTAAAGCTACAGTGTCCCTTTTTGGTCTTGGGGGTTGCTAGCTAGTATTAGCCTAGGGAATGGAAACAGCTCAGGGTAGCATCAGGTTAGGCTTCCGACGGCCATTTAGATAGGTAGAGGTCCGGTAGCATTGATAGCCTATAGTCAGGTTAGGGACCATGAGTTAGGCTAGATAGGCCTGATTTGCCTTGCAGGTGGTTTGTTCCAGACTTCTTTGCCATCGGTGTGTTCATTTGTACAAGCATCCCCAAGAAGCATTCGCTCCACAGGTGCATGAGCGTTCATCTTTTCAAGCTGGATTGTGTTATGCCTTGCAAGCCAGCTTATCAGGGGCCCCTGCAACTGAACTGTAGCACTGGGCCTAATTGGAGGTATTGGTGTTAAAGGCATTTAGTTATATATCTGAATATATAGATACATATATGCACTGTTCTTCTAAAGCATATGTACAATCTTCCTGTCATTTCTTGGGTTGTATGTAATGCCATTAAGTTATCATACATAAAGTTACACTAATCACCTACTGGTATGTCTATATATCTTTACTCTTATAAATCTATGATGGGTGTATTAGTACTACTACTGTCAGTTATTTTGGGTTACTAGTTATTGTCCTAGAAAGGGATCATTTCTAAGCTGGAGCCCTGTTCTAGGTGGAGGCACTGCCAAATATATATTCATAGTCCACTCTTCCTTTAGCAAAGGCTCTGGCTCATTTGGTTACCTGCAGATTAGCGCCATAGTCTTTGTGGAGAGGGCAACTTCATATGACCCCCCCCATAACAGGGTTACATGAGTGAGTTTGGGATGGAGGAACTTGACTAGTCTGCACCTGATAGAACACTTTTGTGATGAATTAGAGCAGAGACTGCAAGCCAGGCCTTCTCATCAAACATCAGTGCCTGACCTCACCAATGCGCTTCTGGAAGAACGGCCAAACATTTCCACACTCCTAAACCTTGTGGACAGCCTTCCCAGAAGAGTTGAAGCTCAATATTGAACACTACGGACCAAGACTGGGATGCCATTAAAGTTTGTGTGCATGTAAAGGCAGACACCCCAATACTTTTGGTAATATACTGTATATTGTATCATATATTGTTATGGTCAGCAAAATTTAAAATGTTTTTGAATTAAATTTTTTGTTTACGTTTTAAAACTTCTTTTAAAATGTTTTCTGTCATTGGTGACTTATCTTTTATTTATTTATTTTTTAATATTATGTTGTTTAAGCGTATTCCTAACATTGTGTTGTAAAAAAATGGGTAGGTGCACATCAATTTCTGCAGTCTTACCTACAAAGAAAAAGTAACAAGACAGTCAATGCACCCATTAAATGTCTGTGATAAAGCTCCCATTGGACAGGGGTATCACAGACAAAAGACACAGAACTGATATGAGTAAATCTTTGACTTGTGATCTCTGTGACGGCCATTTATTAGTTATCTGCCATCTAAAAGAGTCAGATTTTTTTTTCTGTCTCCCAGTGGGCTAATTTAATCTACTGTATGTGTTTACCTAAAAGTAAAATAAGTTTGCTTCCAATAAATTCCTCAGCTGGCTGCATTACACAACCAGCATGGTAAGGAGCATTTTTAAATATGCAAAAATACGTTTACTCAAGTAGACTTAGATCTAGGTTGCTATAGAAAATGGGTTCATAGTCTTTTATCTGCCACCATGCCTTACCTTTTTCTACAGTACTTTTCTTTAAAAACAAAATCCTCTCATACCTCCCCTAGAGGTATATCAGCACAGAGACCCACAACTAGAGATTCTTGAACATGTAGGTCTTCTGTGCTGATACCAATCATGGATTAGTTTCATAAAAATAAAGTTGACAACAGTAACTTGACCAGATGAATGGGTATGATTATGTATTTGATCCAGTAAGCTCTGCCCAACTTACTTCTGCCCCTAACAATCCATATTGCACAGACCATATTCTGAAATGTTTATGCTGAAAAGAAAGACATACAGTAGATAATTTGACACTGACACAAAGAGGCTGTTGATGACAATTATTTAAAGGTACAGTAGTATAAATTGGCAATAATTGGGATTCTGTCTACAGTAATACTGAAAAAACACATGCAAACTAATAACTAAACTGTTAACAATACCACAAACTGACAATGGCAGGAAGTGATAGGTATCCTGGCAGCCACACATCAATTCAAAGCCTGCTGTGTGATATTGAATGGCAGTCTCAGCCTGGACCCCGCTAGGCCACAACTCCAACACATTTCACTCTGCTCACCAGAGCTTACGCATAGGTATCCCCATGATTTAGCTCCGGTGGGCAAAGTGAGATGCGTTGAGGTATGAACTGGAGGGGTTCAGGCTGAGACTGCCATTCACCATCGCAAAGCGGGCTTTGACTTGATGTGCGGCTCCCGTGACACCTATCACTCTCTACCATTGATTGCATAGACAAGCTCCTTTCCCAACTAGCACTCACAGTGGTGGGCACAGGACTTCATTTCCATACAGTCTAAGTGGCTCACGCACATATCTTGGTTGACAATGGTAGGACAAACAGCTATATGAGAAGCTTTTGACTGTAATGGTCTATTTTTAAATCCCAGGCCATGCAAGGGAAGTTACCTTACAAGCTCAGTGAACATTGTAAATACTGAAGCAGACTAAGGCTGTACTCACACAGGAATGGATAGCTGCCGGAGCACTTTACGTCTCAGGCAGCTGTCCATTCCTGACTGAAGTAGGGGTCAGTGTGGTGTATGATTCAGTGCATTACACCCAGCCCCCTTTTTATTTTTGTTTTTGTACAAACTATATTTGAAGTGCACAAAAGTAAACTGCATGTTGCTGTACATTGTTGGTCTGCCATTCCTTCCCTGGTGGGAACAGATTCTCAATTTGTAACACTGTATTAAACATAGAAATGTATAGATTAGACATTATAGCAAGTGCTGTATTTTCCTTGTTCAATATTTTTATTAAGGTTTGTCAAAAAGAACATAAATGATGAACATTCTCAACAATACAACAGAAGCTAATAAATCGTATCGCATGTGAGGAAACACATGATGCATCAATAAAAACAAGCATAAGTGAACATTGTAAGCTATTCCAGGTGCTAAAAGTAATGTGTGGAGTATTGTCTCGCACCCCCAGACACGCCATCTGGAGACAAACTGTGCCGTGAGGGGAAGACAACATGTCCAACCTTTAAGTATTTATTTTAACAATATTAATGAATGGAACCTTAGGTTCCGGGGTAGGAGTGCAAGTGATAGCATTGGAATCTGTGGTATAAAGTAAGTGCTCTATGACATTAAATGGAGTACAGAGAGGTTTAAATGAGGCCTAGAGGCCAGGCAGTAGATAAGGAGGAAGGGTAATCTATTAAACGTTGCATAGGGGTAAGATGAAATGTTATGTGCATGTACCACATTAACTCTAAGGGTGGGGAACTGGGGGGAGGGGGAAGGGATGAGGGGGGTGTAACTTAGACTCTCCATGTCATGCCCTGGCGTTAACATGTGGGCAGTAGTATGGCACCCTTATAGAGGAAATTGACAAAGAGCCCAAGAGAACTTGGAGACTATAGGATAGGGTGGATGATGTTTGAGGGTAAGCTTAGGTAGGAATTTGAGCTAGTAGCAGGGAGGCTGCCGGGAAGGGTCAGGGAAGGGTTATGATGAAAGAGAAAATGGAAGGATAGGAGACAAGAGAGTAAGGGAAGAAAGGGACAGCAAAGGAGGGGAAGAGAAGAGATTAGAGGGGGAGGATAGTGGGGTAGAGGTGGAGGGGGTAGGGAAGGGGGGGGAGTGTGTTGGCAGACTCAAGGGTAGGGTGAAGAGAGTATGTGAGAATGGTTATAGGCGCAATAGGGTCTCGTCAAAACCAGGGTGTAAGAAATGGGTCACACATGGGTTCCAAAGCTTCTCTAAGCAAGTTCTGTATTTTACCACTTTGCCATGAGAAAGAGCAATAAGACCAGACAATTGTTTAGTACTGTAAAACAGAAAGCAGACCCAAAATACATTTCTCCACATATACATAAACAATTATTATTATAATAATTGTTAAGGAACAAAGTTTTAAAAATACAAGCACACATCAGGAAAAAAATAATTCACACCAAGCTGATTACTTTACATCCATTAAAATACATTTTCTTTTTAAACCTTCATACTCTCTGTGGATCCGTACCAGCCAATTGAGAGCTAAAATAAAAGTTGCCTTTCTGGCAAACACCTTCTAATGAAGAAAGAAAAAAAACTTCGAACTTGTGATACCTGTTATAATTTCAATAAAACTATGTATGTAAGAAGTGTAAAATGAGAAAATTTGTAAGCTTGCTTGATTTAACATGGAATATGGACATGGAATGTGAAGATGTCTACTGTAATTTTTTCTTTTGACAAGAGACTGCTGCCCTATCTATGGCCTATGTTCCTTTTCTAAATGTCTAAGCATATACACTATATTACCAAAAGTATTGGGATGCCTGCTTTTACACGCACATGAACTTTGACCCCTTCCACACCGCGCGCAGTATATTTACTGCGGCAGTGTGGACGGGTCCCGCAAATCGCCGTAAATAAATGGCGATTTGCGGAGTAGTCGCTAGGGGGCGCACGCCATGGCCGCGACTCGGGCGGACCCGATGTCTGCAGGCGAGCCGCGATGAGTGGCCACAGCAAAAAGAACGGGGAACCGCCAATGTAAACACGGCAGTTCCCCACTCTGTCAGTGCGGGAATAGGAGATCTACTGATCCCTGTCACTGGGATCAGTTAGATCTCTTATGCCCATAACAGCCCAGC
>BLSH010177080.1:1199479-1220428 GCA_018402905.1 Glandirana rugosa | reverse complement strand
TGTTATGTCCCGACCCCCCCCCCCCCCACAGTTAGAACACGCCCAGGGAACACAGTTAACCACTTCACTGCCCCCTGCAGGTTAACCCCTTCCCTGCCAGTGATATTTACACTGTAATCAGTGGACATTTAAATTTTGGATCGCTGTATAAATGTCATTGGTCCCAAAAATGTGTCAAAAATGTCCGACATGTCCGCTGCAATATCGCAGTCCCGATAAAAATTGCAGATCGCCCCCATTACTAGTAAAAAAAAAAAAAAAAAAAAAAAATATAGTAAAAAACGCCATAAGTCTAGTTCCATAGTTTGTAGACGCGATAACTTTTGCGCAAACCAATCAAAATACGGCAATTGCGATTTTTTTTTTTACCAAAAATATGTAGAAGAATATATATTGGCCAAACGGATGAATAATTTTTTTTTATATATTTTTTTTGGATCTTCATTATAGCAAAAAAGTAAAAAATTATAATTTTTTCAAAATCGACGCTCTTTGTTTATAAAAAAAAAAAAAAAAAAAAAACGCAGAGGTGATCAAATGCCACCAAAAGAAAGCTCTATTTGTAGGGGAAAAAATGATAAAAATTGTTTGGGTACAACGTCGCATGGCCACGTAATTGTCATTAAAAATGCGACAACGCTGAAAGCCTAAAATTGGTCTGGGCAGGAGGGGGGTTTAAGTGCCCAGTAAGCAAGTGGTTAAATCGCATGTAATTCTTCGCAGTGCGACTCGAGCCCGTTCATTTTCTATGGGCTCGAATTGCACCACAAAAGGTATTGGTACTTGGTATTGACAAATACTTGACCAAAAGTATCGGTACTCGCCGGTAAATATCTGGTATCGGTGCAACCCTATCTTTCGCATGGGTGCATATGTGCAGGCACAGCAGCCTATTTGTTTGAAAAGACTGCTGTACCTGTGGGAAATACGGGGGAAAATGTATATAAAATGCACCAGCAGGGAAGCCGCAGCACCATGCAGTTTCCTGCAGCCAAAAACATGCAAGTGTGTTGTCATTAAGAATAAATGGCACGCGTCTGCTAAAGAGCGGAGTGTTTTGTCTGCGGGTTGGGAACTGGTGCGACTAAGCAGCGGTTTCTGAACCGCATATTGAATGGGCTGCTGTACCTGTGGAAACTGCAAGGAAAAAAGGTACCTGCAGGGCAGCCACACAGAACTCCACGGTGCTGCAGCTGTCTTTTTATATGTTGTATATGTCTCAAATTATTTTTTAACATTTGTAAAATAAAACATTGATTTTTTTTTTTGTATACACATGGTACCTTTAACCACTTGCCTACTGGGCACTTGAACCCATTCCTGCCCAGGCCAATTTTCAGCTTTCAGCTCTCTCACACTTTGAATGACAATTGCGCGGTCATGCAACGCTCTACCCAAATTACATTTTTATTTTTGTCACACAAATAGAGCTTTCTTTTGGTGGTATTTAATCACTACTGGGGTTTTTATTTGTGGCTAATAAACCTAAAAAGAGAAAAAAAATAACAGTTTTATAGTTTGTTGTAAAATTTTGCAAGGCCCATAAAGACATGGATGAGCGAGTTTGGGGTGGAGGAGCTTGACAGGCCTGCACAGAGTCCTGACCTCAACCCGATAGAACAACTTTGGGATGAATTAGAGGGGACACTGTGAGCCAGGCCTTCTCATCCAACATCAGTGCCTGACCTCACAAATGCGCTTCTGGAAGAATGGTCAAACATTCCCATAGACACCCTCCTAAGCCTTGTGGACAGCCTTCCCAGAGGAGTTGAAGCTGTTTATAGCTGCAAAGGGTGGGCCAACTCAATATTGAACCCTATGGACTAAGGCTGGGATGCCATTAAAGTTCATGTGTGTGTAAAGGCAGGCGTCCCAATACTTTTGGTAATATAGTGTGTGTGAGGAGCCCTTTATGAATAGAATAACCTATTTTTAATCCTTGAAATAAATGGTATTTTTGGATAAATGCACTAGGCTGGAGCACCCTCTGTAAAGTCTGGCTTCCTTACAGCTAGTTATTTGTTTTTAGGCTGGGAGTAGAGTTGCGTCTCTGGCGCGACAGTACGTTTGCTCTTACAATATTTCTGATTACCCTGACCCACAAAAATAGGGACTCTTTTGTCCTAATTATAATAAAGAACAAATGTACAATACGACTATGCATTCCCTTTGAACAAAAATAGGTTGGTACCTTTGGCCATTAATGTCGCGCTTCCGTAGCTCTTTATTTCGGATTCCTTCCTAGATATATAAAAAAATAATAATAATATATAACATTACACTTTCATTTGGTTAATTAGTCCTATGTAATGCAAAGAACTAAAAATTAACAATAATAATCATAATTAAAAAAAAAAAATGATATATATTATCTCACAAAAGTAAGTACACCCCTCCCATTTCTTCTATCTTTTCATGTGACAACACTGAAGAAATGGCACTTTGCTACAATGTAAAGTAGTGAGTGTACAGCTTGTATAACAGTGTAAATTTGCTGTCCCCTCAAAATAACTCAACACACAGCCATTAATGTCTAAACCACTGGCAACAAAAGTGAGTACACCCCTAAGTGAAAATGTCCAAATTGGGCCCAAAGTGTCAATATTTTGTGTGGCCACCATTATTTTCCAGCACTGCCTTAACCCTCTTGGGCATGGAGTTCACCAGAGCTTCACAGGTTGCCACTGGAGTCCTCTTCCACTCCTCCATGACGACATCACAGAGCTGGTGGATGTTAGAGACCTTGTGCTCCTCCACCTTCCATTTGAGGAGCCCCACAGATGCTCAATAGGGTTTAGATCTGGAGATGCTTGGCCAGTCCATCACCTTTACCCTCAGCTTCTTTAGCAAGACAGTGGTTGTCTTGGAGATGTGTTTGGGGTCGTTATCATGTTGGAATACTGCCCTGTGGCCCAGTCTCTGAAGGGAGGGGAAGCTCTGCTTCAGTATGTCACAGTACATGTTGGCATTCATGGTTCCCTCAATGAACTGTAGCTCCCCAGTGCCGGCAGCACTCATGCAGCCCCAGACCATGACACTCCCACCACCATGCTTGACTGTAGGCAAGACACACTTGTCTTTGTACTCCTCACCTGGTTGCCGCCACACACGCTTGACACCATCTGAACCAAATAAGTTTATCTTGGTCTCATCAGAGCACAGGACATGGTTCCAGTAATCCATGTCCTTAGTCTGCTTGTCTTAAACTGTTTGCAGGCTTTCTTGTTCATCATCTTTAGAAGAGGCTTCCTTCTGGGACGACAGACATGCAGACCAATTTGATGCAGTGTGTGGCGTATGGTCTGAGCACTGACAGGCTGACCCCCCACTCCTTCAACCTCTGCAGCAATGCTGGCAGCACTCATACGTCTATTTCCCAAAGACAACCTCTGGATATGACGCTGAGTACGGCACTCAACTCTTTGATCGACCATGGTGAGGCGCTGTTCTGAGTGGAACCTGTCCTGTTACACCGCTGTATGGTCTTGGCCACCATGCTGCAGCTCAGTTTCAGGGACTTGTCAATCTTCTTATAGCCTAGGCCATCTTTATGTCGAGCAACAATTCTTTTTTTCAGATCCTCAGAGAGTTCTTTGCCATGAGGTGGCATGTTTAACTTCCCGTGACCAGTATGAGAGAGTGAGAGCGATAACACCAAATTTAACACACCTGCTCCTCATTCACACCTGAGACCTTGTAACACTAACGAGTCACATGACACGGGGGAGGGAAAATGGCTAATTGGGCCCAATTTGGACATTTTCACTTAGGGGCGTACTCAGTTGCCAGCGGTTTAGACATTAATGGCTGTGTGTTGAGTTATTTTGAGGGGACAGCAAATTTACACTGTTATACAAGCTGTACACTCACTACTTTACATTGTAGCAAAGTGTCAGCTCTTCAGTGTTGTCACATGAAAAGATAGAATAAAATATTTACAAAAATGTGGGGGGTGTACTCACTTTTGTGAGATGCTGTAATATATATATATATAGATATCTCTCTCTCTCTCTCTCTCTCTCTCTCTCTCTCTCTATCAATCTATCTATCTATCAATCTCACACACACACACACACACACATACATATACACCAGTTGTGAGCCGCCCCATAGCATATTTACTGCTACATGCTACAGGACCGCCGATCTGTGCAGAATCACGTACATTTACACATGATTCTGCACTTCCTGGTAGGGGGCGCCACTCCTGCTGGGATAAGTCACAGCAGAAGTCGGTAAAAGGGTGCTGGCCAATAAATGTCAGCCGGCACCTGCAGAGACACAGGACAGAGCTCTGCCTATGTAAACAAGGCAGAGCGCTGTCCTGACAGGGGAAAGTAATGGATTTCCATTCACCGAACAGCAGTGTATAAAATCCATCACATCCCTAAGTGAAAAAACCTCACACAGTACACACAAACACTGGTTAGGCACACATTTAACCCCTTGATCATCCTAGATGTTAAACCCCTCTCCAGTACAGTGATATTTTTAGCACTGATCAATGTATTTGTGTCAATGGTTCCCCCATATAGTGTCAAGAGTGTCAGTCAGTGTCAGATTGTCTGCCACAATATCACAGTCCCACTAGAAATCGCTCATAGCAGCCATTACGAAAACAAAATAAAAAAATTCCATTATATATATGCCATAGTTTGTAGATTCGATAACCTTTACATAAAGCAATCAATATACACTTATTGGGATTTTTTTTTTTTACCTAAGACATGTAGCAAAGTACATTTTTACTTAAATGCATGAAGAAACTAGTTTTTTTTTTACTACATATCTTTATTGGATGTTTTATAACAAAATAAAAAATCCAATTTTTTTTTTCCAAATTTTTTTGGTTTTTATAGAAAAAAATAAAAAGCCCAGGGGTGATCAAATACCACCAAAAGAAAGCTCTCTATGCGTGAAAAATGATACAAATTTCATTTGGGTACAGTGTTGCATGACCGCACCATTTACCAGTTAACGTAGCACAGTGCTGGATAGCAAAAAATGGCCTGGCCATAAAGGGGGTAAAATCTTCTGGAGGTCAAGTGGTTAAAGAGAATGTCAAGACAAAAGAACAAAAAAACATATAAATAAAACATGCAGCTCATCATGCAGTACATGGACATTTCCCCATATTTCACCCCTTTTACTGCCCTCCGGTTCAGACTGCTGCGATGCGAGATACTGCATGTGATTTGCACCGCATTGCTGTGCAGATCACATGCAAGGTCTGTGCAATGCAAATTCAGCCATACAAACTGCATGGCTGAATTCGCATCACATTCGGACCAAACTCGTGCAGACATTTTTTTTCCCTGCATCAGAATCGGATCGCATGGGTGTTCACACCCATGCAGTCCAACTCCTGCCCCGAATTCACATTGCGCACTGCGATATGCGAACCGATCTGGCGGTGTTATTAACTTTGTATTGACACTCCCAGTGGTTTGCATAGGGTGGTGGGAACCGCTGGCGATTCAGGTGTGATGTGGGAACCTGCACTGGATTCGCAGTTTCCGCATTGCGCCAGGGTGAACCGAGTTGCACACACACTTTGTTGGGGGGTTTGCAATCTTCAAAATAACATTAAAATATAAATAGAAAATCTCAAGATATACAGTGAAGAAAATAAGCATTTGAACGCCCTGCTATTTTGCAAGTTCTCCCACTTCAAAATCATGGAGGGGTCTGAAATTGTCATCGTAGGTGCGTCCACTGTGAGAGCCATAATCTAAAAAAAAAAATCCAGAACTCACAATGTATGATTTTTAACCACTTCAGCCCCGGAAGAATTTTGCACTTTAGGACCAGGGCACTTTTTGCGATTCGGCGCTGCGTCGCTTTAACTGACAATTGCGCGGTCGTGCGACGTTGTACCCAAACAAAATTTGCGTCCTTTTTTTCCCACAAATAGAGCTTTCTTTTGGTGGTATTTGATCGCCTCTGAGTCATTTCTTATCGCCGGTATAAACAAAAGAAGAGCGACCATTTTGCAAAAAAAACCAAATTTCTTACTTTTTGCTAAAATACAAATCCAAAAAAAAAAAAATATAAAAAAACATTTTTTTTTCACCGTTTTTGGCCGATTTATATAATTCCTCATATTTGCGATAAAAAAAAAAAATCGCAATCGGTGTTTATTGATTGGTTTGCGCAAAAGTGGCCGCGTTTACGGATGATGAGAATTCATTTCTGGGTTTTTTTTTTTTTTTTACTAGTAATGGCGGCGATCTGCGATTTTTAGCGGTAATGCGATATTGGGGGGGACATGTCGGAACATTTTGACACTTTTTTGGGACCAATGACATTTATTCAGCAATCAGAAATTTAAATGTCCACTGATTACTGTATAAATGTCATTGGCAGTGAAGGGGTTAACCTGCAGGGGACGATCTAGGGGTTAAGTGTGTTCTTACTGTGGGGGGGCTGGGCTACCATGGGCATGAGAGATCTAACTGATCCCAGTGACAGGGATCAGTAGATCTCTCATGCCCCACTGACAGGGCGGGGAACCGTGGCGGTTCCCCGTTCTTTTCCCTGTAGCCGCTCATCGCGGCTCGCCGGCGGACATCGGGTCCGCCCGAGCCGCGGGCACACTCCCCAGGAGTGCGGCGCGCCCCCTGGTGGCCAAATGCGAATCGCCGCTTATTTACGGCGATTCGCACAGGGCTCCCCGACTGCCGCCGTGAAAAGACGGGAACCGGTTAAACTATTTATTTGTATGATACAGCTGCAAATAAGTATTTGAACCCCTGAGAAAGTCAATGTTAATATTTGGTACAGTAGCCTTTGTTTGCAATTACAGAGGTCAAACGTTTCCTGAAGTTTTTCACCAGGTTTGCATTGCAGGAGGGATTTTGGCCGACTCCTCCACACAGATCTTCTCTAGATCAGTCAGGTTTCTGGCCTGTCTCTGAGAAACACGGAGTTTGAGATCCCTCCAAAGATTCTCTATTGGGTTTAGGTCTGGAGACTGGCTGGGCCATGCCAGAACCTCGATATGCTTCTTACAGAGCCACTCCTTGGTTATCCTGGCTGTGTGCTTCGGGTCATTGTCATGTTGGAAGACCCGGCCTCGACCCATCTTCAATGCTCTGAGGGAAGGAGGTTGTTCCCCAAAATCTCGCAATACATGGCCTCGGTCATCCTCTCCTTAATACAGTGCAGTCGCCCTGTCCCATGTGCAGAAAAACACCCCCGAAGCATGATGCTACCACCCCCATGCTTCACAGTAGGGATGGTGTTCTTGGGATGGTACTCATCATTCTTCTTCCTCCAAACAGGTTTAGTGGAATTATGACCCAAAAGTTCTATTTTGGTCTCATCTGACCACATGACTTTCTCCCATGACTCCTCTGGATCATCCAAATGGTCATTGGCAAACTTAAGACGTGCCTGGACATGTGCTGGTTTAAGCAGGGGAACCTTCCGTGCCATGCATGATTTCAAACCATGGCGTCTTAGTGTATAACCAACAGTAACCTTGGAAACGGTGGTCCCAGCTCTTTTCAGGTCATTGACCAGCTCCACCCGTGTAGTTCTGGGCTGATTTCTCACCTTCCTTAGGATCATTGAGACCCCACGAGGTGAGATCTTGCATGGAGGCCCAGTCCGAGGGAGATTGACAGTCATGTTTAGCTTCTTCCATTTTCTAATGATTGCTCCAACAGTGGACCTTTTTTCACCAATGCTGCTTGGCAATTTCCCCGTAGCCCTTTCCAGCCTTGTGGAGGTGCACAATTTTGGACAGCTCTTTGGTCTTGGCCATGTTAGTAGTTGGATTCTTACTGATTGTATGGGGTGGACAGGTGTCTTTATGCAGCTAACGACCTCAAACAGGTGCATCTAATTTAGGATAATAAATGTAGTGGAGGTGGACATTTTAGGCTGGGTTCACACTAGTCCGATTCTCGGACCGACATGAAGAGCACAAGTTGCATTACGTCACAAAAACAATGATTCCCTATGAGAGCCGTCTTAACTGCTCAGACATGTGTTTTTCAAAGTTGGAGCGACTTTGAAAAAGGTTCCTGTACTACTTTTGTCCGACTTTGATTCTACTTCAGCCCATTGAAAGGCATTGAAGTCGGATCAAAGTCGGATCATTGTCTTCACTGATCCGACTTTGGCATGCGACTTGTGCTCTGGGGATCTTGAAGGGGAACTCCACACCATATTTTTAAAGAAAAAATTGGCACGGGGTCCCCCTCCAGGAGCATACCAGGCCCTTTGGTCTGGTACGGGTTTTAAGTGGAACCCCCACGCCGAAAAAAACAGCGTGGGGTCCCCCCCAAAATCCATACCAGACCCTTATCTGAGCACGCAACCCGGCAGGCCAGGAAAGGGGGTGGGGACGAGCGAGCGGCCCCCTCCCTCCTGGACCATACCAGGCCGGTGCCCTCAACTTGGGGAGTATGGGTGCTTTGGGGCAGGGGGGGCTCTGTGCCCCCCACCCCAAAGCACCTTGTCCCCATGTTGATGAGGGCAAGGGCGTCTTCCCGACAACCCTGGCAGCCCCCTTTAACAAGGGGGCCCCCCAGATGCCGGGCCCCCCACCCTATGTAAATGAGTATGGGGTACATCGTACCCCTACCCATTTACCTGGAAAGAAATATGTACACAAAAAACCACACAGCTTTTTAAAATATTTTATTAAATCAGCTCCGGCGGTCTTCTCCCCTCTCCGGTGTCTTCTTTTCTTCTGCTCTTTTGCGTGGTCTTTCATCTTCTGAGGGGTCTTTTCTTCTCCTCCTGCGGCGTCTTCTGCTCTTTTGCCGGTCTTCTCCGCTGTCCTCTTCCCTCTCTTCTTTCTTCTTCTTTTCTTCTTCTTCCCATGTTGACACGACGCGTTCTCCTTCACGAATGGCCTCGCCGCTCTGTGCTGTGCCTTATATTGGCATGGGGCGTGGCCACCAGATGACATCACCTGGAGGTCCCGCCCCATATGAGGTCACATTCTGGGGGCGGAGCTGTGACCTCATATGGGGCGGGACCTCCAGGTGATGTCATCTGGTGGCCACGCCCCATGCCAATATAAGGCACAGCACAGAGCGGCGAGGCCATTCGTGAAGGAGAACGCGTCGTGTCAACATGGGAAGAAGAAGAAAAGAAGAAGAAAGAAGAGAGGGAAGAGGACAGCGGAGAAGACCGGCAAAAGAGCAGAAGACGCCGCAGGAGGAGAAGAAAAGACCCCTCAGAAGATGAAAGACCCCGCAAAAGAGCCGAAGAAAAGAAGACACCGGAGAGGGGAGAAGACCACCGGAGCAGATTTAATAAAATATTTTAAAAAGCCGTGTGGTGTTTTTTGTGTACATATCTCTTTCCAGGTAAATGGGTAGGGGTACGATGTACCCCATACTCATTTACATAATGTGGGGGGCCGGCATCTGGGGGCCCCCCTTGTTAAAGGGGGCTTCCAGATTCCGATGAGTCCCCGCCCGCAGACCCCGACAACCACCGGCCAGGGTTGTCGGGAAGAGGCCCTTGTCCTCATCAACATGGGGACAAAGTGCTTTGGGGTGGGGGGCGCAGAGCCCCCCCTGCCCCAAAGCACCCATACTCCCCATGTTGAGGGCCCGCGGCCTGGTATGGTCCAGGAGGGAGGGGGCCGCTCGCTCGTCCCCACCCCCTTTCCTGGCCTACCAGGCTGCGTGCTCGGATAAGGGTCTGGTATGGATTTTGGGGAAACCCCACGCTGTTTTTTTTCGGCATGGGGTTCCCCTTAAAACCCGTACCAGACCAAAGGGCCTGGTATGCTCCTGGAGGGGGACCCTATGCCAGTTTTTTCTTTAAAAATATGGTGTGGAGTTCCCCTTCAAGATCTCCAGAGCACAAAGTGCCTGGCATTGTCGAGATCAAAGTCGGATCCCTGTTCACAGACAAACGATCTGACTTTGACCCCATGTAGGACCGTAAATCTCACAGCAGTGTAGGATCAAAGTAGGACCGTTTTTTGGTCGGATAGTGTGAACCCGGCTTTACAGGTATTTGAGGGTCAGAATTGTAGCTGATAGACAGGTGTTCAAATACTTATTTGCAGCTGTATCATACAAATAAATAGTTTAACCACTTCAGCCCCGGAAGGATTTCCAGCTTTAGGACCGGAGCCCTTTTTGCGATTTGGCGCTGCGTCGCTTTAACTGACAATTGCGCGGTCGTGCGGCGTTGTACCCAAACGAAATTTGCGTCCTTTTTTTCCCACAAATAGAGCTTTCTTTTGGTGGTATTTGATCACCTCTGCGTCATTTCTGATCACCGCTATAAACAAAAGAAGAGCGACAATTTTGCAAAAAAACCCAAATTTCTTACTTTTTGCTAAAATACAAATGCAAAAAAAAAAAACATAAAAAAACATTTTTTTTCACCGTTTTTGGCCGATTTATATTCTTCCTCATATTTGCAATAAAAAAAAAAATCGCAATCGGCGTTTATTGATTGGTTTGCGCAAAAGTGGTCGCATTTACGGATGATGAGAATTCATTTTTGGGGTTTTTCATTTATTTTTATTTTTTACTGGTAATGGCGGCGATCTGCGATTTTTAGCGGTACTGCGATATTTCAGCGGACATGTCGGACCATTTTGACACTTTTTTGGGACCATTGGCATTTATACAGCGATCAGTGCTATAAAAATGCACTGATTACTGTGTAAATGCCATTGGCAGTGAAGGGGTTAACCTGCACGGGGCGCGCTAAGGGTTAACTATGTTCCCTGGGCGTGTTCTAACTGTAGGGGGACTTGCCTATCTGGGGAAGGGAAGTGGTCACAGCCTTCACTTACAGGAAGGCTGTGATCACAGCCCTTCCCCCTCACACAGAGCGGAGGTCCGTGTTTACTTACACGGACCTCCGCTCATTCGCTCCGGGGGGGGGGGCATCGCGGGTGGCCGGTGGCAATCGAAGCCGCCGCACCCGCTCCCTGGACCCCCCCGGCGCGCGCTCACAGTGGCTTTGTATCGCGCCCGCCGTCGTATGACGGCGATTTGCATTACAGAGCCACTTTGTCGCCGTCAATTGCCGACCAGCGGTCGGCAAGCGGTTAAAAATCATACATTGTGATTTCTGGATTTTTTTTTTTAGATGATGTCTCTCACAGTGGACATCCACCTATGATGACAATTTCAGACCCCTCCATGATTTCTGAGTGGGAGAACTTTCAAAATAGCAGGGTGTTCAAATACCTATTTTCTACACTGTAAATAGAAAATCCGAAGATATAAATAGAAAATCCGAAGATATAAATAGAAAATCCGAAGATATAAATAGAAAATCCGAAGATATAAATAGAAAATCCGAAGATATAAATAGAAAATCCAAAGATATAAATAGAAAATCCGAAGATATAAATAGAAAATCCGAAGATATAAATAGAAAATCCGAAGATATAAATAGAAAATCCGAAGATATAAATAGAAAATCCAAAGATATAAATAGAAAATCCAAAGATATAAATAGAAAATCCGAAGATATAAATAGAAAACCTTAAGATAATTTATGAGCGCTACTGGTGAAAGGTTCTGGTTACTGGTGAAAGGTTCAATGTATCATGCATGGTATTTATTACTCTGTGTAACTAAAGGTAACAAAAGAGGACAGGATTGCTGTCCCCAGACCAATTATTTAAACCACAATCTTCTCAGAATGTGCATGTAACATATTTTAATCATGTTATTTACATGCATAGACATCTAAAATCCTTGGAACTGCTGTTGGGGTTCACCATCTTGGATGGGATGCCAGCAGCCCCAGCAGACTTGGAGCCGTCACCCAAGTGACTCTATAGCAGGGGTGTCAAACCAGCTGTTGCGGACCTATAAGTCCCATCATGCCTGTGGGAGTCAACCTTGAAAATGTCAGCCTTGCAATGCCTCATGGGACTTCGTTCCACATCAGCTGGAGGGCCAGCACCTGTGCTCTACAGTATTCTCCTTCACTTTCCCCCTCCCCAGCAGCTACATAAACGTTTATGTAGGGAGTGGAGGGGAGGGGAAGAGGAGCTGGGCCAGCACAGACAGCAATTAGACCCTCACAGAAGAAGAGGGCTACGACATGCATTGGAGGAGGCTGTGCTAGGGAATTGACTCTTCCTGGAGCAGTCAATATTTTCTAGCAAGTTCAGTGGCGCATTGCAACTGAACAAAAAAATAACATAGAAAGCAAAAACACTGAGAAAGCATTTAAAAGGCTTTTCTCTGTGTCTTTTTCCTGCAATTTTTTACAGTTGATGACAGGGTCTCTTTAACCACTTGCCCTCCGGAAGATTTACCCCCCCCCCCCCTCCCTTCATGACCAGGCAAATTTTTTTTTGCATCACTTTAACTGACAATGTGCGACTTTGTACCCAATCAAAATGTATATAATTTTTTTCCCAACAAATAGAGCTTACTTTTGGTGGTATTGTGACATGACTACAGTGATCAGTGCTTAAAATATGCACTGTCACTGTACTAATGACACTGGCAGGGAAGGGGTTAAACATAGAAAAGTGACGGCAGAAAAAGACTGAGTAGTCCATCGAGTCTGCCCCTTTTTATTTTTTTATTTTTTTTTTACATTAACCTTGTTGTCTGACTATGGATTTAGGTTTATCCCAAGCATGTTTGAAGCCATTTACTGTTGACTGTCTCACAACCTCTGTTGGTAGTTTATTCCAATCATCAACCACCCTTACATCAGCAGAGATCAAAGGGTTAAATGTATGCCTAGACAGTGTTTTTGTATACAGCGTGTTCTGCTTTTACTAGAAGAGATGGGTTTTATTCTCGCCTTTGCAGGAACACAGAATCCATCCCTTCCCCCCTGTCAGAACAGAGATCTGCCTTGTTTTCATATGCAGATCACAGTTGTGTGTCTCTGCCCGACGATCAGCGGGTGCCAGGGGACATCAAGTGCCCGTCAACCGCAGATAGGCTTCTGCTCTGAATAAATCACAGCAGAATCGGTGCGCTCGCCCCCTGCAGGCAGAAGTGCAGGGTCACGTCCGGCACAGAGCTGCTGCCCTGAAGCAGCAAAGATGCTATAGGGCAGTCAGCAAGTGGTTAAAGTATATACACACACACACACACATGTGCTTGAAGTGTCAATTTTTTAAAATATTTTTTCTTATATTTATTTCTTTCATAATTTTTTAGATTTAGCGCCTTGAACGAATCCATACCTGGTGCCCCTTCCACCAAGGGGTAACCGCTGGCACTCCCTTTCCTCGGGGTGATGACGTTTGCTCAGGTCTGCTTATGAGAAGCCTTGCAAATACAGAGTGACGCCACAACTCGCAGGAGAAGCGCAGCGTCTAGTCAGCAACGAAGCGTGTACACATCCACAGGACGTCCATAATGCAGGATCTGCACAGCACAGGGAGAGAGCAAATGAAGGTAAAAACAAACAAAAAAATTACACACACACACACAGTATCTCACAAAAGTAAGTACACCCCTCTCATTTGTGTAAATCTTTTATTCTATCTTTTCATGTGACAACACTGAAGAAATTACACTTTGCTACAATGTAAAGTAGGCGTTTAACCCGCACGGAACGGGGCCCGATGCGGCCGACCCCTTAGGCGGCTAAGGGACGGCTCGCATCCGTTGGCCGCGCTGGGGAGACTACCTGGACCTAAAGATCTTCAGCATGTCACCCAGCCGGCTACTTGATTGCATTCTTCATCATATCTTGAGAAAAAACAAAAAAAATTGAGGAACCGCAGATCCCAGCAGGGAGCCTAGGTGCTACTCCTTGCACTAGGCAGAAAAAAACGGGTGTGCTAGCAGGCGGAGAGCGAGGACTGCCCCCTGGGAGGGGCTAGCTTGCTTTTTGTCTGAACTGTGTTCTGCCTAGTCTACTCCTGGTAAAAGGTGCATAACCCCCACATGTCAAGATTAAGGCCTCATTCACACGGACGTTTCTTAACCACTTCAGCCCCGGAAGGATTTCCAGCTTTAGGACCGGAGCCCTTCTTGCGATTCGGCACTGCGTCGCTTTGACAATTGCGTGGTCGTGCGACGTTGTACCCAAACAAAATTTGCGTCCTTTTTTTCCCACAAATAGAGCTTTCTTTTGGTGGTATTTGATCACCGCTGCGTTTTTTCTGATCGCCGCTATAAACAAAAGAAGAGCGACAATTTTGCAAAAAAAAAAAAACAAATTTCTTACTTTTTGCTAAAATACAAATCCAAAAAAAAAAAAAATATATAAAAAAAAACATTTTTTTTCATCGGTTTTGGCCAATTTATATTCTTCTTCATATTTGTGATAAAAAAAAATAAAAAATCGCAATCAGCGTTTGATTGGTTTGCGCAAAAGTGGTCGCGTTTACGGATGATGAGGATTTATGGGGTTTTTATTTTTTACTAGTAATGGCGGCAATCTGCGATTTTTAGCAGTATTGCGATATTTCAGCGGACATGTCGGACCATTTTGACACTTTTTTGGGACCATTGGCATTTATACAGCGATCAGTGCTATAAAAATGCACTGATTACTGTGTAAATGCCATTGGCAGTGAAGGGGTTAACCTGCAGGGGGCGCTCTAAGGGTTAACTGTGTTCCCTGGGCGTGTTCTAACTGTATGGGGGACTGCCCTAGCTGGGGAAGGGAAGTGATCACAGCCCTTCCCCCTTCACAGAACGGAGGTCCGTGTTTACTTACATGGACCTCCGTTCTTTCACTCTGGGGGGGGGGGGCATCGCGGGTGGCCGGTGGAGATCGAATCCGCCGCACCCGCTCCCTGGCCCTCCCCGAACACAGCGAGCGCGCGGGCGCGCCTCCGGCGGCGGCGCGTGCTCACTAGGCTCGATTCTGCAGCCGCCATCATATGATGGCGATTTGTGCAATAGAGCCACCATGCCGCCGTCAGATGCCGATCGGTGGTCGGCAAGTGGTTAAAAAATAAACAAAACGTTGGGCCCGACATCAAGGAAAAAAAACATTAAAAAAATCTGCGTTTTTCAGCGTTATGCGTCGGCGTCAATAGGCGTTTTAAAAAAAAAATCATCCCTCTGCTATTTTTCAACCTAAAAACGTCGGCGTCAAAAAACGCCGGTACAGTATTAATTGGTGCTTGTTGGCGTTAGTTGGCATTTTGCGGTGTTGGCGTCAAAAAATGCCAAAACATTACAGCCTCAGAACGCGCTGGCCATGGGTTCTAGTTTCAACTCACTAACGCCGACGCCATCTACAGCTCAAAAACGTCGGCGTTTTTATGGGGCCATTGACTAACATGGAGAGCTGCAAAAAACGCCAGAAAATGCCGGCGTCAAAAAATGTCCGTGTGTATGAGGCCTAAGAGGCTGCGTCTGTCAATGGACGAAAGATAAAAAAAAAAAAAAATAATAATAATATTTGGGGGTTGGAAGTAGTTTTATAGCAAAAAAAAAAAAAAAAAAGATTTTAACTTGTAAACGACTAATGTGGGTACCGGTAAGCGGTTTGATAAATATAATTATGGAGTATTAATAAAACCATGAAATGTATTTTTAACACAAAAGAGTATAAATACCTCAAGCTTGGCCTCTTGCGATCCCCGAGAGGTACAAAGAAGTGAAGCAATGAAGATGTAGCAACGCCACGCCCGGCCGCAGCGTCACAGGTGGAAAAGTAAACAGTCACCTGAGGAATCAAAGAAACACGAGGTCTGAATTTTATACCTAAAAAGGAATTAATCTAAAAATAGCCTTGTTACCCTACTACTATGTATGATCGCATGTAATCTGTACAAAGAGCAGACAGGAAAAGGAAAATAAACCACAAAAATTGCAGCCCCATCTTTACCACGCCCTGCTTAATGCTATCAAGTAGGTTTGCTAGCCCCCCTAAGCCTGCATTCACATAGGGGCGACCCGACTTTGGCGCGACTTCGCTAGGCGACTTCCAGCGCGACCTCAGGCGACTTTACAACACGACTTTTGCCAGGCGACTTTGCCTTGACCAATCAGAGAAGGGAGGGAGGGGGCTGCCTAAAAATAAATTCTATTCTTTCAACTGTAAAGTCGCTTCCATGTAGATGGGGGAGGCGACTTCTATCGAATCCTATGGGCACAAGTCGCCTAGAAGTAGTAGAGGAACCTTTTCTGAAGTCGCCTTGAAGTCAGAGCGACTTCAGTCGTGCATATTAAGACGGCTCCCATTCATTTCAATGGGATTTCAAATTCCAAGTGACTTGGGGCGAGTCAGATCGCAAGTCGCCCCCTGTGTGAACGGGCACTAAGGCTCCATTCACACCTATGCAGACCTACGCAGTTTTGCATTCAACCACTTCAGCTCCCGGAAGGTTTTGCCTCCCCCCCCCCCCCCTTAATGACCAGGACACTTTTTGCGATTCGGCACTGCGTTGCTTTAACTGACAATTGCGCGGTCGTGCGACGTTGTACCCAAACAAAATTTGTATCCTTTTTTCCCCACAAATAGAGCTTTCTTTTGGTGGTATTTGATCCCCTCTCCGTCATTTCTGATCACCGCAACAATTTGAAAAAAAAAACAATATTTGTTACTTTTTGCTAAAATACAAATCCAATAAAAAAAAAAAATATATATATATATAAAAACATTTATTAATCGGTTTTGGCCGAGTTATATTGTTCCTCATATTTTTGGTGAAAGAAATCGAAATCGGCTTTTATTCATTGGTTTGCGCAAAAGTTGCCGCATTTATAAACCATGAGAATTAATATCTAGCGTTTTTACAATTTTTTTTTTTACTAAGAACGGCGGCGATCTGCGATTTTTATCAGGACTGTGATATTGGGGTGGACATGTCAAACATTTTTGACAATTTTTTGAGACCAATGACATTTATAAAGCAATCAGAAATTTAAATAGAGCTTTTTTTTGGTGGTATTGATCATCTCTCCAGTTTTTATTGTTTGCGCTATAAACAAAAACACACAATTTGAAAAAAAAAAAAACCAATTTTATATATATATATTTTTACATTTCTGCTATAAATCATATCCAATAGAGAAAAAAATGTAAAAAAAAAATCTCTAATTTCTTCATCAATTTAGGCCAATATGTATTCCGCTACATAGTTTTGGTAAGAAAATATCCCAATAAGCGTATATTGATTGGTTTGCGCAAAAGTTATAGCGTCTACAAACTATGGGATAGACTTAGGGACTTTTTATTTTTACTAGCAATGGCGGCGATCAGTGATTTTTAGCGGGATTGCGGCGGACAGATTGGACACTTCTTGGGAACCAGTGACACCAATACAGTGATCAGGGAAGGGGTTAACATCAGGGGGAGATCAAAGGGTTAATTGTGCTCCTAGGCAGTGATTTCCAACTGATGGACTGACTGGAGGAAGAGAGACATCTGATCAGGAACACAAGATCTCTCTCTTCCTCTGTGACAGAATGGCGGTCTGCCTCTCCAGCGAATGCTCGTGGCCGCCGGACCCACTGATTGCCTCCCGCTGTGTCTAATCACAGCGGGGGCGGGTCTCCGACGGCGCGCGCGCCCCAGACCCAGGAAGAGGAAACCTGGTACGGGTACATTGTTTCCCACAGCCGGGCTACCCTGCCTCAGTAAATGTGCGGTGGGCGGTCCGGAAGAGGTTTAAAAAAAGTCCCGACCCTTTCTAAAAACACAGAGGCACAACAATGCTTTGAAGTGAACGTGTCCCATAGGAACCCATGTAAAAAAAAAAAACGTCCTGCGTATCTGCAAAGAGCATGAAAAAAAACGCATTGGTGTGAATATACCAATAACATTAAATAAAGAAAAAATTAAAAAAGGTGTAGAAAAAAAAAATGTATATATATAAGATTCTAACTACCAGCAAGAATAAGTCCTTGCATTTAAAGAGCACCTGTCATTTCAGATCCATCGTGGCAGTGCCTGTTAGCGGGCATCCACTCACCCACTGTCGCCACGTCCCTCACCTTGTTGTGCCACTGCCGCATCACCAGCTGTCCCATTAAAGCAGTGGTTCTCAACTCCTGTCCTCGGGACCCACCAACAGGCCAGGTTTGCAGGATAACTGAAATACATCACAGGGGATATCATTTGCTGCTCAGTGATTGCAGTATTCTAGTCTGCATCTCCCCAAGGTAATACTTAAAGCCTGGCCTGTTGGTGGGTCCCGAGGACCCGAGTTGAGAACCACTGCATTAAAGTGAATGGGGCTGTTGGCGAGTCAACAGCGGGTCAGAGGAGGAACCGCTGAGGGACAGAGATGACAGTTGCTCTTTAAAAATTATGATTTAAATCCAAGCCTTTTTAATAGTCATGTAAATCAAATCCGCCCTGCTACAAAATATGGAGTAGATTTACAGAATACATTTTTTTTTACTAGTAATGGTGGCGATCAGTGACTTAAAGCGGGACTGCGATATTGCGGCGAACATTCAGACACTAAGTGACACTTTTTGGGAACCAGTGACACTAATACAGTGATCAGTACTAAAAATATGCACTGTCACTGTACTAATGACACTGGCAGGGAAAGGGGTTAAACATCAAGACTGATCAAAGGGTTAACTGTGTGCCTAGCCTGTGTTTGGGTACTGTGGGGGGAGGGGCTTTTACTAGGAGAAGGTAAAGATTGGTGTCCCTGCTTTGCAGGAACACAGGATCAATGCCTTCCCTACTGACAGAGCAGCAATCTGCCTTGTTTACATAGGCAGACCGCCGTTCTGCCTCTGGATCAAATGATCGGTGGGCGCCGGCAGACTTCGATTCCATGGCACCCACAGATCAGCTCCTGTGTATAATCACAGCGGGAGCGGGGCACACGTGCGCCCCCTACCCCGAATTTTCGGATCAAAGACTAGGTACATGATCCGGCACAGCAGTACCGCCTTATATAGTAACACAGCCGGCAAGTGGTTAAGCTACTCATACATTATACAATTTTATTATTCAATTTATTTTAGATTTACTTTCAGCTATTTACTTCAAACAACTTGAAAGTGTATAGGTGTGGCCTCCTATTATATGGTTTGGTAAAGCTAAAAGGAAAAATTGTATAACCCTTGCCGTCTGCCCGCAGTACATTGCCCGCACGTCACTGCCTACTTCCTCCCCACCCGACACCCTCTGTGATTGTACACAGTGGGGAGTTTGTCAGTGAGTCCCAGGCCAATGATGAGAGGAGCTGCTGATCGGCTGTGTCCAATCACAGCCCAGAGCTCTGTGTTGATAAACAACACAGAGCTCTGTACAGAGGGAATGATCTGTCAGTTTCCCATCCCTGAGAAGCAGAGATCTGGTAATAAAAACAACACACATTACACATAGTTAATCGTTTGATCGCCCCTGATGTTAACCCCTTCTCAGCCAGTGTTATTAGTACAGTGACAGTGTATATTATTAGCACTGATCACTGTATTAGTGTCACTGGTGGTGCCAGTGACAGTTAGTCAGTACCCTCCCAGCGTCAGGTAGTGTCAGACTGTCTGCCGCACTATTATAGTCCCATTATAAGTCGATGATCACCAGCATTAGTAAATATATATATCAAACTTTTTTTTTGGGGGGGGGGGGTATTTTATGTGCTTGGGTGTAACATTAATAAATATGATGATTTTTTGGTGACAGGTTCTCTTTAATGAGACCCCCCCAATGTCTCCCCTGTGCTCCACTGAATGTAATGCAATGCAGATCACACTGCACTGCATTCTTTCCTAGTAATGCTAGCCGGGGACACCAAGAGGCGAACCCGGAAGTGACGTCATATCGGGTCACCAACAAGGAGGGGAGGAAAGCGGATGTGTGTCCCCCTACTCTCTCCCCTCTATCTGGCGTTACCCACTATGCCATTCCTGGGTCTGCAGATGGGCAAGCAGAGCCCGGGATACATAGGCGGGGGAGGGGGGCACCAATACCTGGGGTGTGTGGATGCAATTGGGCAGCAACGCAGCCGCCCCGAAATTCTTCCATCTGACAGGCAGGAATCTGCTTGTCAGATTAACCTCTAACAGGCGATCACGGGACTCCAGGGGACATTGAAAACGCCCGTTCCACGGGCATGCTATCGCCCACAACTGCGCAGATCGCAGCTTCTAGACTGCGATCTGCACAACGAAGCCGACCTATAAACGGCGATCAGTGCAGTTGCGGGCGATAGCATGCCCGCGGGTTGGGCGGACTTGATGTCCCCCCGGCAACCTGCGATCGCCTGTTGGAGGCGCAGAACGGGGAACCGCCAACGTAAATATGGCGGTTCCCCGCTCTGTGAGGGGGACATAACAGATCTACTGATCCCTGTACTCGGGATCAGTTAGATCTCTTATACCCCTGGGAGCCCAGCCCCCACACAGTTAGAACACGCCTAGGGAACACAGTTAACCCTTTGATCGCCCCCTGCAGGTTAACCCCTTCACTGCCAGTGACATTTATACAGTAATCAGTGGCTATTTTTAGATCTGATCGCTGTATAAAGGTCATTGGTCCCAAAAAAAGTGTCAATGTCCGACATGTCCGCCCCAATATTGCAGTCCCGCTAAAAATCGCAGATCGCCGCCACTACTAGTAAAAAATAAAAAAATCTATATAAATAAAGAAAACGCCATAAATCAATTGTCATGGTTTGTAAACGCGGTAACTTTTGCGCACACCAATCAATATACGGGGATTGCGATTTTTTTTTTTACCAAAAATATGTAGAGGAATATAAATCGGCCAAAACTGATGAATACATTTTTTTTTGGGATTTGTATTCTAGCAAAAAGTAAGAAATATTGGTTTGTTTGTTTTTTTCAAAATTGTCGCTCTTTTTTTGTTTATAGCGGCGATCATAAATGACGCAGAGGGGATCAAATACCACCAAAAGAAAGCTCTGTTTGTGGGAAAAAAGGGGCGTCAATTTTGTTTGGGTACAACGTCGCACGACCGCACAATTGTCAGTTAAAGCGCAAAAAGTGCTCTGATCGTAACATGGGAAATCCTTCCGAGGCTGAAGTGGTTAACACACAAGCCCGGTAGCTGCAGTCCTGTCCCCCCCCCCCCCCCCCC
>BLSH010177080.1:1142973-1157020 GCA_018402905.1 Glandirana rugosa | reverse complement strand
GGAGATAAAAATGTAATTTAGGTACAGTGTTGCATGACTGCGCAATTGTCAGCGCTGAAAGCTGAGATTTGGCCTGGGCAGGAAGGGGGTGGAAGTGCCCTGTAAGTAAGTGGTTAAGTCTTCTGCTTTTCCCTGAAAGATCTCCTGAGAGTCAGCCGGGTGGGCTGGTGAAGAGGCAGTTGGGTGGACTGGCGTAGAGAAACAGCCAGGAGGGCTGGTGAAAGAGGCAGTTGGGTGGACTGGTGTAGAGAGACAGCCAGGAGGGCTGGTGAAGAGGCAGTTGGGTGGACTGGCGTAGAGAAACAGCCAGGAGGGCTGGTGAAGAGGCAGTTGGGTGGACTGGTGTAGAGAGACAGCCAGGAGGGCTGGTGAAGAGTCAGTTGGGTGGACTGGCATAGAGAGACAGCCAGGAGGGCTGGTGAAAGAGGTAGCTGGGTGAACTGGCATAGAGAGACAGCCAGGAGGACTGGTGAAGAGTCAGCTGGGTGGACTGGCATAGAGAGACAGCCAGGTGGGCTGGTGAAGAGTCAGTTGGGTGGACTGGTGTAGAGAGACAGCTGGGTGGGCTGGCGACAATTCAGTTGGGTGGACTGGTGTAGAGAGACAGCCAGGAGGACTGGTGAAGAGTCAGTTGTGTGGACTGGCATAGAGAGACAGCAAGGAGGACTGGTGAAGAGTCAGTTTGGTGGACTGTTGTTGAGAGACAGCCAGGATGACTGGTGAAGTGTCAGTTGGGTGGACTGGCGTAGAGAGACAGCAAGGAGGACTGGTGAAGTGTCAGTTTGGTGGACTGTTGTTGAGAGACAGCCAGGAGGACTGGTGAAGTGTCAGTTGGGTGGACTGTTGTTGAGAGACAGCCAGGAGGACTGGTGAAGTGTCAGTTGGGTGGACTGGCATAGAGAGACAGCAAGGAGGACTGGTGAAGAGTCAGTTTGGTGGACTGTTGTTGAGAGACAGCCAGGAGGACTGGTGAAGTGTCAGTTGGGTGGACTGGCATAGAGAGACAGCAAGGAGGACTGGTGAAGTGTCAGTTTGGTGGACTGTTGTTGAGAGACAGCCAGGAGGACTGGTGAAGTGTCAGTTGGGTGAACTGGCATAGAGAGACAGCAAGGAGAACTGGTGAAGAGTCAGTTTGGTGGACTGTTGTTGAGAGACAGCCAGGAGGACTGGTGAAGTGTCAGTTGGGTGGACTGGCATAGAGAGACAGCAAGGAGGACTGGGGAAGAGTCAGTTTGGTGGACTGGTGTAGAGAGACAGCCGGGTGGGCTGGTGAAGAGGCAGTTGGGTGTTCTGGCATAGAGAGACAGCAAGGAGGGCTGGTGAAGAGTCAGTTGGGTGGACTGGCATAGAGAGACAGCAAGGAGGGCTGGTGAAGAGTCAGTTGGGTGGACTGGCATAGAGAGACAGCAAGGAGGGCTGGTGAAGAGTCATTTGGGTGGACTCATGTAGAAACAGCCAGGTGGGTTGGTGAAGAGTCAGTTTAGTGGACTGTTATAGAGAGACAGCCAGGAGGGCTGGTGAATGAGGCAGTTGCAGCCAGGTGGCTGGTATTGCCTGAAGAAGTGGTGCTGGGATCAGTGACCACAGAGGAAAGGTTAATATCTTTTTCACAGATATGTGCTGCACTTAAGGGGCTGCGAATTTGCGCCTGTACTGGGCTGTTGCTGATCTGGCAAGAGGTGGGTCAGATCATTGCAGTGTGAGTCAGCAGAGCAGAGGAGAATGTAGATAGATGTACACTATATATAGAGAGTTGCCCTGAAGTTTTCTGAAGTCACGTGGGCATCCCATAACCTCCCATCCCTATCCAAGCTATTACCCTCAATAAATAACAAAAACAAAGCTACGGACTGTTCCCTGACTCTGTGCGCCTGTGAGAAACTCTGTGTGCCTGGCTGTGCAGCAGTGGGGGCATGGGCGTCCGCAGGTAGGGGCAAGGGGGGGCAATTGCCCCCCCTGGAATCAGGGATCAGATCAGGGGTTCCCCACTAGGTCCTTATCCTCTTGAGCCATGTATGCAGTTTCTGACAGTCTCTTGGGCCATGTATGCAGTCTCTGACCGTTTCCTGTTCCATGTCCGCAGTCTCTGACTGTCTCCTGTGCTATGTCTGCAGTCTCTGACTGTCTCCTGTGCTATGTCTGCAGTCTCTGACTGTCTCCTGTGCTATGTATGCAGTCTCTGACTGTCTCCTGTTCCATGTCCGCAGTCTCTGACCGTATCCTGTACTATGTTTGCAGTCTCTGACCATCTCCTGTACTATGTCTGCAGTCTCTGACCGTCTCCTGTACCATGTCTGCAGTCTCTGACTGTCTCCTGTACCATGTCTGCAGTTTCTGACCATCTCCTGTATCATGTCCGCAGTCTCTGACTGTCTCCTGTATCACGTCTGCAGGCTCTGACCATCTCCTGGATCATGTCTGCAGTCTCTGACCATCTCCTGTATCACGTCTGCAGTCTCTGACCATCTCTTGGATCATGTCTGCAGTCTCTGACCATCTCCTGTACTACGTCTGCAGTCTCTGACCATGATAATGTAATTATGACATTGTCAAAAAGGGGCAGAGCATGGATGACCTTGAAATTATGCCCCCCCCCCTGGAAAAAGTTCTGCGGATGCCCATGAGTGGGGGATCTCTGTTCATCTGCAACTCCTACGTGGGGTTTGCTACATAATATTTAGCAATACTGCTGTGTACTTCGCCTAAGGCTAGAAGGAAACATTTCACAACCTAAAGCTGGTGAAATGCAATAAGATTTCTCGTGGTATGGACTGAACAAGAGAAATCACTAGACTCCTCCATCCGCACTAAACCTGTTTTCATGGGCAATTGGGTGGCAGCAAAAATAGGTGGTTAAGTTTTGGTTTTACTGCCCCCCTGACTGCCAAGCTGCAAATTAACCACTTCAGCTCCGGAAGGCTTTACCCCCCTTAATGATCAGGCCATTTTTTGTGATACGGCACTGCATTACTTTAACTGTCAATTGCGCGGTCGTGCGACGCTGTACCCAAATTTATATCCTTTTTCCCACACAAATAGAGCTTTCTTTTGGTGGTATTTGATCATCTCTGCGTTTTTATTTTTGCGCTACAAACAAAAAAAGAGCGACAATTTTGAGAAAAAAACAATATTTTTTACTTTTTGCTATAATTCATATCCAATTTAAAAAAAATGTGAAAATCAAATTTTTTCATCAATTTAGACCAATATGTATTCTAGTACATGTTTTTGGTAAAAAAAAATCCCAATAAGCGTATATTGATTGGTTTACGCAAAAGCTATTGCATCTACAGACTATGGGATATTTTTATGGCATTTTTCTTTTTACTAGTAATGGCAGCGATCAGCGATTTTTAGCGGGACTGCAACATTGCGGCGGACAAATCGGACACTAGGTGACATTGTTTGGGGACCAGTGACACCAATACAGTGATCAGTGCTAAAATAATGCACTGTCACTGTATAAATGACACTGGAAGAGAAGGGTTTAACATCAGGGGTGATCAAAGGGTTAAGTGTGTTCCTAGGGAGTGATTTCTAACTGTGTGTGTGGGGGGGGGGGTGGCTTAACTGGAGGAAGAGATAGATCTGTGTTCCTGATTGGCAGGAACACAAGATCTCTCTCTTCCTCTCTGACAGAACTGCAGTCTGCCTTGTTTACATAGGCAGACCGCCGTTCTGCCTCTCCTGTGAAGATCAGCTGTGCCCAATCACAGGGAGAGCAAATAGGTACTTGTGGAGACATATCGTGTGCTGCCCTCCCCTCGGTCTAACATATGTAGTGGGAGGGTCCCCCGGTGAGGGTTTTATGGCAGCAACATGTGTAAACCAATCTTAGATATTAGTGACGTTATAAGATAAATACCAGTTTGTGATTTTCAAAATTTATTAGGTCTTTGCTATAAAATGTACATATTAAAACAAAAGCTCTGGTTGTGCAAACTAGGGACATGGACATCTACATACAATGTAAAACTGTAGCAAAATATTGAATATCATACATAACAGCCATAGCTGCGCCAGCTCTCCGACGCGTTTCAACCTAGAAAGGAACACTTCTCCCTGAGGAAAACCTAAATACCTTTTGTTAAAGGTCGAAACGCGTCAGTAGGCTGATGCAGTTACGGCTGTTTTGTATGATGTTCAATATTTTGTTTTACACGTTACTGCCATAAAACCCTCATTAGGGGACCCTCCCACTACATATCAAAGGGAGAGCGAGTTGCCAGCGGCACGCATGCGCGCCTGAGGCCCCGAAGAGAAAACAACGTACAGGTACGTTGTTTCATGCAGCCGGGCCACCCTGCCGCCAGAAGTGGATAACATGTTAGCACACACTGCCGTGCCACACGTTTACTGCATATGACAGATTGTGTTTGGCAGGCGATGTACGAAACTAGAAACTGAAACTAGAAACTGTTGCACATCTAATATGGAGGCATAATACAATATGGATGCCAATTTCAAGATATGTATTCCTTTCAGGCGGTACTGCTGCCAGTCGCAATCCATTTAAGTAAATAGTGCCGTATCTGATAGGCAAACGCTTGGCTCATGGTTGCAGAGTGGTAATCCAATAGAAAGCCCCCATTGATCTGAAAAAACAGTATTCAGAAGGTGAATAAGCTATTGCGCTGACTAGAACCCAACCGCCATTTAACGGGGCACATAAGGGGTCCAGGAGAGTGGTAAGGAACACCAGGTGAAGTGGATGCAGCTCCTCTCGGATTAGGTCTTGAGATCCTAATGCACATATAAAAAAACAAACACAAGAGGGCGCCTCCATCTAGGTATAGCAATTTATTAAACAAAAAAATACAAAATTTGGGAAAAATTACTGCGCAACCTTTACATAAAAAGAAAAGAAAAGCTGCCAGCACTACAACCCAACATACATTGCAAAATAAACAGTAAATAAAAAGTGCAGCGCTATAAATAATCAAAACCTTAGTATGATACCTAATTAATAATAAAGAAAGCATTCTGCACATGACATGATACACATCAAATATCAAAGTCTGTAAACATAAACACCATCAAAAATGAGAAGACGTCAAATGACGAAACTAGTAGGGCGGAGCTTAGAACGCTGACACTTTTGTGCTTACATGGTTGGCGGACTCGCGGGAGATTTGATCTAGAACCGGAGACGACCGATTCATATGTTTATGCCTTGGATCCCTAAGTGTCGGGCAGACACTATAAATGTGTGAGTTTAATAATTTATGATTTTGAAATCATTTTTTTTTATAACGGTATTACACTATGGAGCTTTTTCCTTCTTCCTTCCTATATGATTGCTAATGGCGGAGAGGAGCCATCCATCAGGAGATTACCTACAGAGATAGCATTTACCAAGTGGAGATATCCAGATAAGATTTCACTTGCAGGCTGCAATTGTTGGACACCAGCTGGGAGACATTCAAGTGAGCATAGGCGTGCGCAGGGGGTGTGCCAGGTGTGCATGGGCACACCCTAATCACCCTGTGCAGGACAGATTTCCCTGCTGATATTTCACCAAAGCCCCCTAATGGGGCTCCTAAAAAAATTGTAACAAAAAATAAAGAAGTAAAATAATAAAAATAAAAAACTACTGACACCAATCTCTGCCCTGCTGACAAGTCCACTGCTCTACTGACACCATCTGTGTTTTTATAAATTTGGGGCGCACACCTATGCAAGTGAGGGTCGGATTTACAGCAGGCAGAGGCATAACTAGAACCTTCAGGGCCCTGGTGCAAGAAATTATGAAGGGCGCCCCCTGACCCCTGGTCAGGGCCCTCACTCTTCCCACTGTTCCTGGGGTCCTTTACTCCCATCGCGGGGCCCTTTATTACGGTCCCGCAAAGGGGCCCTTTCACAAGTTCTGCAGTGGTTCCCCTTTCTGCCATCTTCGGCCCTCCCCATGGTGGTGAAATGCCAGGGCCCGGTCACAACTGCAACCTTTGCAATCCTGATAGTTCCCTCACTGCTGTCAGTAGTTTTTAATTTTTATTTTAATTTCATTATTTTTTTACCATTTCATTTTATTTCTTTTACAATTTTATTTTTACAATTTATTTTAGGAGCCCCGTTGGGGGACTTTGATGAGATTTCAGGGGTCTAAACAAACCTCAGCCCTCAATCTCCATCTGTGTAACCTCAGCTGCACAGAATGAATGGACAGGAGTAGCAGTGCACTGAGCCTCCTATTCATTCAGAAACTGAAGTATAGTAAAAACAGTTTACTATGCTTCAGTTATGAATGAACCAATTGGTACCAATCACTGACTCTGTCCATTCAGAAAAGGAAGGAGCCGGTAAATGACACATTTACCGACCAGTTCCCATCTCTCCATCATGACTCATCTTCTACAGCAGCTGGCAGGAGAGAGGAGGGGGGAAGACAGCAGCTCTGTGGGGGGCACAGGGACCCTGGGAACAGCAGGAGACAAGTAAACTGGATAGGAGGGGCGGCAGGGGCAGCATATAGAGGAACCGATCTCCTGCATTAGGAGGAAAGTGGAGGAGATTGGTTCCTCTAAATGTCGCCGCCGCCATCCCTCCTATCCAGGTGTACAAGGGAGGCACACGGGCCCCCTGGAGCACGGGGCCCAGTTGCAATTGTAACCCCTGCAACCCCTATCGTTACGCTCCTGACAGCGGATCAAGGAGAGATCCATCCCAGGGATATAGGAGTATAACACGGTGCTGTTGATCACAAACTGACAGCTTTTGCTTCTAGCTGCAACTGCTTAACACAAGCTGGGAGACATCCAAGTGAGGGTGGGATCAATAGTGGAGCAAAAAAGATCCATTCTAAAGACACACGGTTCGACGATCGCACGTACGATCGTGTCGAATCGTATGTTGGCTGTTGTATGTAGCATACTGACTGCACTACACGATCGTACGACCGCAGAAGAACGTTCAGGTGCATGTAATTAGCATCCGGCCATTCCTGACTTCTGAGCATGCGTGTTTTGCACAATACAACTTTGTTGTACCAACTGCTCTGTACACGCGATACAACGGTCGTATGAGAGCTTGTTGGTACGACCAAGTTTTCTAGTCTGCTCATACAACTCCCTTGTACGACCGTCGTATTTTCGACTGTTCAAATCGCGCATACGAACGATCGATATCGCATACAACGGTCATTAGTACGACCTGTTGTATGCGATCGTCGTCCCATGTGTACGGGGCTATACGCTGCTGCTGGTTACAATCTGCCAGCCTTCAGCTCTGATGAGTGATTTTAGTATTATCAATTATGGATCACAGACAGTAATATAGAATAATGGAGTAGCGGCACAGAAGAATAGAGACACTTTTTCTTTTTGGACATCAAATATTTATATATTTTTATATATATTTATGTTTATTTTTATTTACAAAAATACAATTTTTTTTGTATTTACATATAAAGACACAAACACAGTGTGATATTTTGATTATCGTATTTTTTTTATTTTTAATTTTTGCTATGGACATTGGAGGTGTTTATTTAATTGAATGATAGATGCTTTTAGATAATTTATACATTGTATTTGTGCACAATATTTATGATTAATTACGGTTATATTAATTTTGCAAAAGGAATTTGAAAACCCACATCACGTTATTTGGGGTAGAAATATCCAGATAAAATAGTACTATAAGGCTCCATTCACACTAATGGGTTTTTTGATGCATTTTGCAGAAATGAAAGGAATTTTTTAACATGGGTTCCTATGGAACACGTTCACATCAATGCGTTTTTGTGCCTCTGCGTTTTTGGAAAGGGTCGGGGACTTTTTTTTTTTATGCAAAAAGCAACGTTTTGCATGTAATAGACTTCCATGGGCATGCAAGAAAAATGCAAGGGCTGCGTTTTTAACCGCAATTTTACCACGATTTTGACGCAATTTTGCAGCGATTTGTGTTTTGCGTTTTTAAATCTGCCTAGCAGCAAAATCCCCCCACCGCAAAAAAAAAAAAAAAATAGATTTAAAAAAACCCAAATCGCAGCAAAATCGCTGTAAAATCGCAGTAAGGAAAGCACAGCAAAAGCACTGCAAAAATGCTGAAAAGCAAAATGCATAGATGTGGATTGAGCCTTAGATAGATTTATGCACTAGCACTTTACAACACTTACTTCTAGAGTTAAAACAGCTACTGATAGTGCTGTTTCACTTTTTTAATTTTCTCGAGCAGGTACACCTGCTCTTACCGCAGCTGCAGTCAGAATAGAATAATTGGATACATGGGCGTCCGCAGAAATTTTTTCAGGGGGGGGGGCATGATTTTAAGGTCACCCATGCTATGCCGCTTTTTGACATTATCACATTATCACGGTCAGGGCCGCTGTTAGAAATCATGGGGCCCCGTACAGCCTACCTGGAGGGGCCCCTTTAGCCCCACCCCAACCCCGCCCCTGGCCCCTCCCCCAGCCCGCCTTGAAACAAAGTGCAGGAACAGGTTGGATGAAGTACATCTATGTGATCCAGCCTGCCCGTGCCACCTTGCTGCAGTAAATGTACTGAGGGCGGCAGCAAGCAGTTAAAGGGAAAAGGTTTGGGGTGGGTTCACATGACAGGTCTGATCAGGTCCGCCTGTCCATTTTTTCAGGTGGACCTGATCTGATCCTCCATTCACTACTATAGAGCGATGGATCTAAACAAACCAGCTGTCCATTTACACCCGCCTACATCCAATCTGATCTGCTACACAAAACGGAAAGGGATCTGTTCCCCTCCGTCTAGTGGATCAGATTGGAGGGCAGCGAGTGTAAACGGACAGCCACTCTTACAGCAGAGCGGGCTGTGTCCATGTCTGCTCTGCATAAGCTGAGTGGACACGGACCTGTCATCTGCCCACGCTGCTCAGTTGGGGATCAGAGCACAGATCCCCCGCTGAACAAGTGGATTCTGCCCCATATGGAAGCCTTGCTAACAAATAGAAAATCAGAGCTTATGATCATCAGCATTATAGCACACAGGAAGCAGTCAGCAGGTTCTCTGTCACGGTGTGTTGCATGACATGGCTGCTGGGTGCTGACCTTGTTAGCTTATGACCAGAGGCATAACTAGAACCTTCAGGGCCCCGGTGCAAGAAATTATGGAGGGCCCCCTGACCCCTGGCCAGGGCCCTTCCCTCTTCCCACTGATCCTGTGGCCCTTTACTCCCATCGTGGGTCCCTTTATTACGGTACTGCAGTGGGGCACTTTCACAATTTCTGCAGCAGACCCCAGGGGGATCAGGGAAGCACACAGGGGCCCTGGGAACAGCAGAAGACAAGTAAACTGGATAGAGGAAAATGGAGGAGATTGGGTCCTCTAAATGCCACCCCCGCCATCCCTCCTATTCAGGTGTACAAGGGAGGCACATGGGCCCCCTGGACCATGGGGCCCGGTTGCAATTTCAACCCCTATCGTTACGCCCCTGCTTATGACCAAAAAGTTAACAAAATCAGCACCCAACAGCCATGTCATGCAACACACTGAGAGAACCTGCTGACTGCTTCCTGTGTGTTAAACATAATTATATGGAAGGTGACATTATAGGAATTTACAGTGCACTGCAGTCTATCTTTCACCCACCCACAGCAGTAGCCATGAATTCCAGCTTTCTTCTCGGCATCTGGACCCTGTCAGCTGCCTGACGCCAGCTGCCTTACAGCCTCCCGCTCTCCGTCTCTCACGGGCTGACAAATGACTGATTGGGGAGCTGATCAGCGCCAGGGAAGGAAACAAGCAGCCGCATCGGCAGGCTGGCGGCTGGTACAGCGGAGAGGGTGCAGCAGTGCGCATGCGCCCGAAACTGTGAAAAAAGTCCCTCCACTCCCACATCAGAGAGAAGGGGCCTGGAAGATCATAACAATAATACACCCCCTAAGCTCGGAGGAGCAACTGAGCGGGGGTGTAAGTCAGAATGTCGTTTTCTATTTTTTTTTTTTTGTTCCTTTTTTTTTTTTTAATTCTGCATTGCCTGTGAGGCTGCCCGGGCCCCTGAAGACACGGGGCCCGGTACGACAGGGCCGGTTCTGCTGGCCTATCAGCGGCCCTGATCACGGTCAGAGACTGCAGACATAGTAGAGGAGATGGTCAGAGACTGCAGACATAGTACAGGAGATGGTCAGAGACTGCAGACATAGTAGAGGAGATGGTCAGAGACTGCAGACATAGTACAGGAGATGGTCAGAGACTGCAGACATAGTACAGGAGACAGTCAGAGACTGCGGACATAGTACAGGAGATGGTCAGACACTGCAGACATACTACAGGAGATAGTCAGAGACTGCAGACATAGTACAGGAGATCGGCAGAGACTGCAGACATACTACAGGAGATCGGCAGAGACTGCAGACATAGTACAGGAGATGGTCAGAGACTGCAGACATAGTACAGGAGATCGGCAGAGACTGCAGACATAGTACAGGAGATGGTCAGAGACTGCAGACATAGTACAGGAGATATGTAAACAACAAAAGTTATACTAATCGACAACTTATGGATCAGCATAAACCAATGTGGTAGCGCTCAGAGCTCAATCAATTAGTCCCAGAACTAAACAGTCCAAATAAGTCCAAAACAAGCAGTCCCAATGGTTAGTCATTGAAATAATCCACAGGTCAACAATCCACCTCGTGCAATGTAGATAACACAGTGATTCCCCTCACCAGTGGATGGACTCTTACCAGAAATGGATGCCTGCCACTCTCGTGTACAGGCAGCTGCGCTTTTTGTGCTACTTAGTGCACCTCTCCAATTCGGGTCTCCTCTCCTTTCTATCCGTCACCCGTGCTCCTCATATAGGTGTAGGTTGGTAAAAGGATATATGGGAAAAGGATATATAGAAAGCCACAATAGTGTGATACCGTTTTTGACTTTCAATTTATTGTAATTAAAAATACATTTAAAACCAAAAAGAAAATCCAAAGTAAAATCAGCAGTTGCCACTAGGGGTCACTGTCCCCTTAGGTAATCTCCTTACCAGAGACTTGATAAAACACAGCTTAGATATGAGTAGGACGCCAGCTGTTCCTGGAGCCTTTTTTCAGACACCACTCCCCGCTCGTCACTGTCTATTCCGACCCGCAGGACACACTCGACAGGCCAGGGTGCCTGTGTCCTCTTTCCTGATGGTCGCCACCGCACAGCTACAGCCTCAGACGCGTTTCGTCTATCCAGACTTCTACCTGTGACTCACTTTTTTTCAAGATGGAAACTTTTCAAGATGGGTGGTGACCATGGTGGCCATTTCGAAGTCGGCCATTTTGAATCCAACCTTTGTTTTTTCAATAGGAAGAAGGTCATGTGACACATCAAACTTATTGGGAATTTCACAAGAAAAACAATGGTGTCCTTGGTTTTAACGTAACTTTATTCTTTCATGAGTTATTTACAAGTTTCTGACCACTTATAAAATGTGTTCAATGTGCTGCCCATTGTGTTGGATTGTCAATGCAACCCTCTTCTCCCATTCTTCACACACTGATAGCAACACCACAGGAGAAATGCTAGCGCAGGCTTCCAGTATCCGTAGTTTCAGGTGCTGCACATCTCGTATCTTCACAGCATAGACAATTGCCTTTAGATGACCCCAAAGATAAAAGTCTAAGGGAGTCAGATCGGGAGACCTTGGGGGCCATTCAATTGGCCCACGACGACCAATCCACTTTCCAGGAAACTGTTCATCTAGGAATGCTCGGACCTGACACCCATAATGTGGTGGTGCACCATCTTGCTGGAACTATGATGTCGGTGATAGGGAATTGCTGGCCACCAAGTCGGCTTTGGAGGAATGGCGGTACCTCCTGGAAGGAGCAGCTCCCCCGGTATTGGTTTTTACTGACCATAAAAACCATAAAAAAACCATATGCTGTGAAGATACCTGTAGTATGGCCGAACGCGTGGCCGAACGTAATCACGTAACATCCGGGAAAGCTGGTTCCACACGGTGGAACGCAAAGCTAGCGAGGAGGAAAGGGGTCCAACCTTCCTCAAGCAGGTGGATCCTGCAGGCTTTGTTGTCCTTCCTTTGGATGAACAAATTTTATTTATGTTACATGATTTTAAATCTCTTTTAATAAACCTGATTTTGGACTAAAATACTACACCATCGAGGATCCCTTTGTTTTTTCCCCATATTTTCACCCGTGGACAAGTGAGTGGAAGGGCGCTATATGGTCCCAAAGGGGCCAGCGTGGATACAGAGGATTGGAAGCTGGTGATACAACATTCGCATCTGATGGAAGGAGATCGGTTCTAAAGACCCCATTTACCAAAGGTGCGTTACCCTTGCAGGGGTAGGAAGGATCTGGTAAGTGTGGGCACATACGGGGGAGCACGAGTGGAAGTCACCCCTTTTTACATAGTGGATATAGGAAGAGCACAAGAGTCACCTTATTGCACATATATTGAACTATCAATGCCTGGATTACCTAAAGTGGTTTTTAGTCAGCTCATCGGTGGATTTTTTCAACATTTTTACAACATTTTTTCAACACTTTTTATTTTACATGTTTTTGGATTTGTAATTTATTTAGGGTCATTTTGCTTCATCTAAATCTACCTACACATTTACGTATATTCCCTTCTATTGACTGATATGGTATAGCTACATTTATGAAAGCAGTCTCTCTTGGACATATATGGGCCATTAACTTGTTTTAATTTTACACATTTTTTACACAAGCACTTCACCTGCACTTTCAATTTACAGACTTTTACGGATATTCACGGACTATTAATTTGGAAGATTTAACTTTCACTGGGCACACAGCACTTTATGCATATTTTGGTTTTTGGAAGTTCCCATTTTTTTTTAAATAGTAAAAAAAACCCCCTTGTGTCACAATACACCATCTGCAATTTTTACGGACATCTACGGACTAATGGTCTCAATTATTTATTGTATAACAAGCACGCAGCACTTTTGGTTATATTTGTTCTAAGGGAGCTCTGTATGTTCAACAGATTCTATTTCTTTTTGATACATATGTTATAGATGGTTTTATTTTTCTATATTGATATATTGTACTGAGACCACACCACTCCTGTATACACCCTAGGTGTTACTTACACAGCACCCAGAGGGGATCACATCTCCCCTGGCACAACATTGGTATCAACAGAATTTACCAGTCTGCTAATAATCTTTGTTATACATTGCACAGACAGCGCCATTCCTGTTTATACTTATAGTCAGTTTCTTCCCTCTTAGGAGGGAGTCCCTGGAAGGCAGCAGTCTTACATTTGGAATATTGGTCCTAGCGCGGCAGGATACCCATATATTTTGCATGTGACATCACATGCCTGATGAAGGGGTCCTGTGTGGCTCCGAAACGATGCTGTCTGTTGTAACGATGTGATCATTTGAATAAAGTTTGGACTCATTTGGAGATCCTGCTATGCTGGTGACACTACTTGCTCTGCATTGCTTCAAATCAGTCCCTCAAAATCAGGGACAGTTGGGAGCTATGCTATATCTACAGCACTCAGTGGCTTAGTGTGATGGACACTGGTAGGAATGCTCCTTACATTCATTGGTCATTGGTCATAATCCCCTTCATTGGTGTCAGTGGTCACTCATCAGAGAGGCAGATGTTCCTCGTGGAACCCCCAGCAACCTCTGGAGGAACCCTGGTTAAGAAAGACTGCCCTAGACACTTGAAAGTCCATTGACACAAAAACTCAAATTAAGTTGGTTAGAAAACTATAGCAAAGGTAAGTTGACAAAAAGTAAATAATCTTCTGTTGATTAGTTTCCTTTGTAGATGGCATGTAAGGAGATCAGGATTTAGTTCACTACCGTATATACTCGAGTATAAGCCGAGTTTTTCAGCACATTTTTTGTGCTGAAAAATGCCCCCCTCGGCTTATACTCGAGTCAGCATCTGGTCAGAAAACTCTATGTATGTGCGATGAGCGGCGCACATACATAGGCTTGTTGGCTGCAGTTCACAGTGACTGCCAGTGATTGGCTTGTCACTGTCCTGGGGGCGGGCCTTTGATTAGTTGTCTTCTAATAAATGAAAAACAGTTGAATGGAAACGATATCAAAAGATTGGTTGAATTAAACTCAA
>BLSH010177080.1:1114039-1132285 GCA_018402905.1 Glandirana rugosa | reverse complement strand
GCTGACTTGTATGACATTAGTATCATGTGTGCCACTAGCAAGGTGCATCTTCGTTATTATCCCATTGAAAAAGATGCTAATGTGCGCCGCATTTCACTATTTGAATGGAATTGTCAAAATCCAAACGAATCTGCAACTGTGAAACTGAAGCCTAGTTGTACACGAACGGACACTTCCGCCCGTTCCGGACTTGGCGCATGCGTGTTTAGCACAATACAACTTTGTTGAACACAGCTGCTCTACACACGACTCAACGGTCGTATGCGAGCTTGTTGACACGACCAAGATTTGTAGTCTGCACATACAACTCCCACGAACGACCGTCGTACGTTCAACTGTTGACAGTGCCGCCACAGACGAACGATTCTGCATGCAACGGTCGTGAGTACGACGTGTTGAACACGATCGTCGTCCCGTGTGTACGAGGCATAAGACTAAAATTTAATCGAAATTTGCTGCCAAAATGAACACTGCATAATACACACATTATTAGGCACATATTGACCCATTGATTACCCTGAAACGTTAACCCCCTTCCAGCCAGTGTCATTAGTACAGTGATAGTGTATAGTATAAGCACTGATCACTGTATTAGAATCACTGGTGATGTCAGTGGCAATTAGCCAGTTCCCACTATAAGTCGCTGATCAGCGCTATTACTAATAATAAAAAAAAACTCCCATAAATATATCCCATAGTTTGTAGGCACTATAACTTTCATGCAAACCAATCAATATACAGTTATTGTGATTTTTTTTTTTTTTACCAAAAACATGTAGCAGAATACATTTTGGCCTTAACAGCTTTCTCTTCATGCCTGGAATTGTTGTCCTCAACCCCCCTGGGTAAGGTGCCTCTTAAAAGCTCAGTATTTTGAAGAGCTCCTCTTAGTTCTCTCCTATCACACAGCCTCCAACTGACCAAATGACACCAACTGTTGGTGACTCGATGTGGGCATTAGTTAAGCCAGAAGGTAAATGGTATTATTATGAAGTGACTTTGCCAACTGTCTTTGTGCAGTGGCAATTTTGCCAACCAAACTCATACCTTCCACATGGAGCAAATAACACTGCTCTGCTCTGTATTCTTCACCAACAGCAAAGTAGGAGTCACTAAGAGAGAACAGTGTTACATATCTACCCTCACCACCAGTGCCTGAACCTACAGTAGGTGGAACAAAAGAATAGATGACAACATTTGATCAAGGTTTCCCAGCATTCTTATTTCAAAGAGAAGTTTCACCAGAAGGTAAAAAGACTAATCCTCCAGTGCTGAATGCACTTGTACCTGCTAAAATCTGTTCTGTGGTTGTTGAGCAGCATGACCTGGTTGGATAGTTGGAGTGTTGCATTCATAAAAACACAAGCCCACAACAACACAAGCCAGCTACTACATTTGCAGCCATCCTTGCCATGCAGCCCTCTGCCTCCTCTGCTCCATTTATACTGATAAAAGACAGCTATTAGCTAGTTTGGAGAAGATGACTACAGTAGTAACTGTCGGCTTGTGTTGGGAATGATGAAGATTAGGGAGGAGTGTTGCATTCACAAAAACCTCCTCTGCTCCTTTTGAACTGATAAAAGACTGAGCCCACAACCTCCCCAGGAAATATCCGAAAAAAAAACTTACTGTCGTGAAAAGAGGACGACGACAGTAGGTGTTGTGTTCGGTTGTCAATGATGACATCAGTTTAATCGACCCCCTCCAACACCCGAGTCAGAAAATAGTCAAGTTTTCCTCGTCTCCTCAAAAAACACTTACGTTGTGAGGAGGGATTAGCAGTAGTAAGGGTTGTGTTCGGCTGTCAATGATGACATCAGTAGAAGAGGTTTGATCGATTATCGAACATTTGATCAAGGTTTCCCAGCATTCTTATTTCAAAGAGAAGTTTCACCAGAAGGTAAAAAGACTAATCCTCCAGTGCTGAATGCACTTGTACCTGCTAAAATCTGTTCTGTGGTTGTTGAGCAGCATGACCTGGTTGGATAGTTGGAGTGTTGCATTCATAAAAACACAAGCCCACAACAACACAAGCCAGCTACTACATTTGCAGCCATCCTTGCCATGCAGCCCTCTGCCTCCTCTGCTCCATTTATACTGATAAAAGACAGCTATTAGCTAGTTTGGAGAAGATGACTACAGTAGTAACTGTCGGCTTGTGTTGGGAATGATGAAGATTAGGGAGGAGTGTTGCATTCACAAAAACCTCCTCTGCTCCTTTTGAACTGATAAAAGACTGAGCCCACAACCCCCCCCCCCCCAGCTAATTTGGAGAAGATGGATACAGTAGTAACTGTCGGCTTGTGTTGGGAATGATGACGATTAGGGAGGAGTGTTGCATTCACAAAAAACTCCTCTGCTCCTTTTGAACTGATAAAAGACTGAGCCCACAACCTCCCCCAGCTAATTTGACTACAGTAGTAACTGTTGGCTTGTGTTGTGGATGACAGCAGCAGGAGAAAAGTGCTGTCATTCAAAAAAAAAGCCTATAAAGGACTGAGCCCATAATCTTCTGCAGCCACCATTTGGTTTGAAGAAGAGGACTACCGCATTAATTGTCAGTTTGTGTTCTAAATGAAGATGGCTGGAGACAGTGGAGAGGAGTGTTGCATTCACAAAAACACAAGCCCACAACAACACAAGCTGGTTATTACCTCTGCAGCCATCAATGCTGTGCAGTCTTCAGTCTCCTCTGCTCCCTTTGTACTGATAAAAGACTGAGCCCACAATGTTCTGCAGTCACCAGATGGTTGGATGGAGATGACTACTAGCAGTAACTGTTGGCTTGTGTTGGAATGACAATGGCTGGAGTGTTGCATTCACAAAAAACACAAGCCCACAACAACACAAGCCTGCTCCTAGCATGCAGCCCTCTTCCTCCTCTGCTCCTGATAAAAGACTGAGTCCAAACACCCCCCACCTAGTTCGAAGATGACTACAGTAGTAGCTGTTGGCTTGTGTTGTGAATGACAGTGGCTGGAGTGGAGCGCTGTCATTAAAAAACACACAAGCCTACAACAACACAAGCTGGCTACTACATTTGCAGCCCTCCTTGCCATGCAGCCCTCTGCCCCCTCTGCTCCATTTGTACTGATAAAAGACTAAGCCCACAAGCTTCCACAGCTACCAGCTAGTTTGGAGAAGATGACTACAGTAGTAACTGTCGGTTCATGTTGGGAATGATGATGATTAGGGAGGAGTGTTGCATTCACAAAAACATGAACCCACAACAACACAAGCCAGCTACTACATCTGCAGCCCTCTTTTCCGTGCAGCATCTAACAGCCTCCCACAACTACCAGCTAGTTTGGAAAAAGATAACGACAGTACTGTAATAACTGTCGGTTTGTGTTGGGAATGACAGCGGCAGAAAAGGAAGGCTGTCATTCCAAAAGAACACAGGCCTACAACAACAGAAGCTAGCTACTAGATATGTCAGAGAGAGACTAATGTAGTAGGTGTTGGCTTGTGTGACATTGATGTGTGTTAGGTGAGGGTTGCCTTGCAGGAAAAATGCCACACAACTGGCTTATTGGATTCCAGTCTTTAATAATAATCACATAAAAATACAGCAAAGGCATTTCAGGGGATTGAAGCACATCCTTCTTCAGGGCTCTGGGCAATGATGGATACTGTAAGCCATGTAATGACTGGAACTGTTGTCAGAGTTGCTTAAGTCAGTGGTTCTCAACCTCAGTCCTCAAGTACCCCCAACGGGCCATGTTTTGATAATTTCTCTTAGATAAAATAGCTGTCCACAATACCAAGCCATTGATTCTGATTTAAAGCTCCTGTGCAAGATAAAGGAAAATCTGCAAACATGGCCTGTTAGGGGTACTTGAGGACAGGGTTGAGAACCACTGGCTTAAGCAGCCCTTAAACTGGAACCAGAACAGCAAAGCGGGATGCCAGTTTCCCACCTCTTCTACTTATCAGATCTAGGGGTACTGAATGAGCGCCCTGGCTCTGTATACTTTTCCGTTATGTCCAATCTGTCCATTTGTGAACACGGCCAAATACTGCACAGGCCCCAGGATTTACATCAGGGGTGTCAAACTGGCAGCCCTCCAGCTGTTGCGGAACTACAAGTCCCATCATGCCTTTTCCTGTGGGAGTCATGCTTCTAACTGTCAGCCTTGCAATGCTTCATGGGACTTGTAGTTCCGCAACAGCTGGAGGGCCGCCAGTTTGACACCTGTGATTTACATGATTGTGTCAATCAACTATGAGCTGGAATCTCAGTCCAGGAAATAGACGGTGACCCTTCTGGATAGAAAAGCAGAAGCATTGCCAGGTGGAGAATCGTGATCTCTGTGAGAGGTAATAAATACCTGGAAGTGTTACAATGACATTTCTGAAGATGCTGCAGATAACAAGAACAAATATATCGATGATAGGTTGACTTTAGCTTGTAAAATGGGAACTCCTCTTGAAGAACATTTTTAGGATTCCAATATAAATAAATTTGCATAGCCGTAATTTTCTTGTTACTTTTTCTCCGCTTTCATAGAGATGAGTTCAGTGGAGTTGGCTTTCCTATCCAGGGGCCTTCTTAGAAACCGACTTGATGTGTGGATGAAGCTGGCAGAATCGGTGAATATATCTGAAGAGCACTGACAAAAATACAAAGTCATTACCAATGTGACAAGTCAGCTGACCACACATGGTCCAATCTGATCTCTCATAGATCTACAGACATTTATGTAGTGTAAAGGCCTGCCTGATTGGATATAATTGAATGCAGTGATGCAGTGTTCAGGAATGCCCACACATGGGCAAAGTCAAAGAGAAGGTAGTATAAGTACCTGAATCTGTCTTGGTATCTGCTTCCTGTCATGGGTCATGGGAAAGGAAGGGTCAGTACTAGGAGCCAATGAGGTAGTGGCGGCTGGTGGTATATTTTTTGAGGGAGCGGCAAACACTGCACCCACAGCCACCCCCCCTCCCGGTCGGGTCACCAGCACCTCAACCCCCATGCGCTACTGTCACACAACTGGGTGGTCTTGGGCGCAGTAGTGCCCTGCGCCCTGCATTACGGGCCGCCACTGCAATCAGGCTGTGTTTCATGCACATGTGCTTACAGGGAACATGCTGACAGGAGGAACAAATGAAATGAGCATAGTTGATGACCTATCCCTGTGTTAGGGGTGGGTGGGTGACACCACTGCATTCCATAACTCTAACAAAGAATGCGGTACCACACTCCGGTCTGGCAGAGGTGTACATACCTCAGAAGTGGCTGGGCCACTTGCATATCCTTTGGCAGATAAGACAGATCACATATGTATATTTGAACTTTGTTATTAGCTGTTTGCCTGGAGTTCAACCTTTAGATTGTAAGCTCTGATGACCAGGGCCTTCTGATAACTCTGGTATTGAAATGTATTGCAGCTATACTGTCTCCCTTTATTTTGTTAAGTGCTGTGCATGCTGTTGGCGCTATAAAAATAATAATACAATAAAATATAAATAAATAAATACATTATTAACTATAGTTAAATATTATTAGTATTATTATTTATAATGAATTGTGTTAATGCATACATTTATTTATATATATTATTTATAAATATATTATTATTATTTATTATTATTATTTCACTATTATTATATGTCACTTTGCAGCACCATGTAATATATCCAATCTGCACCGCAAGTTATTCCGCCATCGTTGTTAATGCTCGCAGGTTGATATGTAAGTTAATGTAGTGGACAATGCATGTTGCCTAGATTTCTGAAATATGTAAATATATTGAATATTGTATTTTCTCTCTTGGATAGGACACATTTCTTTGCTGCCAAGATATTGAGGTCCCGAGGAAGCAAATAAATGTGAAACACGTCGACCTCTTGGAATATTTAGCAAAGACTTGTTTGTTGTTATATCATATGGCTAATGTTGTCCAATGAGAGCATATCTTCCTATTTTGATGAATGTTTTTTATACTTTTTGTAATAAATATTGTTATTTTATACTAGTCTAAAACAGATGTGGCCATTCCCCTCTTTATACCAATAAAGTCCTATACTACATAGTTCTTTTTTAGCAATATCAGATGGATGAGGTACCTCTCCTTCAGCCCATTTCCCTCTTTGTTTAAATGTATTATTATTATTTATAATTAATGTTATTAATGTGTACATTTATTTAATTATATATATATATTAATTATAAATATATTATTATTTATTATTATTATTATTAATAATAATATATTTATACGTTTTATATATATATATATATATATATACATGAATACAATTAATTAAACATAATGATATAATTAATAAATATAAATTAATTAATATATAATATTCTTGAGGTTGGAGTTACACCCAAATGTTTGTGATCATTTGCATAATGGAGTGCTCTGAATTTATAATTCCCTGTACATTGTGAATATTTAAGAAGGTAAGAGGGACTCACTTCTTCCAAACAATTTGTTCAGCTTTTCTTCTTCTTCTGTAGAGAATAACAATAAGCACAATCATTACAGTTTTGTTGGTTGAAGAATACATCTGAAAATACAAGACATAACCACAAGAGGGCATCTAAAACTGCTAAAGCAGTAAACTGTGGCCCCCTGGGCCACTTATGACCCATTGGATGACCCTTAAACCTGGCCTTATAGTCTTGGATGCTGATGGGCCTGGCCCTAACACTGCCACCAGCATGGGGCATTTATTTACTCCCATGTACCACCAATTCATGGGCATTTTTCTTACTCCCACTGCTGTAGGGGCATCTTTACTCCCATAGTCACAGACATAGGGGCACCTTTACTCCTACAACCACTAGAGGAAGGACATCTTTGCTCCCATGACCACTGATGTAAGGGAATCCTTATTCCTAAGACAACTGTGGAAGGGACAATTTTACTCCCACAGCTATTGACGTAATGCCATTTTTACTTCCATAAGGGAATCTTTACTCCCACAACCACTGACGTAGGGGCATCCTTACTCCCGTGACCATTGGTCTAGCAGGCATCTTTATTCCTAAGACCACAGATGAAGGGGCAATTCTACTCTCATGACCACTGATGTAGGGGCATCCTTACTCCCACGACCATTGGTTTAGGGGGCAACTTTATTCCTAAGACCACTGAGGAAGGGGCAGTTTTACTCCCATGACCATGGACATCTTTATTTCTATAATGACATCTTTACTCCCACAGCCTCTGATATAATGGCATATTTACTTCCATAAGGGCATGGTCACTCCCATGACCACTGATGTACTGCAGTGGCACCTTTACTCCCACAACCACGGACATAGGGGGTTTCTTTTCTCCCAAGACCACTGACATAAGGCATCTTTACTCCCACGACTAATGGCGTAGGAGGCATCTTTATTCCCATGACTACTGATGAACGGGCATCTTTATACCCATGACTACTGATGTAATGGCATCTTTGCTTCCAAAAGGGCAACTTTACTCCCATAACCACCAACATAATGGGCATCTCTGCTTCTATGACTACTGATGTAGGGGCATATTTAATCCCAAGACCAATGATGTGGAGGCATCTTTATTTCCATGACCATTGGCAGAGTGTGCATCTTTACTCTTATGACTACTGATGTAGGGGCATCTTTATTCCCACGACCATTGGCATAAGGAGCATCTTTATTCCTAAGGCCACTGTGGAAGGGGCATCTTTACTTCCAGGACCACTAACATAGGAACATATTTTACACTTACTGATTTTGAGCCATTTTTTACTCCCAATAAACTCCAACACCAGGGCAATTAAGTTTACTTCTACGGGCCCCAGTGTCATCCCCAATAGGAAAGTCATTCCTTTGCTTTAAGGCTCGAGGACTCCCTGCTCTAAACCTATTAAAACAAAGGAGGGGTGATTGTTGGGGTGTGTGTGTCCTAAATGGGGTATATGGGACAGGGAAGGGAAACACCTAATGCCACATCCTTCTAAAGCCAAACATACAAAATACAATATTACCCCTGGGATTTTGAGGGCATGGGTTCCCCAAGTACTAGAGTAAATAAGTGCATTAAAAATGTAATGTCTTTATTATATATCAAAGTTAAAAAAATGGAAGTACAAAGAAATATGCACAAATTACATAATAAAAGATGTATATAGCTGTACATTACAAACTGTGCAAAAATACATAATGCAAAAATTCATGCCGGCACAGTGGGTGCTGGAGATCCCAACATGTTTCGGAAAATTATATTCCTTCCTCAGGGGAAGAAAGGCGAATATATTTCACAATCAAATGTAAATATATGAACATTAGTTAACAAATGTAGATAAATTTGTAAAGCAGATAAAAAAATATTCAATTTCAGACATGGATAGACATCTTGGATTAGGCATTAAAGTAAATTAGATAACTTATAGCAGGGGAGTTTTGTCCCTCCCCCTATGAAATATGTATGTAATAATATACATCAAATGTAGTGTCATGGCACCTGATGGTCAGGTGACAGATGCGCACTGCAAGAGTGTGAATCGCACCACTGAAGTGCACGCTAAGGTTGCGAAGTGCACTGCAAGGTTGTGGACCTATGGCTGACTGCTGCTAAGTAGTACCAGCTGATACGGGGAAAGGGCCCACTAGAGCATGGACACTGAAACTCAGGGAGCTAGTGCATCAGTTTCCCCAGGGAGTGGAATCTAAGAGCCATTGATTGTTCACCAGAGCCTCTAGTGGTGAGGATGGATTTGGCTGCAACTGAATCCAGGTCGCAGCCTCCAGAGTCTCCTAGCTCACGGTCGGGCTGGCCCCAGGTGGTAGAGGGGAAGCCGCAGCACAGGAACTGTAAGAATAGTCAGAAGAATAGTGAAGGGTCAGGACAACCAGAAGACAGGAGAAACTGAAGACAAGCCGAAGATCGAGGTATCAGGCAGGAAGGGATAGTCAGACAAGCCAAGGATCAGTACATGGATAAGAGTCAGAGTAACCGAAGGAGACAATCACACACAAGCCAAACACGGACAAACATTGATCAGCCATGCAGCCTTGAACTGCCAGGTATTATATCCCGTTACCAATTAAGGCCCGGGGCGGAGACCAGCTGAGGAGGGTCTACTAAAGCACACAGGTGAGGGAGGCCCGGCCTTTAACTGGACACATGCAGCAAAGGTAGGCAACAGATAACACATGAACGTTTGCTTAGGTTTCAAGACAGAATGTTTACTATGGGCGGCACAGTGGTGTAGTAGATAGCACTTTTGCCTGGCAGCAAAAGGGTCACTGGTTCGAATCCCAACCATGACACTACCTGCCTGGAGTTTGCATGTTCTCCCTGCGCCTGCGTGGGTTTCCTCCGGGTACTTCGGTTTCCTCCCAAACTCCAAAGACATGCTGGTAGGTAAATTAGATCCTGTCTAAATTGGCCCTAGTATGAATGTGAGTTAGGGACCTTAGATTGTAAGCTCCTTGAGGGTAGGGACTGATCTGAATGTACAATGTATATGTAAAGCGCTGTGTAAATTGACAGCGCTATATAAGCACCTGAAATAATAATAAATAATAATACTATGGTTTCATGACATGTAGAAGCATACATGCAAATTGTATGGCAGATAGTGGTAACCATTAAAGGAGAAAAAGCTAGAGAAGATGCACTCACGTGACCGCTATAGCAGTGGGTGCAACTTCTCTAGAATATTTTCTTATCTGCTTTACAAATCTATCTACATTTGTTAATTAATGTTCATATATTTACATAGATTGTGCAATATATTCGCCTTTCATCCCCTGAGGAAGGAATAAAATTTTCCGAAACATGTTGGGATCTTCAGCACCCACTGTGCCGGCATGAATTTTTGCATTATATATTTTTGCACAGTTTGTAATGTACAGCTATATATATTTTTTATTATGTAATTTGTGCATAGTTCTTTGTACTTCCATTTTTTAACTTTGATATATAATAAAAACATTACATTTTTAATACACTTATTTACTATACTACTTGGGGAACCCATGCCCTCAAAATCCCAGGGGTAATATTGTATTTTGTTCATTTCGCTAAACCTATTAAAAGGACGTTGCTCGAGGTTGTCCTTTAACATACACTATATGGAGCTGGGTCTTTTCTTACCTGGTCTGAATACAGCAGTATATGCATATAATTATTACGGCAATTACCACCACAATAGGCACAATCATAAACAGCCATAATAAGTTCGACCCCACAGACAAATGCTCTACTTCCATTGAGCTGTTGCTCTTGAAAGTTCTCATTCCTACGATCTGAAATAAACAAAAAGAGAGACCGTGCATTATTCAGTCCTACTTCTGTCTCCCAGGAACTCTGTTGTAGATTTTCCCTCATTTCCTGTCTGGTGAAACCGTTGTCAATGGGATAGGAAGTGGTTGGAAATCTCTCTTTCTCTTAGCAATATAAATCCTACAGGCGTTCTAAGCTCCCCCCAGGCTATCCAAATCCAGAAACATAAATTACCCTGACGTACACTTTCACATATCTTTGTATGCTACTGTCAGGGGAGGGCTGGGCTGGGGGGCAGGGTGGCAATTGCCCCCCAGGCCACCCTAACTTACATTCAAAATGGCTGATGGCCGTTGACTGCTCACACTTTTTTCTTCTTGTGGAGGAAGGAAGTAGGGGCCACGGGCGCAGCCACCAACTAATCTGCAATTATCGGGTTGCATTGATGGGCACTGATCAGGCTGCAATGATTGGCACTGATCAGGCTGTGCTGATGGGCACTGGTGAGGCTGCATTGATGGGCACTTATCAGGTTGCATTTGATAGGCACTGGTGAGGCTCCATTGATGGGCACTGGTGCAGCTGTAATGATGGGCACTGATCAGGCTGCATTGATGGACACTGGTGATCCTGCATTGATGGGCACTGATGAGGCTAAGCTAATAGGCGCTGATGAGGCTGCATTGACGGGCACTGGTGAGGCTGCGTGGATGGGCACTGGTGAGGTTGCATGATGGGCACTGATCAGGCTGCATTGATGGGCACTGATGGGGCTGCACTGATGGGCACTGGTGAGGCTGCATTGATGGGCACTGGTGAGGCTGCATTGGTGGGCACTGATGAGCTGCATTGATGCAATATTTTTGTTAATCCTCCTTTGTTGCTATTAACATTAAATTATGTTACCGTATTGTATCATATTTGTCTTGCTTCATCATAACATCAATATCCATTCTAAAACCAGGTGGGCATGGATGGTGAGCTGATTCTGTGGTTCAATGGGCCACTTGACTGGACTTGCCCCCCAGGCCTAAGGCTGCCAGCCCTCCCCTGGCTACTGTGTTAGTGATTTGTCTCTCTCACTTCTCTTTTCATTAAACCCCAAATAGGAAAAGTCTATTATCTTCCAGATATATTTTTGTATATTTCCCATTACATCATTCCTCAGGGCTCGTTCACACTATGTGCAGTGACTTATGTTTTTTCTATACTGGGCAGGGCACATTTGTTTTCTATGTGCATCAATTACACCACAATGCTGGTGTGTAGTGCTGAGAGGGCGCTTACAATCCAACTCTACTGGAAGAAGCTGATAGAGAGTTACCAAAGAGTGACAGTATCAGCACACTGCCCTCTAACATGAACATTCAACTATACCAGCAGTCTGGGGAAAAGGTTATTGGATTTTGAGATTTGGGGACATTTCTTACACTAGCTGATCCAAGTGGTGTAGCTAGACCCTGAGACCCAGGGCATGTGCTTTGAGTTCCCTGCTTAGTGCCTGGAGTCTTCTACTGAGTAACCTCAGTCTAATGCTGTGTACCAGGGGTCTTCTGCTGAGTGCCCCGGGTCTTCTGCTGAGTGCATTGAGTCTTCTACTGGGTGCCGGGGTCTTCTACTGAGTCCCTGGGTCTTCTAGTGAGTGTCCCAGGTCTTCTACTGAGTGACTGGGGCCTTCTACTTGTGCCCCAGGTCTTCTACTGAGTGCCTGGGTCTTCTACTAAGTGTCCCAGGTCTTCTACTGAGTGCTCAGGGTCTTCTACTGAGTGCCTGAGTCTTCTACTGAGCGCCCGGGGTCTTCTACTGAGTGCTCCAAGCCTTCTACTTGGTGCCTGGGGTTTTCTACAGAGTAACTTCAGTTTAATACCATGTGCCTGTGCCTATGTGCCTCACTTCTGCTGAGTGCCTTGAGTCTTCTACTGGGTGCCTGGGTCTTCTACTGAGTGCCTGGGTCTTCTACTGAGTGTCCCAGGTCTTCAACTGAGTGCCTGAGTCTTCTACTGGGTGCCTGGGTCTTCTACTGGGTGCCTGGGTCTTCTACTGAGTGCCTGGGTCTTCTACTGAGTGTCCCAGGTCTTCAACTGAGTGTCTGGAGCCTTCTACTTGTGCTCCAAATCTACTACTGAGTGTCCTGGTCTTCTACTGAGTGCCTGGGTCTTCTAGTGAGTGCCCCAGGTCTTCTACTGAGTGCCTGGGGGCTTTTACTTCTGCTCCAAGTGTTCTATTGAGTGCCTGGGTCTTCTACTGAGTGTCCAAGGTCTTCTACTGAGTGCCTAGGTCTTATACTGAGTCTCCCAAGTTTTCTACTTGTGCTCCAAGTCCTCTACTGAGTTCCAGGGGTCTTCTATTGAGTGCCCCAGGTCTTTTACTGTGTGTCCCAGTTCTTCTATTGAGTGCCCAGGGTCTTCTACTGAGAGCTCCAGTAATACATTTAATGCATAATTGAGTTTGGGAGCATTGTGTATATTTACTTTTTAATCAATCTATTTATTTTAGGTATGGATCAATGCCTTGCTGGGGTGGGGTGGCTTTCAGGAGGTGTTATTCACCCTGCCCTGATGGTGTCTCTTACATCGTGGATCTCACATGTTATCTATGCTGTTGGCAATGACGGCCGGCACCTGCCTCCCCCACCCTGGATTGGCTGCCGGCGTGGGATGTTACTATTTAAACTAAGGTCAGTACTCCAGTGCTGTTATGCAGCCCATATCCGTACCGATCGTGTGGACCAGGTAACATGAAACTATATTACAACCCTTTAGAACAGTGGTGTCAAACTCAATTTCATTGTGGGCCACATCAGCATTATGACTGCCCATAAAAGGGCCGGTTGTATCTTTAAGACTATATGTCCAGAGTATCCCCTTCCCTTACATTAGATGTCAATAGTCACCCCCACCATCAGAAGATGAATTCTCCACCCTCCCTTACATCAAAGTGCACCCCCTTACCTTATGCTGCTGCTGGGAAGAAGCTGGATGCATTGCTGGAAAGCAGAAAGTACAGTGTCTGGAGGAGGACCAGAGGTGGGCTGGAGCTCCCCTGCAGCTGCAGGAGAGGTGCAAGGGCCACATGAAATGGCCTGGAGGGCCGGATTCGGCCCGCGGGCCTTGTGTTTGACACCTGTGCTCTAGAACCTCTCGCCCCGGTACCAAGCATGCCTTACTCTTTGCACTTCATTAGAAGTTCAATTTTGCAATTCCTGCCGTACAATACTGCTCTATGTTTTATCTTTTAGTCATCTTACTTTTTTTTTTTTTAAATCAGAAAAAGTCTTTATTAGGCACAACACCATAATACAACAGTGCAGTTCATATAAGGAGTTGCATCAAAACATCAGTTTCCATAGTAAAATCCGTATCAAACAATTACATTTGCATCTCGTGTAGCTCACAATTATGTGGTTATGCCCAACAGGAAACAATAGAGAAAGAAGGGAAGGGTAGGAAGAGAGGGGGGTAGGGAAAGGTGTGGGGGGGGGAGGGTTATGGTTTTCCTCCGGGGTTTCTCCCTTTTTTGGTTTTTCTCCCACTGTATCCACTCAAGTCCACGTGTGCAGGTAAGCGTGATACATAGATGTGTATATATATAAATGACTAATATGTGCGTCTCCCAGCCAATCATCAGTCTCCTATGTTTTCTTTTCCCCCTTTTAGGGGGGCGTGAGCCCTTGTAGTATACGGTCCTTTATTAGTTGGTGGGGGGCTAAGCCCGGGGTCTTTAACCATGGTTGCCACATTTTATAGAATTTTTTGGGGACTTGGCGGTGCAGGTATGTCAATTTCTCTCTGATCAGTAAGTTATTTACTTGTTCTATCCACATGTGCTTGGTAGGAATTTTATCCGTAATCCAAAGACCAGTAATCTGCTTACGAGCTATGTAGAGTAGTCTCAGCATTGCCAGTCGTTCTTGCGGAGCAATTCCCTCCTTGCCCAGAGATCCCAATAAACATGTCGTAGGGTCCCTGGGGAGGGGGTACTGGTATACCTGTGATATAACCTCAATCACCTCCGACCAATATCGGAACAACTTAGGGCAACGCCACAGCATGTGAATCAGAGTTCCCTCTTCCCTCTGGCATTTTGGGCAGAGCGGTGAGGTTCTAGTCATCTTACTTTGATATATACAGCATACTTTGCAGTGCATGCATACCATGTCATCACTGCTTTATGAAGTTTTACTTCACTATGGCACTCCTTGGTGGGCCTTTGGTTCTATACTCCCCATTTCATTATGGGATATATAATAACAAATTTTTAGTTCTACACACATATGCTCTTTCTTTGTTTAGCTTCTCATTTACCACCACAAGTGGTTCAGCTGGCACAGCCACCTTGTGGTTGCACAGCTTTGTATACGCCCTCTCCAGGTCGTCCGGCATCTGTGGTCGCCAGGGTCAATGTTGTAGGCTATATTCCATCTGCCTTAGACCCAGTGGGCTGACATAGGAGTTTGGTTTGTTTGGTGCCCTCCAGTACAGATGTAAGTGTTCGATCTTGTCTCTATGGAAGACGCACTTTACTTTACTCTGTTAAGTTTACATGACTGTTGTTCATGCTTTATCCTCGTACAGATTACATATACTATTTCATTCAATGCTAATACCCCCTGAAGAAGGAGTGTAAATTCACGAAACATGTTGGGACGTTTGTGATATTGCCCATGGATTTTATGCCATATGTGGCCGCCTAGGTGTGCAATTTCCATGCATTGAGTCCAATCATAACAATGTTGTAATTCACTGTGGCACCCTGTATATGTATTTCTTCAATTACATTTTTTGTGAATTGTTTTTATGTTTATATTATTACACATGATTTGTTCCTATATGTGCCTGATACATGTGAATATATATATATATATATATATACCCTTCGTTTTATCCCAAATGTATAAATAAAGTGTGCAATATTTTTTTACAATACATTTTTTGACTATCAATTTACTCTATCTGCCTTTAAAGCAGTGGTTCTCAACTCCGGTCCTGGGGACCCCCCAACAGGCCAGGTTTGCAGGATAACTGAAATACATCACAGGTGATATAATTTGCTGCTCAGTGATTGCAGTGTTCTAGTCTGCATCTCCCCAAGGATACTTAAAATCTGGCCTGTTGGTGGGTCCCGAGGACCGGAGTTGAGAACCACTGCTTTAAAGTCCAAGGGGATTGCATATATATGAGATTTATTTCTCACATTTAGTTTACATATTAGCAATGACATAATATAACACAACTACACATAAGACATTGCCAAGTGTACAGAAAGACAAAAAAACTAAACTAAACTTGTAGCTTGATATAAATGTCTTCCTCTGGGTAGAAGCTAAATTGTTGACCAAAGTATCTAATCAGGTTTCCTCTTTCTCTCTTTCTATGGTCTATGCCAGTGGTTCTCAGCTCCGGTCCAAGGGACCCACCAACAGGCTGATTTTAAGTATTACCTTGGGGAGATGCAGACTAGAATGCTGCAATCACTAAGCAGCAAATGATATCACCTGTGATGCATTTCAGTTATCCTGCAAACCTGGCCTGTTAGTGGGTCCCGAGGACCGGAGTTGAGAACCACTGCTCTATGCTATGGTCAGTGTTATATTTCTTCTAACAGTTTTACGTCAATCCAGGAAAGTTCATAAAAATACTCACCGAATGTCTTCTCTACGGATTCTGATCAGGAGTCTTTATCCCGAATTAACCCTGAAACAACGAGCTCTTCGTCCAGCGCTGACCAACCTTGTAAACAATGGATGGGGTTGGGCAGGTGAACGGTTCCTGCAGCCGTTTATAGGGTAATATTTTATGAATAACACAGGAAGATCACTAAGCAATAAAACTTTATACTACGCAGTGGCAAAACAGATCAAACAGGAGGACGCCAGCTTAGGGCAGGGAATAAAACTTCATAAGCAGCAACCTAAAAAACATTTCTATGTGTAGTGTCGGCTGGTGGTAAATTATTTGGGGGGGGGGGGCCGAAAACAGCGCACCCCCTCCCGGTCTGTTGGACAGTTACGAGCCCGGCATTTACCCCATCTATGGCGTGGTGGCCTCCCCTGCGTCTCCTCCTTGGCATCACGGTGGTTTCCGCCATGCATCTCCTTCCTCTTCCTCCTAGGCCAATTGGAATGCTTTTCCTTTTGGCCAATCAGGAAATGGGTTTAGACTCGCTTCCTGATTGGCCGGGAGGAGGATCAGCGTGACAATAGTGAATATTCATTCGCTATTGTCACACAACTAGTGGGCTCGGGGCGCAGTGCATTGTGTCCTGATCGCACCCAGTTGTGTGACAATAGCGAATGAATATTCACTATTGTCACGCTGATCCTCCTCCCGGCCAATCAGGAAGTGGGTCCTGAGACCCGTCACCTGATTGGCTGAAAGGACAGGCAATCCTTTTGGACGCCTAGGAGGAGGAGGGAGGATACGCACGGCGGAAGCCATCGTGATGCAGAGGAGGAGGAGACATGATGGCTGCCCATTGCCTTTAGGAGCACTGCCCACCCACAACCTTGATGGGGTAAGTGCATGGCTGGATAACCGACCATCCAACTGAAGGGGCGTGAGGGATAGGGGTTGACTAGGGTTGCCACATCATCCCTTTAATCCAGGACACATATTAATTACACAGGTTGTTCTGTGGCTGATTAAGGTGGTAATTAAACTCACTTGGCGCCTTATCTGCATTCAATTAGCCTCAGAATCTGTGTATTTCATATGTGTCCTGGATTAAAGGGATGATGTGGCAACCCTACCAACCAGGGGGTGGTTGTTTGACGCCCTACCAAAAAAGAAAAACCATCAGCCTCCACTGCTGTGTTCTGTGACTTATTATAAGTCCAATTTGAACACAAGTACATCGACTGTAGGGTTGCCACATAAACCCTTTAATCCAGGACACATATGAATTACACAGGTTGTTCTGACGCTTATTTAATGCAGATGAGGCACCAAGTGAGTTTAATTACCACCTTCATCAGTCACAGAACAACCTGTGTAATTAATATGTGTCCTGGATTAAAGGGTTTATGTGGCAACCCTAAGGTACTGCACAGCAGGCTGTTGCTGAGACTGTGATCCATGATCCATTGTGAAACCCCTCACCCATTCATCTTTACCTTGCTGCCCTAATCCCCTGTGTGAGTGCTTAGTCTATTCCCTGTGAAAGCTCCATTTCAGTATGCGTCAGAGCTTACACAGGGTTAATAACCTTCTCCCCTCCCCCACACTAGGACCTGGCAATTTGGGATCCTATATTAGGGCTCATGACTGTACTCTGGTTCTACATGTTGGTTGCAGGTTAGAATCCCTGGAGGTACTGAAGCCAGACATAACAGCCAGGCAGATAGCATCTTCAGCAGGAGGTCAGCAGCTGCAGCTCCTGTTTATTTTTCCTGACAACTTTACTGTATAAAAACTCAAATGGAAACTTCCCTATGTGCCAGCTGTGTCACCACAATGAGTCACGGCTGTGCATCTCACTTACTGGAATTTCTAACAGAGGCCACAAAGAAAAAAAAATATTAATTAGAAAAAAACAACCCTGATTCTAAGAATTCTGATGTAAGCGGGGGGGGGGAGAGACAGTGCAGGTGCTCTTAGACCCCCCCAGCCCCGGTATGCAGTATCCTTTGCAACTCATAAAACACACTCATAGTTTTGAAGCAAATTTGCTGCAAGGGGGAGAGAGAGAAAGACTGACATCTAAAGACCCGGCCTTTTACTGACATTTGTTGTGTAAAAAATCAGGATTTATTGCTACAAAATTACTTAGAACCCCCAAACATTATATATATATTTTAGTAGAGACCCCAGAGAATAAAAAGGAGGTAGTTGCAATTTTTTTATGTTTTTGCGCAGCGGTTTTTCAAATGCAATTTTATTTTTAAAAAATACACTTTAACCACTTGCCGACCGCCAACCGCAGGTTGACGGCGACAAAGTGGTTTGATATCGCAAACCACCGTCATACGACGGCGGCTGCGAGATCGCGCACTGTGAGCGCGAGCGTGCCGTCGGAGGCATGCTCACGCGCTCACTGTGCC
>BLSH010177080.1:1054758-1074849 GCA_018402905.1 Glandirana rugosa | reverse complement strand
GTTGAGTGTTCCTCCTTAACTTCTTGCATGGAATTGCTGCTCTCCTCCTTCACTGGTTCACCACAGGCTTTCAGAAACTCTTCTTCATTTACTGAGCAATCTTCATTGTCGGTGACTTTCAAACATTCAGTTGAGTGTTCCTCCTTAACTTCTTGCATGGAATTGCTGCTCTCCTCCTTCACTGGTTCACCACAGGCTTTCAGAAACTCTTCTTCATTTACTGAGCAATCTTCATTGTCGGTGACTTTCAAACATTCAGTTGAGTGTTCCTCCTTAACTTCTTGCATGGAATTGTTGCTCTCCTCCTTCACTGGTTCACCACAGGCTTTCAGAAACTCTTCTTCATTTACTGAGCAATCTTCATTGTCGGTGACTTTCAAGCATTCAGTTGAGGTCCCCTTTTCAAGTTCTTGCATGGAATTGCTGCTCTCCTCCTCCACTGGTTCACCCACAGAGGCCCCAGACTCATCATCCTTTTCAGCATCCGTCCCAACAGTTGGCTCTCCAGCTACAACATCTACCAATTCCTTTGCAGGTTCTCCAATCTCATCAGCGTTGTTGTCTATGTGAGGTTCTCCATCGCCTCCATTGCTGGTGTCTTCATTGGGTTTACCCACATCTGAGTCTTCAATCGCCTCTTCTCCCACATGCTTGATGTCTCCCTCCTTCCCAGTGTTCTTTAAAGTAGAGGCATTCATATCCTTTGGGGTTTCTTCAAGTTTCTCGATTGTTTGAGAAAGGCTGGAATATAGAAGCAATCCATTATCATGCGCCATCCATCATTATCTCATTGTTTAGCTCAGAAAAATATAGTCAGCCCTACTTTGGGAGATCAGAAACGTCCTCCTTGCAGTGTGGCTGTGCTTTACTACTCCTTTAGGTCTATCTAGGTCAGCTATCCCATAGACATAAATGAGCAGTTAACCCTTGCAGTGTGGGTGCAACCCCACTGCAAGGAGTAATTTTTTCAATATTTCCAAAGTTGAGATTTAGAATATCTTGATAGGGAACCTCCTCTCCCCTTCTCTGATACTCACATTTCCCATACTCCTATGTAAATTCCACATTGGTCTATGCCAGAGCTTACAATGGGTTAATGACATTCTACCCTCTTCAGGTGACAATATTTGGGACTGTCAATAAGCCTCTTAAAGTGGTTGTCAACTCGTGGCAACCACTTTAACCTACAGGTAAGCCTATGATAAGGCTTAACCATAGGTGCCCTGCATATCTCCTAAACCTGTACGGTTCAGGAGATATGCAGTGTACTAGCATTGCCGACATCATTTCGGCACATGCGCAATGAAGAAACGGCCTCCGTGCCGTTTCTTCACTGTGATCGTGCCGGGACTGGCGGCTCCTGTGCGCATGCGCAGCAGTGACGTCACGCGACTCCAGCCAGTCACAGAGCCGGAGTCGCGGCCCCGGAAGGAAGAAGAGCTGAAGATGGACGCGGCCAGCACAGGGGACAGCGCTGGACATCGCTGGCTTCGTCTGCAGGTAAGTGGCACATAATGGGCTACTATGCGATGCCCATTATGCTTCTATTTTACAGGGGAATTGATTGGGTTTACTTCCTCTTTAAGCCCAAACTCTGCATTCTGGGAGGAAATGGAGATGGTCACATGCTCCCAATAACAACAAGTAATAGGAATTTCTGAAGGCTCTGATGGATAAATGGAGCAATGCGGAAGGGCAGTGAAGGTAAGTATTAGTTGGTGGAGGGGGGTACCCTGAATGCATGGGCGTCCGCAAAACTTTTTTCAGGGGGGGCATAATTTTAAGTTCACCCATGCTCCGCCCCTTTCGACAATGTTATGAATGGGAGGGGCTTAGCTACGACTCACAATTATTTATTTTTAAGGGGGAAATGGCAGACTTTATTCCAGGCATGTGCTATGTACAGGGTGCAGATTCCAGGCGTGTGCTATGTACAGGGTGCAGATTCCAGGCGTGTGCTATGCCAGTATGCATACCCAATACCCCCCACAGAGCTCTCTTCCCCCCCACAGAAGAGAGTTGTCTATAACTCACAGTGGCAGGTCAGGCTCCTGTTGATACACGCTACAAGCTTGAGTGGCTGTGGATAACCCACCTTGCACCCTCCTCTGTCTGTATATGCAGAGCTGGGAGAGCAGGAAGGGTTTTGTGTGTGCCGACTCCGGATGCTAGACTGCCGGCTGCCATCCACAGTGTAATCTACCTTCCTGTGCCGGGTGCTGGTACATGGAGAGTGTTCCAGCGCCCAGCACCTGCTCACACTCTGTGCGCTGCACTCGGGTGATTAGGGTGTGCGTGCCTGGGCACAACCGTGCACACACCTATGATGGACACCTTTCGATCCCTGATTCCAGGGGGGGCACTTGCCCCCCCTTGCCCCTACCTGCGGACGCCCATGCCTGAATGGGCTATCTTTGTCCAAGCACCTGCATGATCTGGACACTTTAAACTTACAGTTGAGGACGGTATCCATCACCCTATGGTTATTGCCCTACAGGCCCTGAAGGAGAGGGAGTGTTGAGCCAACGAAGCTCAGTGGATTTTGTTGCAGACTAAAATCTTTTAGGCCCCTTTCCCTTGGGTGGTCCGATTATGTCCGCCTGTCAGTTTTTTAGAAGGACCTGATTGGGGGGGGGGGGGGTCCATGCTTACCTCTGGGTCCGATCAGGTCCGCCAAAAAAAATTGAAAGGGATCTGTTCTTTTCAGTTTAGGTGGATCGAATGTGCAAAGTGACAAGTAAAATTAATTAATTGAAGGTTCAGTTGGGTTTCAAAGCCCGTACCTGGTGCTGTCCATTTCAAGCAATCCTCTTGTTTAAATCAGCGATCTTTAACCGATTTTGGTCTATTTAAAGAGAAGCAATGAATTTGGAAATGATCATTTTCATTCATGTAGATACTGCATATATACACTATATTTATATATTTAAAATATCTTATTATTTTTCATACAGGTTTCAGAGCTTTCCTGAAGATGATCCTTGTATTCAGATGTATGCATAAAATCATGTTCTCTATGATCTGCATGGGATCAGCAAATGCGTAGGAGAGGAAATATGATGAAAGACTTCTTATCCTGCGTGTGGACTTTCCCCTTTAAAACCCCTTTTACTTCCTGAAGTTGCTGAACATTCTTTTGCTGCCATATATGGAACATTTTGTTTAAAAGTTTAAATCTGTATTTTTTGCTAGAAAATTACTTAGAACCCCCAAACATTATACAGTTGTGCTCATAAGTTTGCATACCCTGGCAGAATTTATGATTTCCATTTTTCAAAGAATATGAATGAGAACACAAAAACATTTCTTTCACTCATGGTTGGTGTTTGGCTGAAGCCATTTATTATCAATCAACTGTGTTTACTCTTTTTATATCATAATGACAACAGAAACTACCCAAATGACCCTGATCAAAAGTTTTCATACCCTGTTGATTTTGGCCTGATAACATGCACACAAGTTGACACAAAGGGGTTTGAATGGCTATTAAAGGTAACCATCCTCACCTGTGATCTGTTTGCTTTTAATTAGTGTGCTTATAAAAGGTCAATGAGTTTCTGGACTCCTTACAGACCCTTGCATCTTTCATCCAGTGCTGCACTGACGTTTCTGGATTCTGGGTCATGACAAAAGAATTGTCAAAGGATCTGCGGGAAAAGGTAGTTGAACTGTATAAAACAGGAAAGGGATATAACAAGATATCCAAGAAATTGAGAAGGCCAATCAGCAGTGTTCAAACTCTAATCAGGAAGTGGAAAATGAGGGGTTCTGTTGAAACCAAACCACGGTCAGGTAGACCAACTAAAATTTCAGCCACAACTGCCAGAAAAATTGTTCGGGATGCAAACAAAAACCCACAAATAACTTCAGGACTCTCTGAAAACATGTGGTGTGGCTGTTTCAAGTTGCACAATAAGGAGGCACCAGAAGAAAGATGGGCTGCATAGTTGAGTCACCAGAAGAAAGCCATTACTATGCAAATGCCACAAAGTATCCGGCTTACAATACGCCAAACAGCACAGAGACAAGCCTCAAACCTTCTGGCAAAATCATTTGGAGTGAGGAGACCAAAATTGAGCTTTTTGGCCACAACCATAAACTCTACATTTGGAGAGGAGTCAAAAAGGCCTATGAAACATGGAGGTGGATCGCTGATGTTTTGGGGATGTGTGAGCTACAAAGGCACTGGAAATTTGGTCAAAATTTATGGCAAGATAAATGCAGTTATAAAAAAATACTGGAGGAACATTTGCATTCATCAGCCAGGAAGCTGCGCATGGGACGTACTTGGAGATTCCAACATGACAATGATCCAAAACACAAGGCCAAGTCGACCTGTCATTGGCTACAGCAGAATAAAGTGAAGGTTCTGGAGTGGCCATCTCAGTCTCCTGACCTCAATATCATTGAGCCACTCTGGGGAGATCTCAAACATGCAGTTCATGCAACACAGCCCAAGAATTTCCAGGAACTGAGGAATGGGCAGCTTTACCATCTGAGAAGATAAAGAGCCTCATCCACAAATACCACAAAAGACTTCAAGCTGTCATTGATGTTAAAGGGGGCAATACACGGTATTAAGAACTGGGGGTATGCAAACTTTTGATCAGGGTCATTTGGGTAGTTTCTGTTGTCATTATGATATAAAAAGAATAAACACAGTTGATTGATAATAAATGGCTTTAGCCAAACTCTAACCATGAGCGAGAGAAATGTTTTTCTGTTATCATTCATATTCTCTGAAAAACGGCCAAGAAATCATAAATTCTGCCAGGGTATGTAAACTTATGAGCACAACTGTATATTGTTTTCTTGCAGAGACCTTATAAAATAAAATGGCGACCACTGTAATATTTTATGTCACACAGTACTTGCGCCGGGGTCTTTAAAGCACAATTTTTTTTAGAAAAAATATACTTTAATGACTTTTAATGCAAAAAAACACCATATATAACCCAATATGAAAGATGATGTTACGCAGAGTAAATACCTTACATGTCATGCTTTAAAATTGCGCACGCTCCTGGAATGGCGTCAAACTAAGGTACTCAGAATCTCCATAGACGATATTTTAAAATATTTTACAGGCTACCAGTTTAGAGTTACAGAGGAGGTTTAGTGCTAGAATTATTGCTCTCGCTCTAATGTGTGCGGCGATACCCACATGTGTGGTTTGAACAACGTTTACATATGCTTGCGCAACTTAGGCATGCTTTCACTTCTGCCCATGAGCACGGAGGGGTGGGGCGCTTTAAAAAAAAATGTTCTTATTTGTTTTACTTTTTATTTTTTATTTTTACATTGTCCCTTTATTTATTTATTTGATCACTTTTATTTCTATTACAAGGAATGTAAACATCCCTTGTAATAGAAATAAGGATGACAGGTCCTCTTTATTGAAAAATCTGGGGTCAAACAGACCCCAAATCTCTCATTTACCTTTAAAAGCAAAAGATAAAAAAAAAAAATATTCACTATGGACCGGGAACCGGAAGTGAGGCTATTACTTCTCTCTGTTCCTCCAAGGGCATAGAGAGCAGTGGCGGCCATCTTGGCCTCACTCTTCTCCATACCCAGCAAAAGTGATCCTGCGGTGAACTGCCCACAGGACCACTTTTATCTGAAAGAGAAACGCCTATGGCAAACCTTTTTGAGCCCGAGAGGCCACACTGCAAAACAAAACCAACGTGTTTATTTTGCACAACACTGAATTAAACTTGCCCGCGGCTCTGTACAGAGGATGGGACTGATCCCTCCTGAGGGGTGAATGAGCCCTAAGGGACCAAAAATGTATGATTCTGCCTTTTGTGCTTTTTCAAACAACGAAACGCTCAGGTGTGGGCGGGGCCACTGATATGAATGGGGTTCTTCATCATGAGCATTGGTGCGTTTCATGAATCACGCAGCCAATATACTATATATGTGGACCATGGGGCCCATTATCCAAGATGGAAATGGTAATTGGTAAATAGAAGTGGTTTCTACTGATGTCGCAATGCTCTCCTCCAAGGCAAAGCCATGTGGATACAGCCTGCCTGGGGACCTGAATATGGCGTTGGACGCCCGCGTATGTGCGCCGCTCAGGGATTACTGCGCATGTGCATGGCAGTTCTGGCACCAGCCCGATCCTGGAGCGCATGGCGCCACACTGACAGATTGTGGGGCGGCGCCATGCATTCCAAGCCCACCGGCGCATGCGCACGGCTCCACCAGTCCACGGGTAGAACCCCTCAAAAGGGTGGCTCTATCTGGCACTGATGACGCCATCCGATGGGCCCCATGTGAGCCACGATGTTCCCCCCCCCATGCGCCAGTTGGAGACAATCCGGCCCCACAGGGGAGACACTACCTGATCCCCAGGTAACCAGCCAAGCAAAGGCAAAATAACCACGGCCCCGTTGATGTTCAGAGATACGGATGCATATTAAAAAAATGCAGGGGGGGGGGATTGGGGGGGGGGGGGTAGCCATCTGGCGGCTTAGCTTGTTTGCCCACAGAGAGGGCTCTGCAGCTGTGGCATGCATGCCATAGGTTCGCTATCACTGGCCTATAGACCCAGTATTTAACGTCAAGCAAACAATAAAATGACGTAACTTTACTATAGGCCGATCGGAAATGAGCTAAAGCCATTCCAGGGCCATAAAAAGAGAAGGTATACCAAGCCTTAAAGTGGTAGTAAACTCTTGGAAATGAAGATCCGCTGACATGCAGGCTTTTCAGATGGTCTCTTCTGTTATAAATGCCCGTCTGTCAGCGGGTAATGTGATCTGAGCCGCACATGCATAGCTCAGACCACATTTGTGGCCCGCTCTGCAAGCTGCAGTGATATAACTCCCGTGTGCAGAGCACTGCTCCCCGAACCCACCCAGTTGTGTGAGAAATGCAAATTAATATTCGCTATTGCCTTCCTGAGTCTCTACCTGGCCAATCCCGGTTCAGGAAGCGGGTCCTGAGACCCAATTGGCTGAGAGAAGAAGCAACCCTATTGGCGGGGGGAGTCACAGGGGAAGCCGCGCCGCCCTGAAGCCGAGGAGATGCAGGGGAAGCTGCTCTGCCGAGGAGATGCAGGGGAAGCTGCTCTGCCGAGGAGATGCTGGGGAGGCTGCGCTGCCGCGAAGCCGAGGAGATGCAGGGGAAGCTACGCCACCATGAAGCCGAGGAGATGCAGGGGTAGCTGTGCCGCCGAGGAGATGCAGGGGAAGCTGCGCCACCAGGAAGCAGAGGAGATGCAGGGGAAGCTACACCGCCGCGAAGCCGAGGAAGTGCAGGGGAAGCTACACCGCTGTGAAGCCGAGGAGGTGCAGGGGAAGCTGCGCCGCCGAGGAGATGCCGGGGAAGCTGCGCCGCTGGGAAGCAGAAGAGATGCAGGGTAAGCTGCACCATCGAGGAGATGCAGAGGAAGCTTCACTGCCGAGGAGATGCAGGGGAAGCTTCGCCGCTGAGGAGATACAGGGGAAGCTACACACCGCGAAGCCGAGAAGATGCAGGGGAAGCTAAGCGCTGCGAAGCCGAGGTGATGCAGGGGAAGCTGCTCCGCCGGTAAGCCGAGGAAATGCAGGGGAGCTGCGCCGTCGGTGAGATGCAGGGGAAGCTGCATCGCCAGGAAGTAGAGGAGATGCAGGGAGGCTGCGCTGCCGCGAAGCCGAGGAGATGCAAGGGAAGCTGCACCGCCGAGGAGATGCATGGGAAGCTGCACCGCGGTGAAGCCGAGGAGATGCAGGGGAAGCTGCGCCGCCGAGGAGATGCAGAGGAAGCTACACCGCCATGAAACCGAGGAGATGCAGGGGTAGCTGCGCCACCGAGGAGATGCAGGGGAAGCTGCGCTGCCAGGAAGCAGAGGAGATGCAGGGGAAGCTACACAGCCGTGAAGCCGAGGAAATGCAGGGGAAGCTGCGCCGCTGAGGAGATGCAGGGGAAGTTGCACCGCTGGGAAGCCAAGGAGATGCAGGGGAATCTTCGCCACCGAGGAGATGCAGGGGAAGCTGCGCCATGGAGGAGATGCAGGGGAAGCTGCGCCGTGGAGGAGATGCAGGGGAAGCTGCTCCGCCATGAAGCAGAGAAGGGAGATGACGCAGGATGAAACCATCGCCCAGAGGAAGGTCTGCACTTAACCTAGATGACCTAGACCAAAAAAAATAATATACCGCCACTGTCCATTGTCCTTGCAGACCCTACCCAGGGGAGCTCAGATGGGAACTGTGCGAGAGGCCACCCTCATCATCTCAGGCATGACTTCGACTGGAAATATGTAACCTGGTCAGAGGTAGTCAAGTTCAAAAGAAGATGATGGCAGACCCAACGTAGGGCATAATGCTTTTGCAAGATTCCTAAAAGTACACATACATCCATTAAACTTTGGCTGGAGGATGAGTGGCCCACTTAAACCAATTAACTCCAGCAGGATCCTTGTGAGGTCAATGACACAATATGGAATCTGTTGGACAGAAGAGCTCCAACCTCCAACTCAATGCTGCACAGAGGTAATTCTACGATGTATTTTATATAAAGAAAAAAAACTGCTGCTTTGGAGGTCATCATAATTGGATTTCATATTTACAATATTTGCAGTTTGCGGCTTCTAAGTGAAACCGCACCTCACCGCTATCTCTAAAAAACATCCTTTTTTAAATGATAATTGTAACACAAAGATTTGATCTGTGTGTTGTGAATACTAATATATGAGATCAGATGTCACCATCAAAGTCCTTAATTCACTCAACCGTGGCTTAGAATTGACTAAGATGACATGAAAATCTCTGTGTTTTTAAATAATGAAACCCAATGAAGTGTAAACCCACAGCCACTCACTGCCAAAAAATCACCGGACTCCTAAAATGATACAATTCACAAAGCTGATAACCGCTTTGCCTCTTCGGCCATACTACGCGCATCCAGAAAGCAAAAGGCTTAAAATAATCTGAAGACCTGAGCTTGGATTTATTTTTTTCAACCAACTCCTGTCTGTCATGAAAAAGTGACCCGGACAAATCTTAGGTTGGGTGGGGCGACAGACACTAATGGTTCCTGGGCTCTTCTCGGCACCAAATTAGGCGGTTGTGAGGCCCCTGTGAGTGTGAGGCCTTAGGAGGACACCTAATTTGCCTAATTAGAGAGCCGCCTCTGACTATCAGACCAAAATGAGGGACAAGTGAGGAGGAAAGAGGGACTTTGCACCAAATCAGGGGCAGTCCCTCGAAATCCGGGGCAGTTGGGAGCTATGCATGCAGTTTCAAGGCTTGACACATTAGGTATCTATTTACTCGACACAACCTCATCTTTTATTATGTACAAAAAATTGGGGACTAAAGTTGTCCTAGAGTCTGAAGGTTATTTACCTTTATGCTCTGTATGCATAAAGGTAAAAATCCTTCAGTGTGCTGCTCCCCTCACAAACCCACCCCCCAATACTTACCTGAGCCCAATCCAGGACAAGAGCAGCGGCTCTCCTGGGTCTCTCTCCTCTCATTGGCTTAGACACAGCAGTGGGAACCATTGGCCAGTGAGGAGGGAGCGGTGAGCGGACTGAGACACGTCGTTTGTGTCCTATAGACAGATGTTTGCACTGGGCGCACTGGAAAGGGGGAAGACCCGAGAAGAGGAGGATCAGGGTTGCTCTGTGCAAATCCATTACACATAGCAATAAAGAAAATGAAGTACACCAAACCGGATAGCAGCAGGGCCACCATCAGGGAGGTACAGACAGTATTGTTGTAAGGGGCCCCAGTGTCTCAAGGGGCCCTTACAGCAAAGACTTTAGCGGTCTTTAACATTGGAGTCTATGGGAAGGGGACACCCTGTTTGGGGACACCGTTCTCTCGAGCAATAGCTGATAAAAATACCAAACTTGGGTCACATGGAGAGGGCCTCCTGGGAAACAACTGGTCCAAGGTTGGGACTTCCAGAACCTATAGCTCGGCTGTAACGGGTCCCCAAAATGACCGGTCATTGACCAGCAATTGTCGGGTGAATTTTGGACTTAACATTGGAGTCTATGGGAGGCGTTCACCTGTTCTCCTGAACCATAGCCGATAAAAATACCAAACTTGGGTCACATGGAGAGGGCCCCCTGGGCAACAACAAGTTTGGGACCTCCGGCACCTATGGTTCGGTGCAAGGCCTTATTGTAATCATTGGGTGAGGCTGTGCTGCCTGTGTTTTTTTTTACTGGAGTCTAGGGACACCAGTGTCAGCATGGGGGGGGGGGGGGTAGAGTGACAGCCAGTACTGATGTAGGGGGGCCCAACAGAACTGCAAGAGGCCCTATGATACTCTCCTGGTCCCCACCACGGTGTCCCCCCCTGTGTCCTACCCCTGCCCCCCCACAGCATCCCTCTCTGATTCCCCCCCCCCAACGGCATCCTTCTTTGTCCATATCTGCACAGTGTCCCTCTCTGTCCCTGGCACCCCTCTCTGTCCTTGTTGTACAGCGTCCTTCTCTGTTCTTCTCCCACAACAACCCCTAAAAGGCGACTATGATAGGGGGCTCAGGCCAGTAAGAACTTGTTTACATTTGCAGTTTTGGAGAGGTAAAATCCCCGTAGATGAGCCCTGTTTTCTACCACCCCGCAACTGCACCCCACTACACATGTTGAAACAGGAATTGTACATCCTGTCACACTTAAAAGAAATATAGCAACCTTGTGCAGTGACCAAGGGGCTAAAGCAGGCAGTGAGGAGGCATTTTATCGCCTTTTCACCACCTGCTTTAACCCCTTGGATCCCACACTAGCATGCATTGCACACAGTGCTTGCAGAGTGGCCCTATTCACTAGAATGGGTCATGCTTGGCAGGCTACACCTGGTAAGTGTGACAGGGTGTATAATTCCTACTGCGGCTGCAACATGTGTACACCCCTGGCCAGTGGGTGGATGTGGTGGGATGGTCAGTGGCTGGATTTGGTGGGATAGCCAGCGGGCGAGCCCTGGGGAATGTTGGTGGTCAGACGGGGGGGGGGGGGGGGTCGGGGCAGGTCTAAAGCTGTGTAAGGGTCCCCAAAATTTCTGATGGCTGCCTTGATAGCAGTATGGGTGTGTACTGAAGTAGTAAAGTGACACGTTCCAATGATGAAGATGTCAGCCCTCTCAGCGGTGACTGCACATCGCTGGAATTCCAAGGTGAGTATGCATACCAGTGCGATGCATACCGGCACATTATGCCATTGCCTTGCAGGTGTTTTCTCATTTTTTTTACAACAACCGTAGTTTGCTACCGCTTTAAGCTTTGAAGAAAAAAAAAAATGGAAGCTGATTGGCTACTATGCAGAGCTGCACCAGATTTTACACTCTCCAGTTTTAGTAAATCTCCTGTATGCATTGCAGTATGGCTCAGCTTGTAAGGCACATTTTGTTCATCTGTCAATGTGCACCCTGGGCCCCATAGAAATCAATGAGGTATGCACATTTTCACGCACTGCAAATGCATGACTACTTAGATCCCCTCCTCAGCAACAGGTCATGTCCTCTTGGCCTAGCTACAGTTAGAAAACTATAGGCTCATCTCAGGGGAGTAACTACAGGGGTTGCAATTGCAACGGGCCCCATGCTCCAGGGGGCCAGTGTGCCTCCCTTGTACACCTGAATAAGAGGGATGGCTGGGGAGGCATTTAGAAGAACCAATCTCCTCCATTTACCTCCTAATGCAGGAGATTGGTTCCTCTATATGCGGCCTCCGCCGCCCCTCCTATCCAGTTTACTTGTCGTGTGCTGTTCCCAGGGTCCCTGTGTGCTTCTCTGGTCTCCCCCACAGAGCTGCTGTCTTCCCCCCTCCTCTCTCCTGCCAGCTGCTGTAGAAGATGCAGGGCAGTTATCAGAAATTTTGGGGCCCCTTACACAGCTTTAGACCCCCCCCCCAGGTCTGACCATCAACATTTCCCAGTGCCTGCCCACTGGCCATCCCAACAAATCCAGCCACTGACCATCCCACCAAATCCCACCACTGGCCATCCCACCAAATCCACCCACTGACCATCCCACCAAATCCCACCACTGACCATCCCACCAAATCCACCCACTGGCCATCCCACCAAATCCGCCCACTGGCCATCCCACCAAATCCCACCACTGACCATCCCACCAAATCCTCCCACTGGCCATCCCACCAAATCCGCCCACTGGCCATCCCACCAAATCCCACCACTGACCATCCCACCAAATCCCACCACTGACCATCTCACCAAATCCACCCACACCAGACACCGTGGGTGGGGGAGAGGAGGACACTGTTGGGAATGAAGGACACAGGGGGTCACCGAGGTGGGGGGAGAACACATGGGGACACCGTGGGGGGGGGGACCAGGAGAGTATCATAGGGCCTCTTGTGGTCCTACATCTGTACTGGCTGACGCTTCTCCCCCCCCCCCATGCCGGCGCTGGTGTCCCTAGACTCCAGTAAAAAAAACAGTGCACAGGCAGCACAGCCTCACCTGATGCTTGCAATAAGACCTCGTGCCGAACCATAGGTGCTGGGGGTCCCAAAAGTGGACCAGTTTTGGTCCAGGGGCCCTCTCCATGTGACCCACGTTTGGTATTTATATTGCCTATGGATCGGGAGAACAGTATCCCCAATCTGGATGCCCGCCTCCCATAGACTCCAATGTTAAGTCCGAAATTCACCCGACAATTGCCGGTCAATGACCGCTCAATTTGGTGACCCGGTATGGCCGAACCATAGGTGCTGGAGATCCCAAACTTGGACCAGTTGTTGCCCAGGGGCCCTCTCAATGTGATCCAAGTTTGGTATTTTTATCGGCTATGGTTCGGGAGAACGGTGGTGCCAAACCGGGTGCCCCTCTCCCATAGACTCCAATATTAAGTCTGAAATTCACCCGACAATTGCTGGTCAATGACCGCTCAATTTGGTGACCCGGTATGGCCGAACCATAGGTGCTGGAGATCCCAAACTTGGACCAGTTGTTGCCCAGGGGCCCTCTCAATGTGATCCAAGTTTGGTATTTTTATCGGCTATGGTTCGGGAGAACGGTGGTGCCAAACCGGGTGCCCCTCTCCCATAGACTCCAATATTAAGTCTGAAATTCACCCGACAATTGCTGGTCAATGACCGCTCAATTTGGTGACCCGGTATGGCCGAACCATAGGTGCTGGAGATCCCAAACTTGGACCAGTTGTTGCCCAGGGGCCCTCTCAATGTGATCCAAGTTTGGTATTTTTATCGGCTATGGTTCGGGAGAACGGTGGTGCCAAACCGGGTGCCCCTCTCCCATAGACTCCAATATTAAGTCTGAAATTCACCCGACAATTGCTGGTCAATGACCGCTCACTTTGGGGACCTGGTACGGCTGAACCATAGGTGCTGGAGGTCACAAACATGGACCAGTTTTGCCTAGGGGAGCCTTCCCATGTGACCCACATGTGGTATTTTTATCGGGTATGGTATGGGAGAATGGTGTCCCCAAACTGGGTGTCCCCCTCCCATAGACTCCAATGTTAAAGACCGCTCATGAAAGGCGGTGGCGCTTGGCCCCTTACAACGGTACTGCCTGTACCCCCCTGATGGAGGCCCTGAGAGTTCTCATTGGAGTTCCTCCTTAAATCAGGGTCCCCATCAGAGCTCCACTTACTGTACATAACAAACACACACACCAGTAAAGTACACAACAAGGCAGGGCCGTCTTAATAGCATCATGGGCCCCTGAGCAAAGTGATACAATGGAGCCCATACCAGCCTGCCCCATTTATGCACCTACTCTCAAGAATTAAAGTGTGAATAGTTGATAGAATTAAACATATATTTATTAGTACTTTCAATAAAATCTATTTTAAACAATAAGAAAACATGCCATAATCCAAAGGGTAATCAACTCAAAGGGTACAGTACGAGGGGAGGCAGAACAGAGAACAGCACAGGGAAGGTCTGGAGGGCACAGTGCGGGTTCCAGGAAAATGCCAGCCTGGGACAGGTTAGTAAAAAGCGTGACTATCCCAGCAAACCCCAGACAGTTGGCAAGTATGATGTAATGCAAGATCATCATGGGGCCCCTGGGCAGTGCCCAGGGGTGCCCATGCATTAAGGCAGCCCTGCAACAAGGTCCAGCTCAACAGACAGCAGCCTATAGTTTCAGTATGGTGAGGACAAAATGTTCATTCCAACACACAAGGGTGCTGCAGCTTGCCAGATAAAGATCCGGGAAGATCCAAGAAGCTTAAACAACAAAGAAATGGCAGCGCGAGATCCTCATTATAATGATGAAGTAATTTATTCCATAAAAACAAATAGTATACTTATCTTGATGATCAGCGGCATAAATGGCAGATGAAAAAACACCACATGAGCCGCCTAGGGATAGGAGAGGCTGAGCCTTGCAGGTTCTTCACCCATCACACTGAGTACAATCTGGTTTCCTGTTGTGTTTTTTCATCTGCCATCTATGCTGATCCTCAAGATTTTAACCACTTGCCGACCAGCCACAGTATATATACTGCGGCAGGTCGGCTCTCCTGAGCAAACCACTGTACCCATACGGCGGTCCGTGCATGTGAAACTGTGGGCGCGTGCCCGCTGCATCCCGTGGGAGCGTGCCCGTGGGTCCCGCGGACTCGTTGTCCACCGGCCACCTGCAGGCAGAACGGGGATCTGCCTATGTAAACAAGGAGGATCCCCATTCTGACAGGGGACATCTCAGAGATCTGCGGTTCCTAGTGATCAGGAACAGCAATCTCTTTGTTGTCCCTGGCAGCCCATCTCCTCTACATTTAGAACACTTCCAGGGAACACAGTTAACCCCTTTATCGCCCCCTAGTGTTAACCCCTTCCCTGCCAGTGTCATTTATACATTGATCAGTGCATTATTATAGCACTGATCAATGTAATAATGTCACTGGTCACCAAAAAGTGTCGTTTGGGGTCAGATTTGTCCGGTGCAATATCGCAGTCCCGCTAAAAATTACCAGTAAAAACAAAAACAAACAAAAAAAAAGTCCATAAATCTATCTCCTATTTTGTAAACGCTATAACTTTTGCTTTATGCATTTTTTTTTTTATACTGAAAATATGTCGAAGAATATATATCCTAAACTGGTGAATATTGGTGAATATTTTTTTATTTTAAATTTTTTTTGGATATGTATTATAGCAGAAAGTAAAAAATATTGTTTTTTTTTTTCAAAATTGTTGCTCTTTTTTTGTTTATAGAGCAAAAATTTGAAATCTCTATTTGTGGGGAAAAAAATGCACATCAATTTTTTTTTTTTTTTGGATACAACGTCACACGACTGCGCAATTGTGAGTTAAAGCGCTGCAGTGACGTATCGGAAGTAATGGCCTGGTCATTAAGGGGGTAAAACCTTCTGGGGCTGAAGTGCTTAACTTGTAAGTGTACAAGTGCACTTCTGCTTTAAGGCCTCCTCCCCAGCTCTGGATGCTGAAACTGAGCTTTTGGGGAGGAAGGGGGGGGGGGGGGGTGCAGATACCCAATTTTTACGGGTACTTCCGCTCCGGACGCTTTAGGCGATCGGAAGTGGAAGGTCTCCTTCCCTCTCCCTCCCAAAGTCTTCTGAGACACAGGACAGGTCCTAGAAGACTTTGGGACCAATCACGAAGCGCAGCGCCGCTCGCGCATGCACAGTGCGCGCCCGGCTGTGAAGCCGTGGCCGGGTGCCCACAGTAGCAATGCTGGCGCCGCGGACGGGAGGGGGAGAGATCCGAGTCTCCGTGCGGCTCCATCGCTGGACTGGGAGACAGGTAATGCCTGTTTATTAAAAGTCAGCGGCTACACTTTTTGCAGCTGCTGACTTTTAATAAACATTTGGAAAGGGTGGAACTCCGCTTTAATCATTCTAGTGAGGATCTTGCGCTGCCATTTTTTGTTACTTCCCGTACACCAGAATCCCCCTTTACATCAATGTTCCCATCAGAGTCCCCCCTTACATCATGGTCTTCAATAGAGTTTCCTCTTACATCAGTGTCCCCATTAGAGTCCCTTGTACATCATAATCCCCATCAGAGCCATCAGAGTCCCCCCTTACATCAGAGACCCCCTTACATTAACCACTTGCTGACTGCCGATCGGCATCTGACGGCGGCAAAGTGGCTCGTTCCCGCAAATCGGCGTCATACGACGGCGGCTGTGGGAACGATTTTAGTGAGCGCGCGCGCGCCGCCGGAGATATAAATCGGCCAAAAACGGTGAAAAAAAATGTTTTTTTATATTTTTTTTTTGGATTTGTATTTTAGGAAAAAGTAAGAAATTTGGGTTTTTTTGCAAAATTGTCACTCTTCTTTTGTTTATAGCGGCGATCAGAAATGACGCAGCGGTGATCAAATACCACCAAAAGAAAGCTCTATTTGTGGGAAAAAAAAGACGCAAATTTCGTTTGGGTAAAACTCCGCACGACCGCGCAATTGTCAGTTAAAGCGACGCAGCGCCGAATCGCAAAAAGGGCTCTGGGCCTAAAGCTGGAAATCCTTCCGGGGCTGAAGTGGTTAATGTTCCCATCAGAGTCCCCCCTTACATCATGGTCTTTAATAGAGTTTCCTCTTACATCAGTGTCCCCATTAGAGTCCCTTGTACATCATAATCCCCATCAGAGCCATCAGAGTCCCCCCTTACATCAGAATCCCCCTTTACATCAATGTTCCCATCAGCGTCCCCCCTTACATCATGGTCTTTAATAGAGTTTCCTCTTACATCAGTGTCCCCATTAGAGTCCCTTGTACATCATAATCCCCATCAGAGCCATCAGAGTCCCCCCTTACATCAGAGACCCCCTTACATTAATGTTCCCATCAGAGTCCCCCCCTTACATCAGAGTCTGCATCAGTGGAGACCAATTGACCTGGATCCTCAATCTGTGCACATCAACTACAACCCACATAAAATCCTGTATTTTGTCAGATTTATCCCGTGGGCCATAGTTTGAGGACCCTTGGAATAGAAGAAGAATACAATGTATATAGGTAAAGTATGATAGGGGAACAATGTTGCAACAAACAAATGTTGTCATTTCTTGTAAAAAAGAAACAAAGTAACAAAACAATCCCAAACCTAAATAAGGCTCCATGCACACTGAAGCTGATAAACGACCGTTTATGGTCATTTGGGTGTTTTTTTAACAGCCCAAAAAATGCCCCTTTATGTTATCCTATGTGTCCATGCCCACATAGACGTTTATTGTCGTTTAACAGCAGTGGCATGTATTGGCGTTCAAGAGTCGTTCTTCTGAACCCAAAAAAACGCCGGGCGCCTATAAACGCTCGTAACGCAGCAAAACGGCCGTTTATTGGTGTCCGGCGTATTTTGTAGTCAATCGAGGTTAAAAGAAAAACGCTGAAAACCGGCAACGCCGATAAACGCTATTACAAAACGCTGATAAAAGCTAGTGTTAAAAGCAGCGTTTTTCTACCAGAAAGTCGGCGTCCAAAACGACTTTAATAGAGTGCCCAGTGTGCATGGAGCCTAAATATCATACAAATAGAAACAAAATGACCGTCTGATAATTAATAAAGGAAGTGAATAACACACAGCAGGGAGTATGCAGGTGAAGAGGTGCAGATTCAGCAATTATTACCTGGATTTCCAAGGTGATCCAGTAGATCCCAGTGTAGCCTAACAGCTCCCGAGTCTGTCTGCTCCAACCTGACACTTGTATGTATACTATGACCCAAGTATATATAGATCTGGAACAAGCAACGACACCGTTCTGCCAAGAGAAGGTACAATGTAAAGGCCGCAACTTTGTTTCACTTTCTAAGGAAGGCGTCCCATGATTTCTTTTAACTCCTACAGCCCTCTAGCTGTAACTTATTGCGTTGAGGAAGTGAGGTCCAGGCCCCCCCGCCCCCCAGAAAAAAAATAAAAGTCAACAGCTACACATACTTAATACTGAATTTTAATATTAGGACACTTACCTGCCCTGGAATCCAGTGATGTTGGCACCCCAGCCGATGCCATCAGCTCACGGGTGCTGCCGCTGCCATTCGTAGTAAGGGAACCCGGCAGTGAAGCCTTTCGACTTCACAGCTGGTACCCTACTGCGCATGTGCGAAGCGCGCTGCGCTTTCTGTATGGCCGAACCAGAGGCGGCTCTCTAATTAGGCAAATTAGGCGGTCGCCTAAGGTCTCGCACTGCCTAATTTGACACTGACACCAGCACCGAGATAGAGAGTACTAACACCAGCACTTTAAAGCTCTTAATATATGCAATTTTTATAAAGTTAATTTTTTTATCACTTGAATTATTTTTCCCGTTATGGGCGTGAGTGGGGCCTCATGTTTGCCTAAGGCCTCACAAAGCCCAGTGCCGCCTCTGGGCCCAACGGAAGGTGGAGGGGGGCCGAACTTCCGGGTGATCTTGCCGAGTGGCAGGAGGTACCGGTCAAAAAGAGGTACTCGCCCCCCCAAAGGTGCAATGCGGCACCGGAGTGGGGGCGGAGGCTGATAAGTGGAGCTTCCGCTTTTGGGCGGGACTCCGCTTTAAAAAAACAGTTGTGCAGAGGGAAATACAGACACTGCCAATGGTAACCTCACTTGAAAATACCAGTTGCCTGGCTGTCATGCTGATCCAAAGGTTTCAGTAGCTTGTGACTTGCTGACTCTAGAAGAAGATTCCAGATCTGGAGTTTTGACTTCACTCGCTGCATGCTTGTCCTTGGAAAGTGGTTTAGGAAAGTATTGAGGCCAGAAGCAACCAGGCAACTGGTGTTTAACCGATTCCCGACCGCGCACAGTATATTTACTGCTGCAGAGTGGCGCTGTCCCATGAATCACCGTATACAAGCAGCATGTCGCGCATGCGCAGCTAGCGGGCAGGAGCGCGCCTCCGCACTCTGCAGGAGTGTGCCTACGGCTCGGGCGGACCCGATGTCAGCCGGCGAGCCGCGATGAGCTGCTAGAGAGAAAGAATGGGGAACCGCTGATGTAAGCACGGCGGTTCCCCGCTATGTCAGGCGGCATGTGAGAGATCTACTGATTCCTGTCACTGGGATCACTTAGAGCTCTTATGCCCCTGACAGCCCAGCCCTCTCACAGTTAAGCCTCGTACACACGGGACGACGATTGTATAGAACAGGTTGTACTAACGACCGTTATATGCAAAATCGATCGTTCATATGCGCGATTAAAACAGCCGACATACGGCGGTCGCACAAGGTTGTATGAGCAAACAAGCTCTCATACGACCGTTGTATCGGGTGTACAGAGCAGTTGGTACAACAAGTTGTATTGTGCAAAACACGCATGCTCAGAAGTCAGGAACGGCCAGATGCTACATGCACCTGAACGTTCTTTCTGTGGTCGTACGATTGTGTAGTGCAGTCAGTATGCAAGTTACATTATCCAACATACGATTTGAGACGATCGTACGTACGATCGTCGTCCCGTGTGTACGAGGCTTAAGAACACGCCTAGGGAACACAGTTAACCCCTAGATCTCCCCCTGCAGGTTAACCCCTTCACTGCCAATGACATTTATACAGTAATCAGTGGACATTTAAATTTCTGATCGCTGTATAAATGTCATTGGTCCCAAAAAAAGTGTCAAAAATGTCCGACATGTCCATTGCAATATCGCAGTCCCGATAAAAATCGCATATCGCTACTATTACCAGTATAAAAAAAAAGGTAAAAACGGCAGAAATTAATTCTCATGGTTTGTAAACGCGACAACTTTTGAGCAAACCAATCAATAAATGCCGATTGAGACTTTTTGTACCAAAAATATGAGGAAGAATATAAATCGGCCAAAACCGATGAATAAATTAGTTTTATTAATTTTTTTTGGATTTGTATTTTAGCAAAAAGTAAGGAATATTGTTTTTTTTTTTCAAAATTGTTGCAGTTTTTTTGTTTACAGTGGGGATCAGAAATGATGTAGAGGTGCCCAAATACCACTAAAAGAAAGCTCTATTTGTGGGGAAAAAAGGATGCAAATATTGTTTGGGTACAACGTCGCACGACCGCGCAATTGTCAGTTAAAGCGACGCAGCGCCGAATCTCAAAAAAGTGCTCTGGTCCTAACCTGGGAAATCCTTCCGGGGGTGAAGTTGTTAAAACGAACTCCCAGACATGGAGAGGGAGCTGCGACACTGTGCTGAAACTCTTTGTAACAGGTTAGAAAGTATATCCCCCCTCCCATCTC